>VZRZ01003369.1:697897-858265 GCA_013398175.1 Climacteris rufus | reverse complement strand
AGGGAGATTTTTAAAATGCCCCCCCCCCCCACCCCCCCTTCCCATTTCTACCTTCGTTCTCTGAATGACACCTGGTAACACATTGTGCTTTTGCAATTTTGCTGTCAAAATGGATGGTGTTTTATGGCTGGTACATCTCACGGAAATAGATTGCACAGCTCACTGAAGAAGCAGTTAGTCAACAAAATGCACTCTGGCACTTGGTGTAGTGACTGCAATTATTTGACTGGTGGCCAGCCTAGGTAGCTCTTGGGAGCCATAAATAGTATTTAGAGGTTGCTGTAAAAGCTTTTTAATTTGTTACACCGGAGTTCATTTACATTGTACACCATATGTCATGGCAAAAGCACCCTCTCTTTGTACAACATTATGCACAAAACAATATGTTATAAACACAACTTTTTAATGGCCTCCAGAGTAGCTGTAGATAGCTCATCCAGGAGGCTGCTTAAAGATGGATCTGCTACATAGCTGGAAATCTGAGGTCACTTCGTTTTATCTAATGAAATGAGTCAAGATTCACTCTGCATTTCAGATGAGAACATGGCCCACTAGCAGTTTAATCTCAATAATGTGAAGTCATTCATTACAGATTAATGCAGGAGCTGTTACTATAATTGGAGAATGCATCCTCTGGAAGTAGAAGAGAAGGACCTCAGTTTCGGAGGGAGGAAGTCTCTGGATGAACCTGAAGCCACTGCTGTGCAGACCCAGCAGTGTATTGGGGAGAGGTTATAGCACATGTAGGGTAATTAGCTGTTGTCCAGGGTTCCGTGATTTCATCACTTCAGTACAAGAAACTGAAATGGGCAGAAGGGCAAAAAGAGGCTACCAAAGAACGGAGCACATGTTTTCAGGAGAAGATGGAAAGAGCTTAGCTGGCTTAGCAGTTGAAGGCTTCAAATTGAAGGCTGAAAGAAGATGGGATTATTCTAAATAAATGCATTGGAGAGGATTAAGCATGACGGAGGAAGAACTTTATAAACTGAAGGACAATGGTGGTAGGGAAAAGAAAGGATTAGGCACTGTACATTAGCAAACTTAGTCCAGCTATTGAATGATGATTAACCTTTAAAGGAATAATTTCCATCTACCACTCCTAGATGCTGATTATGTGAATGAGATGGTAAATGAAAAATGTGCACTAACCTGAAAAAAAAAACCAGGTAGCATAGTGATATTTAACATCTAAAGCAACCAGGAATCAGACAGATTTTTTTTAATAGTCTAAACACAGATTTTTTTGTTTTTTTTATAATCTAAACACAGATTTTTTTGCTTATCTTGCAAAGAAATTATCAGTTCACCAAGAAGCTCCAGACTACTAGGGTCTAGTTCACCTTTCTTCATAATCTCAAGCCAACTGAGGAAAGAGTGTCAGAGATTTCACTCTGAAAATTTGATTTCAGTTAGTTTTCTTGTTTAGCATTTCACATTGGTTTTGTGCCTTTCTTCTTCTTCTCTTTCTTTCTCCCTTCCCAGTTATTTCTAGCTCATACTGGCAGAAAGAGACCTACTTTTATGTATTAGTGAAGTGCCCATGCTTGGGTGGGGGGGTTACCAAAAACCTAATAAACATCCATCTTTTCTCTATTATGTTTCTATAGACTTGTGTTCCTCTCCATCTTTGTTAAAAAAGCTCTTATTCTCAAGTTAATTTTATTTCTGAAGCAGTGATGATAGACAGAAACATTTTTCTGTTAAGTCGATCTTTCTTTCTATGAGTAATTTTGCTCTGGCCTTTGTTATTGACAGAATTATCCTGTTTGCTCCTGTCAAATAAGATATCAGAGGACCAAAAAAATATTATGTTCAGTTTACATAGAATCACATCCACATCATGAGCTTTGGTGGTTTTGAGGTAATTGCAAATTAATTGCAATCAGACCCATGAAATTCGTAAACACAATATGTGTCAGAGAAACAAAAAAGCCGCTCCTGAAATCAAGCCACTATGTCAGGGTGGGTACTCTTGTCTCAATAGACTTTTCTTTGTGGATTAGCCTTCCTGTTACCTGTATTCTTCTAAGAAATTATGAGACTATAATTCATATTTGCCGTCTGTGGCANCAGGGAGATTTTTAAAATGCCCCCCCCCCCCCACCCCCCCTTCCCATTTCTACCTTCGTTCTCTGAATGACACCTGGTAACACATTGTGCTTTTGCAATTTTGCTGTCAAAATGGATGGTGTTTTATGGCTGGTACATCTCACGGAAATAGATTGCACAGCTCACTGAAGAAGCAGTTAGTCAACAAAATGCACTCTGGCACTTGGTGTAGTGACTGCAATTATTTGACTGGTGGCCAGCCTAGGTAGCTCTTGGGAGCCATAAATAGTATTTAGAGGTTGCTGTAAAAGCTTTTTAATTTGTTACACCGGAGTTCATTTACATTGTACACCATATGTCATGGCAAAAGCACCCTCTCTTTGTACAACATTATGCACAAAACAATATGTTATAAACACAACTTTTTAATGGCCTCCAGAGTAGCTGTAGATAGCTCATCCAGGAGGCTGCTTAAAGATGGATCTGCTACATAGCTGGAAATCTGAGGTCACTTCGTTTTATCTAATGAAATGAGTCAAGATTCACTCTGCATTTCAGATGAGAACATGGCCCACTAGCAGTTTAATCTCAATAATGTGAAGTCATTCATTACAGATTAATGCAGGAGCTGTTACTATAATTGGAGAATGCATCCTCTGGAAGTAGAAGAGAAGGACCTCAGTTTCGGAGGGAGGAAGTCTCTGGATGAACCTGAAGCCACTGCTGTGCAGACCCAGCAGTGTATTGGGGAGAGGTTATAGCACATGTAGGGTAATTAGCTGTTGTCCAGGGTTCCGTGATTTCATCACTTCAGTACAAGAAACTGAAATGGGCAGAAGGGCAAAAAGAGGCTACCAAAGAACGGAGCACATGTTTTCAGGAGAAGATGGAAAGAGCTTAGCTGGCTTAGCAGTTGAAGGCTTCAAATTGAAGGCTGAAAGAAGATGGGATTATTCTAAATAAATGCATTGGAGAGGATTAAGCATGACGGAGGAAGAACTTTATAAACTGAAGGACAATGGTGGTAGGGAAAAGAAAGGATTAGGCACTGTACATTAGCAAACTTAGTCCAGCTATTGAATGATGATTAACCTTTAAAGGAATAATTTCCATCTACCACTCCTAGATGCTGATTATGTGAATGAGATGGTAAATGAAAAATGTGCACTAACCTGAAAAAAAAAACCAGGTAGCATAGTGATATTTAACATCTAAAGCAACCAGGAATCAGACAGATTTTTTTTAATAGTCTAAACACAGATTTTTTTGTTTTTTTTATAATCTAAACACAGATTTTTTTGCTTATCTTGCAAAGAAATTATCAGTTCACCAAGAAGCTCCAGACTACTAGGGTCTAGTTCACCTTTCTTCATAATCTCAAGCCAACTGAGGAAAGAGTGTCAGAGATTTCACTCTGAAAATTTGATTTCAGTTAGTTTTCTTGTTTAGCATTTCACATTGGTTTTGTGCCTTTCTTCTTCTTCTCTTTCTTTCTCCCTTCCCAGTTATTTCTAGCTCATACTGGCAGAAAGAGACCTACTTTTATGTATTAGTGAAGGGCCCATGCTTGGGTGGGGGGGTTACCAAAAACCTAATAAACATCCATCTTTTCTCTATTATGTTTCTATAGACTTGTGTTCCTCTCCATCTTTGTTAAAAAAGCTCTTATTCTCAAGTTAATTTTATTTCTGAAGCAGTGATGATAGACAGAAACATTTTTCTGTTAAGTCAATCTTTCTTTCTATGAGTAATTTTGCTCTGGCCTTTGTTATTGACAGAATTATCCTGTTTGCTCCTGTCAAATAAGATATCAGAGGGCCAAAAAAATATTATGTTCAGTTTACATAGAATCACATCCACATCATGAGCTTTGGTGGTTTTGAGGTAATTGCAAATTAATTGCAATCAGACCCATGAAATTCGTAAACACAATATGTGTCAGAGAAACAAAAAAGCCGCTCCTGAAATCAAGCCACTATGTCAGGGTGGGTACTCTTGTCTCAATAGACTTTTCTTTGTGGATTAGCCTTCCTGTTACCTGTATTCTTCTAAGAAATTATGAGACTATAATTCATATTTGCCGTCTGTGGCACTGCTCAGTGTCTCCATGCAAATAGAACTGGATAACATCACTGGAGAAGCTGTTTCCTTGTCACTACTCTTACATGGCTTCATGCTTGTATGTCTTGCCACCAAAACTCTTGCTACCTCTTGAGGTGAGAGGTCCCAAGGACTTCTTCCTAGAAGGGCAGTGGAACAGGGGTCAGAGAAGTGTGCTATCTATAGCCACAGAGGCACTACTCCAGAGAACAGAGGTGGAATGTGAAGCCCTGAGACAGTAAACTTCATAAAGGACCCATGTTTGCTGCTATACAGTCTCCTACATTCCCTAAATCTTCCTGTTAGAGGGACAACTTTTCTGCCTTTCCGGATGTGAGGAGGAGGCAGCAAAGCAAAGGCTGCTTCTACCAGCTTCTATCAGCCTGTCTTCCTGCGGCTAGAGGTGGCCCTGCACATGACCCATCCTTTATCAAAGACTGCACGTTATATCTATTATAGTTTTGGGTTTGGATATTTCTAAAAAAAGCCTTTACCAGGTGGTAGAATGAGGATTTGTACCATAATGCCTTGCAAGAACTGATTATACCTTCAAAGGCAAGAGTGGTTCTGATCATCCTGGTACGCAAACCAACTTCTGCTTGTAAAGTTTTACTCCCTGGAGAAAACGCTTTTTTTGAAACGCAAGGACTCCCTCCAGGGATGTGTGGCTCTCTTCTTCCAAGGCAGAGAAATAATTAACTGCCATGATCTCTCAGCCATGCTGTGCTTCTCACAACACTTCGAAGGAGCTTGTTAGATGCACATAACTTACTGTGCTCATTCTAAATACACCTTTGCTAAATACATCTTTTCAGGCTGGAGACAGAGCCAGAGGAGTGAGTCAGTCATGTGGAGCAGGTGTGGCTTCCTGATTTCATTAATTTAGTTAATTGCAGCTCTTCTTCAACAGCATCAATCTTTTCTGTGTCTTATGAAGTAAGTCTCTGGTTTATAAATTCAATTGCTTGGGGTGCTTGATGATCAGTTTTGAAGATTCTATGCGTTCCCTCAAGCATGTTGACTCTGTCTTACTGCCCGCTCAGCCAATCAAGCCAAATTTCTATTATAATGAACTTCTGGAGATGTGATGAAGTTTGAATGCCAAGGGCTGGCAAGGAATTATGGTATTTCCCAACTTTACTGTGTGATTCCTTTTCCAAAGCCCTCATTACTGCATCTCTAAACAGATTTTGATTGTATAAGAAGGGAATATGCAATTAGTAAAAGTAAATAAACACTTACTGAGGGAAAATGGATGTTAGGCTGGTTAACAGTGGTGAAAAGAAAATGTTGTGGTTTGATTTGGAAAGAGGAGATTGGTATATCCAAGGACTAAGAGCATTTAGATCAGGTTTACAAATTATCAATAACTATCTCTGCTTTCATACAGGCCTTAAGGAGACCTTTGTATCTTGGTTTCTTTAACAACTTCATCAGTCTTCGGAGTTCACTGGCATGCAGAATTTTGATAGATTTTTTTTCCCCTAATATTGACGAAATTCTGAAATACTGTGTTTAACCAAAGTTTTCACATGTGTGAATTAGAATTCTGAAAGGGAAATCCCATAAAATCAACCCTTGAAATGCAGCTGTTGAAGTCAAAGGATCTGTGTATGCATAACCTCAATGTGAGTGTTTTTGTACATAATGGCAAACAATTTAAAAGGAAAGTATGATTTTATATTTTTTTGTTGTTTGTGCCTTGAAACTCCAGATCTCTTCACAAACATGTTCATTCTAACAGGTTTATAATTTTTCACTGCCAGTGTTAATTTTTGACCTTTTTTTCCTTAGCCTTTTCGTATGGCTTGCAAATCTCCGTGTCTTTTAGCACATTTTCAGATATATACCTGCCTTTTCTGTGTGTTTGGAATCAGGCAAATCTGCTACATAAATGTAATTCCTAAGTTTATTCTGAGAGATTTTAAAATGGTAATATTACAAGTAATAATAATAAAGCCAATAGAAATATGGAACATTGTAGCTTAGTGAACTGTGTCTTTCAGTCACATTAGTATTTTACTTTATTTGGATTATTATGTCATGCTATAGCAGTGAGGCAGCCATTCCATAATTCAGCCTTTATTTTTGTTCTCTTGAAAGCTGAACCTTGCAATATCTCTGAAAACACACAGATATGATCAGAGGAGCTTTAATCTTGTAAACCTAGTAACAGACCTAGGAATAACTGATTGATATGCTTACCTCTTCCCAGAATAAAGAAATCACAAGGATTTAGCTGTCAGCTGTCTTTGCTAAGTCTCTAATTTCCAAGTGGGTAGTTTTAGAGGTAAACACAACACTCAGAGCTCTGCAGACCTGCTTCTGCTTCCCACGAGAAGTACTCCTTCTCCATTCCCATGGATCATATTCTCCATGCCCTGAAGCCGTTTGCAGCAGTCCCATTGCAGCATGGTGATTTGTGCCTCACGAGGCCCTGGGGAGACTGCAGTGACTTTGGTGTCCCCGTGTGTGACCGGGCTGGTCCTGCTGTGGTGGCGCTGCTGGGCACGATGGACTGAGAGGAGTCACAACCAACAAATCCACTTGGATGCTTGATCAGCTTGTGCTCAGCACAGGGCTTCACAAATGGAGGCCAAGGCCTTTTGCAGGCAATATGACAGGAAGCAGGATAATGCAATGTGGCAGATGCTGCATGGAAGGGAATTGGGGTCATTTTGCATGCCCATTTATAATGCAACCTTATGCCATAATTAAGACACTGGATTGAAGCAGTTGAGAAGGATTAGCTACTGATCCGTACATTTTATGTTTATGTTTATTTAAGATAAAGCCTCATGCTAGAGTGAATTTTTTTAAATATTAAGTCCCTTTAAAGATTTGATTTCCTTTATTTTCTTTGTAGATTTTTTTAATGTCTTTTTCTCTGTTTTAGTTAAAAAGAAGGATTTCTAGGACATGGCCTGGCTTCAGAAGTTGGCTTATAAAGCAGGACAGATCTATAGAATTAAGCCATAATTCCCGTGATTCCTAGCAGCACTATACCCAAGGGGAAGTATGTTTCCCATTTTCAGGGAAAAGTGGAGTAGTCTCACTTTTCATGTATATGGAGGTGATTGTGTGTGCTTTCTTTTCAAATAAGTTCCCCATAAAAACTGGGCACCCTTCCTGAAATATTCTTTCCTCAAAAAACACAATTTCTTAGCAGTAATAGTTATGACTGGAAAATATCATGTGCCCAAATTCTGGAAAGAGAAATGGGGAGATGTGAAACTTTTCTGTAGAAGGGAATTGTGGACTGAAAACCAGAGTAGATATAAACTTTTTGGACCCCTGTTAGAAGTCAGTTTTCATAGAGGAGAGAGGTTGCCTTCCATTATTCAACTAATTTCTATCACTGGTTATTTCAAACCTTCAAGCTGCTGCTTGGGAAGAAAGGGCTGGGGCAAACATCTGTTTGAAAAGTGAGCCAGTGAAAATGAAACAATCAATTAGTATCAAAGGTAGGCTTTTTATCTGACAGGGGAAGTGGAAAAATGCAAAATTGTGAAACCCTCTGAGCAGCTCCCTTAGAGTTTAAGCTGTGTTTGAAACAGAAATAATTTTTTCTAGCTGAGGAAAAATAATCCTGTTTCTCTCTTTCTTTGCGCTTTTTCTCCTCTCTCTTTGCTTTTCTGTGCTGTTTTCTTGCTCTCAGCAAATCTTCCAGTTGTTTTCCAAGTCAGATTGTTCAGCTTTATTAATTTTGTACTTATCTGGTCCTTTGCAATTCCCATGGTACTTCAGTGGAGCTGAAGGTCTTTGAGACCATCTCTGTCAAATTCTGAAGAGAGTTTTTCCAGGACATTTATCCTGGAGATTATCTTCCTCTCTTTTTGAAAAAAGACAGGAGAATAAAAAAAACCTGAAACTGTGTTAATCAATTCTTGAGAGGTACATAATATCGATGCCTAGAGGATCAGTCAATTTCTGCTTCCCTCTGGTGGGTAGGACCAGAGGCCAATCTGCTCCATAGACAAAACACAGTAATCCCTTGTTCATGGACAGTTTGCCTGTAGAATTAAAGGTTTTCCTATATTATTGCATCTGTTTCCCTTCAGAGGCTGCATAGCTATGGTTAGGCAAAATCACCATCTGGGAAAGAGTTCTTCTTGTTACTTAGCTGAAACAAGGCTTAGAAGTACAAACACATCACAAGGCTCTTCCATTGGGAAAACCACTCTCAGAGCCAAAACTGTGACAAATAATCTGATGTGCCATATAAATTTCACCAAGACAAACCAACACTCAGTTGAGGCACATTTATAAGCACAAAATGTGAGAATTCTTAATTAAAAAAAAATAAATTAAAAACCATGTTTATTGAATGCCTTTGTATCTTTTGGTGCCTCCAGATCAGAAAACAGATCATCATTCATATTTATGAGGAGTAATTTGCAGCAATTCATAATTATCTTGTGTAAAATTAATTCTCTCTGTGCATAAATAAAATATTCAAAAGCCAAAATGGAAGGGCCATAATAAAAACATTTGTCCCTCATCCCACACTGCAGGACCTCATTTGACCTGGAGTCTTGAGCTATAAAACCAGTAACTGATTTTCCTGTAGGTAAAAGTTCAAGGTCTGTTTGTTTCCAATGCAAACCTTTTTCCAGTCCTGGATCCTTTTAAAATTGGTTTGGAATACAGATTTCTCAGTGTGTTCTTGAGACTGCCTTTTCTAGGATGTGGACTGAGAGCTTCTGGGACCTGAGGAAAGGCCAGTTTTAAGAATAATCAAGCAGCAGGTACAATTCAGTTTTTGCATGTGCTCTTTTTGCACCTACCTATGTGCTTCCATAAATGTTTTCCAAGCACTACTGCTATTAATAGAGTTTTCCAACAGACCGACTCATTTCCCTACCCTGGTTGGTATGGGCAGTCATTGACCTTTTAGCAGATGGAAGCTTGAGGCAGTGCTGAATGAACCTGTTCCCTGCAATCAAAGCAAACTCAGATTATTAATTGCATTAAGCTTTAACCATTGCTTTTAATTGCAAATTTACTTTTCTGTTTGGTTGGTTGGTTTAGTTCGTGTTTTGTTTATTTGATGATTACACCCAGTGGCACCAATGAGAGGAATGTGCCTTTTTGAGAGTTACAGGGGTTTTTTCACCTTTAACGCCTCACCTGGATCCCAATCAATGCAGGAGAAGGTCTAGTAAAGTTGTTGGGTTTTTTATTAGTTTTGTCTCACCTCAGGCCCTGAAGAGAGGGGTAATTACATGAGATTTTTTGTTAGCTTGGTAATTTGGGTATCACTAGTGTGTGTTGTGCATGATATGGAAATGGATGGCTCCAGGTGTGGGTGCCTGGACAATAAGATGTGCAAGTAGGTGGTTTTATTAATACGGTCCAGCTAGAAAAAATGGCCATCAACAAGTGTGCCAAGGTGTCTTCCTCTGGAGGCTGTCTCTGGAATTGTGGTGAATTCAGAGCATTTGTTTGCCACAGATCTGTCACACCATCCTTGGCATTCTTTGCTTGAATGACTAATTATCTTAGTTTTCAATGTGTTTTTACATACACCTTAAAACATCTCAGCATGTGAAAGCACACGTTCAGACAGCCCCAAAAGGAAAGTCATTAAAAATCAGCATGGACCAGGGGAAAGTTCAGGCCGCTTGATTGCTTCCAGTTGAGTCAGTGGTTAAGTGGGAATGGAAATGGACATTTCCAATTTTCAATGAAGTGACACTAAGTGGAAGCCTATCTGGCAAGGCAGTTTTACAGCCAGAACAGAGGAAACATTTGGAGAGGCCTCCACAATTTTTGAAAATCAGTGTAATACACTGAGGTGCACATAGCCTGAGCCCTTCAAGATTTTTCACAACATTTAAAACTGTTTTCAAACTATCACAACTATGAATTTAAGCCTATATTTCAGGCACTCCTAGCTCATTGCATGCCAAGGTAACCTGCTTAATATTTTTCTTCTGGGTGCTGCCTTTCCTCTCAGTTGGCCAAACAAGGTGTCTGACCCCAGTCAGGCCAGTGAGTGTCCTAAGAGTCTGACTGTCTGCTGTTGGGTGTATTTGATCCTGGTTTGGTGAGCTTCATGTTTACTTATTCCTCCTTTGATAGGGGTAAGGTGTATGCAATGTGACATCTCCAAATAATTTTTAGTACCAGGCAATTTAAGGAAAAAAAAATAAATAAGGCACTCATGTCATCTTAATGCAATGACTATTTTAACAGTTACTAAATTCAGTAATACAAAATAAAAGGCAAATATTTTATAGGTACCTAAACAGTAGCTTAGCTCCAAGAGGTTCACTGCCTGGTTCAGTCATTTTAAAAGTTAACAGGATGTTTATATCATTGTCTGTTTTCCTCTGCATGGTCTCCAAAGAACAGGCTCTTGATATGGGAACAAACTTATTTTCCAAATCTATCTATTTTTTTTTTTGAGCTTCCATTCAACTTGAATTTCCCCTTTTCTGCTTAGGGATATACATAATAGAGCTCATGATTTAGTGGATTAAAAATATCAATTGGCTTATCTCCCTAACAGTATAATGGTTACCAGTTTGTGTGTTACTGCTGTCCCTTGTGTGTTGACAGATAGTAAAGAAAAGCCTTTACTAAATGCAAATGCAAAGCCTAAGGACTGATGTAGTTAAGTGGGCTGTAAATGGATAACTATCCACAGTAAAAAACATGCTGTATATATACTCCCTTAGTGGGGTTTAGAGTTCCTGTAGCTGGGCAGAGGGTTTTGAGAAGAAAATACAGTAAGAAAATGTTGATTAATTAAATCTATCTGCAAATCTGGATATGTCTTGACAACTTTTGTCTGGAAAGGTTTCTCTCAGCTCCATGACAGAAAGAGTACTTTGTAAAGGAATACAGCTCAGTAGAAAAACAATAGTGATTTTTCTCACCAGCTTTGTAAGTGCATCAGATTTTACTCCCTACTATGCCACTGTGCCACATATCTTACACTTTTGGCTATTCCAGGCCTATTCTACTGCAAATGTTCTCACTCTCTGAATAAATAGATATTCAATGGAGGAGTAAAAAAAGCTGCAGTGACTGGGCATGCCCTCTATATCTTCATACAAAAGACAAAACCAACAACAATTAAATCTCTTTGAAGCAGGAGGCATTCAGACATCCCAGCTTTGGTCATCTGATGAAAATGTGTTTTTCCTTTCAGACTGAGAGGTACCTCCAGAGACATACTCGGAGTAGGAGCCTGAGTTGTTTGCTGAATTCCCTGGCTGCTGGTGCTGCTTCTATTCCCAGGGACTATAGGCAGCTTTGATTGACCTGCTCATTTAAGTTCCTAAGGTCACATGGATTCAATCTTCTTTTTACTTAGCACCTACTCAGGGAGAGTACCAGGATCAGAACTACAGAAAGAATTCAATACTAAATTTTCTGCCTTCCAGTTTAAAGAGAGAAGCCTACTGATTTATCAGTGAGAGTAGGGCACATAGATATCACTGGATCTTCAAATTTTCTGGGTAGCACTAATATGAAAGCAATTACAACCTCGTGTCTTCTAAGATCTTTTGTTCATCTATGAACTGTCTTTATCACGCAAATGTAAATTCATTGTGGAAATACATGTTCCTCATTTCTTTTGCTCATTTAGGCTGCTCATTTTTTCTGACACGTGTCTGTTAGGTGCTGCTGTAATTTGCTATCCCTCATCTTCATTAGCATTAGTTTTGTCTGTATTTAATCTCGTCCTCCTCATTACTCTCCTTCTTGGCTAATAACAGTTGGGGAATCCACAAGCCAGCAGGACTCGTCCTGCCTCACAGATTCTTGTGCATGTGTGTGCTGCCAATGCACCTGCAATTGCCCACTGCTGATGCACAAGCAGAGAAAAGTGGTCTGGGATTATTAGCTCAGTCATTACTTGCCCTCCTACATTAATTTAAATGTAGGTATTGTGTTGAAGGACCTGAAGCTGTGCTGACAATCCTTGTTCTGTGAAATAATTAATTTCAATGCTCGGTATTGCTGTTTTTCAGGGATGGTGGTGATGTCAGTTATCAACTTACATAAGTAAACTCCTGTCATATTTTGAGAAATACTGAATTCTTAAGATGTGAACTGGTCTAGTTTTATTATTTACAGCAAGAAAGGAAAGTGTGGAGACTCCAGCTTTCTTAGACTAGTCCGCAATGAGCACCTCAATAAAGTAACAGAAGGTTTCCCTACCAAATACATATGTTGTTATTGGAAGGTGAGGAACGGATTTTGTAACGCAAGGGAAGACTTGTGTTTTTAAAATAATATTTTGATATGGAATTAATAGAGATTTTTAGGAGAAAGTGTCCCATGAAACAAAACTTTCACCCATGAAAACTTGAAAATTTTTATTTTGTTAAAAAGGAAATATTGGGTTTTGGTGTGAATTTCACGTGCACATGCACAGAAATATAAATGTGTGTAATTGTCTAAGCATTTTACATAGAGAGGGTGTTTTATATAGCATGAAAGAACATTTTGGAAATTGTAAAAATAAAATGTTACTTTTTTTTTTAAATACTGCTGTAAAAATAATTCGAAAGTATTTTTTTCAGAAGAAAATCTGAATGGTTTTTATTTAAGCAGTAATGGAACTTAGTCTTATACTCTAACTCGTAACAACTTATCTAAACAGGATGAATATGTCCAAGGCAGAAACTTTTGAGTAATGCGAAAGTGTGTTAAGATATTTTGAATTTTATTTTGCAACCTCTCTAATCACCAAGCTCTTTCAGAAAACGTGCTAGGCCATTTCTCTGCCTAGCAAAGATTTCCTAATATTTTAGTCTTCTGGTTTAGACTAGTTCAAACCAAAAATTATGTAGATACACCCACAAGGGAGTGGGGCAGCCCAAATCCCAGGCACAAACTTTGTAGACAGCTTAGAAACTACAGACCTTGCACTAAGCACCCAGAAAGCTGGAAATAATGTTATTTCAGAGGAGCTCATCCCTGGTATTTCGATGTCGGCTCTATTCAGAATTCTGTCTCTTGCCTTGAACCTTTTGGTGGTCAGAGTTAAGAAACTCAGTGCCAAATTGTCAATTTGGTTAAAACTTCCTACTGAGTTGGCTGTAAATTTTAGCTTGCAGGTGCAACCATAAATCACTAGGACAAAATCAGACCTCATCAATATCTATGATTAGTTCTACTACATTACAGCACTAGCAAACTCCCCATCCTCAGGCAGATCAATCACACTGTTAGCAGGTTCCCATGACATCATCCCACAGCAACAATCTTATATCCTGTCTATCCTTACATCAGTCTCTATCCTTATATTCTGCACAAAATATCACCAACTCTTCCCTTACCTTCATACTAATCTCTAAATGTTTAGCACACCAAACTCTCTGGAACAATCTGCCCAGAACACAGAGGGACACCACCAACACCCGGGCTGCTTTTCAATTGTCCAGGCAACCAACACTGGCTTGTTTCACTGCATGTGAATGAGCTTGGAAAAAGAGGGAGACAGTCATTCCTCCTGGGCAGTCAGCATTGCTAAAGCCATCATGGCAGAGTGGTAGTGAATCTGAGACTGTCCTTATCCATTCCCATTCTCAAAACATTTATGAGATTGAGGCCGTATCACAGCTGGCCATTCAGGGAATATGCAACAAGCTAAACCATTTCCCTTGTAGATGACAGATGGGATTGGGGCATAGGGACTGATGAATATCACTAAGACCTCTCCATGAATATCCATACATCTTATTGATGCTAGAGCTAAAGCTGATACAGCTTGAACCAGAAAAAAGGCTGTTTCCAACAGCATTAGGGGAGCAATAGAGAGGGAGCAAGATATTTTCACATAAACAAACAGACAAGAATTAATACATTTTCTAAGCTTCCAAAATAGTGAGAGTTAGCAGTCTTGGCAAGTTCAAGGATGATAGAAAATGCTCAGATACCCTTGGGTTGCCATTATGATAAGGAGACACAGAAGGGAGGATTTAATGCATAGTATATCCATTTGATCAGCAAGAAGAGAGGCTCCCTAAACTCCTGCATCTTCAGCCTGTGTGGGGTGATGCTGATGGGAGCAAGTGAATAATTAAAAGCAGTTACCTTGTGCAGCATCAAGGTGTCAATGCATGTTTACATGGTATGAAAGTACATTTATATCAGCTGGGGCTTGGACTCTGTGACTGTCACACCAGTGACACAGAGCACCATGGGCATAGTGCCTTTGGACCCTCTGCTTTGACATGTACGTGCCATTAAAACAATGCACTGCTATGATGGCAAAGCATTGCAGTTGTCCTTGTTGGTTTGTGCTCCCCTCCATCTCTCTCTGACCATCTGGTGTGCAATCTCTCCAATAACCGAGCCCCACTGCACAACCTGGCTGTAGCTGCCACTTTTGCAGCCCCAAGGTCTTCTGCAACCTGCTTGAGGCCTTGTGGTCAAATTGACAAAGTAAGTTATTAAGTCGATTACTCCTCTGTTTTCACTGAAAGCCAAAGTACAACAATTCACCCACTGGAAGGTGGAAAACCATTGCAGACACAGTCAAATAAATATTCGTGTCCATGAGCTGAATATCACTGTGGTTCCACAGGACTGGTGGTGGGTGGTTTTCTTGGTTTTTGCAGGAAAGGATGAAAGGCATGATCTCTGCTCCTCCTGAGACAGAAAAAATTATTTTTTCATAGGCCTGGGAGCAATTTTTGTTTTGTTTTCACACTGAGTCCAGCTAAGTTCTGCAGAAGCAATTCGTCCTCACCTCCCATCCAAAGGCTGGAGCTCAGAGCTGATGGCTGCTTTAGCAGAAACTTGCAGCCTTGCCCTTAGCAAATATAGTTCAAGTTCAAAATGTATTTGGTCCTCTGTAGTCTGTTGGAACGACAGTACTCCAACTCAGAAAGCTGCCTGCAGCTTTAGAGAAAGTATAATGCTGAATGAAATGAGTTTTAGATGGGAGAAAGGTGGTGTTGCTGGAGTATCTCCTATTGTACCTCCACTATAAGATTGGCATCCGTGTGACTTGGTGATTAAGAGCATCTGGACATGCCATGCTGAGGTTATATAAAACTAGATCTGAAATTGAAGAAATTCTGTTCATGTATGTATTTTCTCCTAGCAACTGAATATTGTTTCCAGGACAAAAAATAGTATGAAGTTTGGAGAGATGGTTGACATGGAAGGAACAGGGAACACCTCTTACTTGCATAGTCCAGATGTTTTGTCAATATTGCTGCAATTAAATTCACAGCAAATGGACCTTGTGTCTCAGCTAGTGCAACGGTTCTTGAAGTTTTGTCAGTTCAGTTTTATGTGAGCAAATGCAGGCTCAAATCATCTGACTCATATCTCAGTTTTTAAAAAGCAGCTTTATTTTAAAAAATGAAAGGCAAATTACTTCAGATGGCAAACTGCATCAGGAGAGCTAAATAAGGAAAAAATATTGTTACAGTGACAGTAATATTAGCAGCCACAAACAAAAATCAGTCACTAAAAGCACTTTGGAAAGTTAAAAAGCCAAATAAATGAATAAGCCTCTTCCCAAATCCAATATTTTGTTGTATAAAATATTAGCACTCGGACTAAAATCACCACCTGAGTATAGTATCTTTTTCTGTTTTCTCAGCAATCTCTCTCTTCCCCCTAGTAAATTCATTTATTTGTTCAAAACTGCAGTATGCTGCAAGCACTTTCCAACATATGTATATGAGATAATGCACTTTTCATCCACCCTAAACCTCTCATTCCACTGATTATTGATTTAGCCATGCTTCTGAAAAGACAAACAGTCATATTCTCTTTCTCTGGCTCAGGTGACTAAAACTTCTCTTGCTTGATGAAATCTACCTCATTGTCAGAGGGCACCAGGGACTGTGTTTGCACGTGGCCAAACATGGAGCCTGTGTTGAGAGTAACTTATCCACCATTTTGGTGACTCACAATTAAGATTATGCTCTGACACAAGCTCAGCCCGAGCTGTGGAGGCTTTTAGAAGTAGGAAATGGCAATCTTTATCCGTAGACCCAGAAGTTCATCGCTAAGAACAGGGAGGCAAGTAAAACTGGGGAAGAGCTCTTCACCACCATATCTATCTCAACTTGCCTTTTCCTAAGCAGCTGAGGTAGTGGAGCTGATTGTGTTGGTTGATAGTCAGCAATATGGATAACAAAAACCACCCCAGGGACTGGAATGCTTACATTTGGGTTTGTGTCCTGTGTTTCTCTTAGGAACACAGAAATCCCCCTCTTCCTGCAAACCGTCAGTACTGTGTGGAATTAATGCTGCCTGCATGAAGATGCAGATTTTCTATCAAAACAATGTGGAGTGATGTGTGGGACCCCTTATGTTGCCAGTGTCACCACCAGGGCGGGAAGTCAGCCAGCTCATCTGCTTTCTTGAAGGCTCTTATGTTTCATCACCCATAACTCCTGGTCTGCAGGAGATCCTGAGGTCTGTATTTTCATGCACTTTTGGATGTACTTGGATCAATAAGGCTTACCCTACACTTTTTGTTTGCAAGAAATGCTTGAATTTTGAGCTAAGTTTGACCTAAACAACTGGGAAATTTTGACCCTGCCTTCTAGGTAAGAAGCCAGGTCAGTTATCCCAGCTTCCTCCACCTCCATGGAGGGTTTCTGTGACTCTGTGTCAGAAGGTAAATTCAAAGTGGATGTCCAAATCTCAGTAACAGATATTCTGGCTGCTTCTGCAGGGCATCCTCCCTTTTGTGAGCCCAAAACCCTGTCTGTGTAATCCAGCCAACCTCTACTGCTACACACAGATTTCTGAGCTAAGCCTGAGATTTACAAACACTCTGATAGTCACCTAAAATTACCACAAAGGAGCAGTAAGAAGTAAGAGCAGAACAGTTCCTAGCTGGCAGCCATGCCTGAGGTTTGTCTCTTCTGGAGGTAAACAGATAACCTAAAATTTTAAGAAATACCTGCAAATGTCATGGGATCAGGAGGGAAAGCTGGGAAGATTAGAGGCCATGGCACTTTGCTTTTCCTGGTTTCCTAGCACATACCAAATACCCTGCCGCCCAGGTTTTTCACAGCCAGGGAGACATCACAGAATATGCTGAGTTGAAGGGACCCACAAGGATCATGGAGTCCATATTAATGGCACTTTTTTTATGACTGTGTCTCCACTCCTGTATCTAGTGCCACATCAGCCCATCCCTAAAGCAACCCAGTAAAGAAGAACTGTTTGCAGTTCACTTCCAGCTACCAGACAGTACCAAATTTGATGGCTTCTTTGTTTGTTTATTTTCCCTGACAAGGACATCTGTTTACTAGAACTCAGCTCCAGCATTCGTGAACATCAAAAGGGACGTCTGTGAGACTGCAGCTGGATTTAGATGGTACAAAGCCCTTCAAGTGACTGTTTAAATCTCTTTTTCTCTTCTGCATCCCCAATCTCAAAATAGGGATGCGCTAATTTTAAATGCATCTCCAGATTTTGCCAATTTATTTAATGTGTCTGTCCTAACTTGTGTTTCAGGTTCACCTTTGAGGTGAAGTGTAGCATTTATTGTTTGTTTTTTTTTTTTAATGCAAGTGGAAAATAACTACCATCCTAAAGTACATACATGTATTTTTTTTTCTTCAGTTAAGTAGGTAACTAGGGAGTTGGGGAGAAGTGAGCAAATTGGGGAGGATTCTCGTTATTCCTTTTCTCCTAATATCAACCAGCATGCACTTAATCTCAGGAAGATCTGATTTAGGAGTACTGTGCATTCATGTTGTATGCCTATATGACTGTTTATTTAGTTGTGAATTGATTGATTAGGAAATAAGTGCTTTTCAAGTTGACAGTATAAATAATGAAACTTTATTAGTGATATATGTGACATATTTAACAATGCTAATTTTCTGTACTGCTCTGTGTAATTCACTTGCCTTTTTCAGTAGGCTGTAAACAATAGAAGGTTTGAGGGAAATCACTGATTTGTTGGCTTTTTAAAAGGCAATGGAAAGGAATTTGGAATTTAGGAATATTTCTAGAGTGCCATCTAGTGGGAAAAGAAATGAAGCTACAAGAAACTGAACTCAAAGCACAGCTTTGGAGAATATGTCTTAATACACAGAACTATCTCTTCATTTTCCTCTACAGATAAACATGGGCAGCCACTAATGGATTTTATTTAGTTTTGTTAAAATTGGAGAATTTTATTTGTTCAAATTTTTGAAATATATATGTGTATATGTGTATATGTGTATATATATATTTATATGGTAGAAATAATGAAAATTAATGTCTTCTCTGCTTTTAGTTTTTGAAAAAATAACAAATGTCTGATCTAAGCTCAGACTTAAGGTATAGTTTAATCACCTCATGTTCTCATACCTGAAAGGCTTTGTCATTAAATCTTGATCTCATTTTCACTCTTTTAGTTAAGTTACAGACCTTCGCATTTGAAATGGTGATATATAGAAATTGAAGACCACAAAAGAGCTTCAAAAAATTTTGTTGTTGTCTTCTTGTTTCCAGGTGTGGTTTTGTCAGAGGTGGTACTTGGTCCTGCTTAGCAAAAGCACACCTCCTGTGATCTTGTGGTTATAGCAGACTCATTGCTACCTTTAAAGCAGGTTTCTATTACTACTTAACATCTCATATAGGTAATTTTGAGGGTGTCCAAAAAAAACCAATTTGACTTTGGAGATACCAATTTTGCAAGCTTGGCCCCAGATTTAATGAGGAAAATATGAGGAACTCACCAAATTTTTCTTGCTTGCAGGTGCCTGAGAGGCGAGCAAGGCTTGTTTGGGGCAGGCTGGCAGAGCCAGAAGGCAGGGGGAGTGGATAGACCAGTCTGTGCATGTGAGTATTTTTGCATCTGTCTACCTGTCCACTGGGAATTTGTAACCCATGTGCCTTTCTGAGGAGGGATCCCATCTGAGCAGGCATGTACCTCTCTTCTGTTATAGCTGTCTCCTGGAAGGGGAGTTTGACAATTTTAAAACAACAATTTATGCTCCTACAGTTTACTTTATGCATAATTCCTGTCAAAGGATGCTGGTGCTGTGTTGGGAGTGTCCCTGAGGCTCATTAGTTTGGTAAAGTGTTACAGCAATATCAACACTGAGAAGTGTACCAGCCAGATATCTCTGTGGTGGATGTCTTTGCCTTTTCAATCATGAGCAAGAAAATCAAGTCTCTTTGCTTTCTTTATATCCGTTTTTTAATTAATGTTCCTCAAATTTGTCTTCAACCTATGGCCTTTTACAGGGAACTATTTATGTCAGAGAAGAGCCATAGCTTTGGGATTTAGAAGAGTTTTCAGTAAGCACGCCATCTCTCTGGGCTGTGAGTCTTTGAAAGAGAGAGATTTTTATCTATGGTAAAAGTAATATTTGCATGATGGAGGCTAAATTTAGTGTATTGTTATGTCCATTTGGTATATAACACTGATAAGTTCATTGATCTCAAGATGAGTTAAAAGAGGGGAATGACAAGAAAAGTGATGAGGAGAGAAATGTGGAACAGAGGAAGGAAGATTTTTTTATTCCTTCTGAATATTGCATAAGCTGTGAAGGAGAAGACTCTCACAAAAGTATCAGTGAGCAACTAGCAGGGAAAAGGAGTAGGGAGAATATGGTGTGCAAAGTACTGCTTCCTGTTGAGTTCAACCCAAGCTCTGCTTTTGCCTTTCTTGAGTAAAAAAAATTGCAAAATTATGTGGAGATCACCCTTGCAGTCTGTGTGTTTGAAAAGCCAGCAGAAGAATTTGTCAAAGGAAAACTTTAATGGCAGCACAGAGAGTTCTCTTTCCAGATATGCTTCTAAGATCCTGACAGCAACAATGAGAAAGAAACAGGGGTGGGAAGGGAAGGAGCAGGGAGGACGTACTTTGGTACTAGGGAAGGTGTTTTCTAAAGAGGTCAAAAAAGTAGATTGAGTGTTGTCTGCTGCAGGGTATATCATCAGCATTACAGGTTGATATTGCCCTATACATATGAACTCTTGAATTCTTCTGAGAAGAACATATTATTTTTCTGTTTGGAGGTGTCATGTAGGAGCCTGCTGGTGGTACTGTTTTCTGAAAGAGGAGCTCTAGTATAATTATTCCCTATTTTTATGGTTCTGTGGAGTTTGAGATGTGTGTATGACTGAAATCAGGAAGGGATTGGAATGGCAGCCATGAATGGGGCAGACCTCTATCCATGAGATATATCAAAGGGATTCAAATAAGCAGTAGGATCACACTCTTCTGAGAGTCCCAGGTTGGATCCTACCCCTGTGATTGCTGTGCCTGCATGAAAGCCGCTGCAGATGGGCACCATAAATAACTTCCATGTCACAGGAACAGCTCCCGGAGGCAGTGATAGCAGGGAAAGTTGCGCTTTTCCTGCTTTTCTATTTCACTTCTCCTTTCCCCACTGAGGTTGATTCATTCTGCTGCCATTTCAAACAGATGCATTAAATCCTTTTAGGTTGAGTTTTGAAAGCTTGTTAGAGGAATGTTTCCAGTTTTCACTCTTATTGCCAAATCACTCCTACTTGGATCTTGCCATGTTCCTGAAGGAGTTGTGAAGGCTGACAGTCAGCGGTCTTGTAGAAGAAGTAGGAACTCAAACTTTATGCCCCCGAAAAAAAGAAAAATTTGTAGTTTTAGCTTAAGGATAAGTGCAAACTTTGGAAGATCCTCTGATGTTTGACTCTAAGTATTTGATGTTTTTTTCCTATGGGAAGAAAATATCCTAATTCATGTTTGGAGATGTCTCCTGTTGATCATTTGTGAGTACTTTTACTCCCTCTAAGCCTAGTTTTATTTCACTCATGGGAACCTCTATACAAGCAGAAGAGCATGCATGCTCTTGAATTATTTTTGTTTAGCTAATATATCTGAAATATTTGTGTAACCATTTAAAATATGTGACCTGCAGAGAATACATGTGTGAATTTAGCATGAAAAAACTATTTTTGTGCCACTTTTGCATCTTAGTTAGTTAACTGAGGAGGACAGAAGGCACTTTCTATTGCATCAGGTATCCTTGCTCTCCTCCTTCACCTCGTTGGTCACTGTCAGTGCAGGTGAGTGTCAAGACTGGGAGTTTACTTGCATCTCTCAACAGGTTGCTTCTGGTGTTTTGTAACATTCTATTCTCACCAGCCTTTAATAGCTTTTTCTTTCTCATACTAAGATGTTCAACACTGCATTTAAGAATCTATTTTTGACTGCAATCCTTCATAGTTGTTGTTAAAGAGCGATGAGTTCAGGCCAAAATACTGTGAAGTTAATGAAAGTCTTTGCATTGATTTTCATACTCTCCAGTGTTTGTGCTATGTATTCATTTCAGTGGATGCTGGATCAATCCCCTCAGAAGGCTCTGTAAGATTAGCCAGAAGTGGAAGTAAGGTACCATGGAAACAAAAGGCTCGAGTGTAATCCATAGACGAGAATCTTGTTGTCACAGATGAATTTACTTAGTTGGTTTTCATATAAAAACAAATATAAGACAAAGAATGTCAGCCTAGGTGTTAGTGTAAGGATTGCATCTTTTTAATTAGTCTGGTAAATATTTTATTAGCAACTGTAATAAAATATTGATTTCAGTGTCTCTATTAATCTATATTGCTCCTGTACTTTTTTCACTTTTAATAATTTAGCAAAATCCTTTACTGGACTCTTTCCCCTGTAACTACCCCAGGACAGGAAACAAAATTACTATGGAAATATAATTATATTTTGCCCTGTGCCATCTCTTCTAATTCAATTAATTACACATCATGTCACCGCCTCTGGTTTTATTTTATGTTTTATATATTAATATAAACTAAACAGACAATATTTTCTTGAAGAAAACCTTCCCCTCACACTCCTAGGACTCTAAAATGACTCTTCACAACGTTAGCACATAATACAGAGAAATATTTCTGAATGGATGGTATACAAAAAATCCCAATCCCTTTCTATGGGGAAGAGCAAAGCATTCTTATTTCAGAGAGAGACTGGCATGTTTTGGAGAAGCTGAAAGCTTGAAAAAAAGCCAAAGCAACAGCTAGGTACAAAGGAGGATACAGAAAAAGTAAAATATTAAAAGTCTTGTTGCTTTACCTGTTTGCCTTGCACATGTGTTTCTGCATTAAGTTTAACAACCAGGATATCTAATTATCCTTACACAAATCCTTCCCATAATAAATGACTATGTTTCCCTTTAGAGCAGTTGAAGTCAAAACAGTGCTTTGACTACATATGCTGACCACTTTTCACTATTTGTAGTTGTAAAATGCATGTTTAATCTCCTAATATTTTTGCTAGTACAATAGTACAGAATCTGCTCATGGCTTCCTATTTCTTTTCTTCTAGAAAGTCAGAGTACAGGATGGCTCTACCAGATCCTCAGTGGCAACTGTGTAGTTGCACATAAACATATAATGGCTAAATACAAGTTAAATACTGAGTAGACACCTGGAAAATACATATTCAGCTTGATCTTCTAAAATCTGGTGTAAATGGCTGGCGGTATTTCCTTTGCATTTAATTTCCTTGGAAGTATTGAGTTTGTTCCTTAATTCCTCTTAGCGCTGAAGAAACCTGCTGGCATCTGAACTATTTACAGTAGCAGCATAACAAATATGGAAACAAAGACATTAACTGCACCAAAGTCTGACTGGCAGGCTTTTGGCATACTGTGTATGGTGTACTCCTGGTCATCAAACCAGTGAAAGCTGGTTAATGCCCAATGTAGCAGCTAATTTCTGTCACATGGATATTTGTCTGGGAAATTAGCCTGGCTCTGAGCCAGATGGAATTGCACAATTTCACTAACTTTCCGGCTCTATTAGTTTGAAGTTGGGAGTGCAGACATGGCCTTGACAAGCATATGATTCCGTACTGCATTGCCTGTCCTGGGAAGCTGCTCAGCTTTTCTATATTTAACAGATGAAAATGTCTCCAGAGTTCAACAAACGCATACTCAAGATATCACAAGCTGCAGCTGGCAGCTGGGAGCTCTGCAGTTCAAGGTTAATGGGACACTAATTAGTAGCCATATAGGGATATCAGCACACGTAACACCCACTTTTTGAGCAAGTAGGAAAATGAATTAATAGTGAAGAGAAGTAGGGCCCTTCCCCAGCTGTCTCCAGCTCCCCTGCAGCTCTCATTCCATCTTCTCACAGGCTTCCAGTGAGGTCCTGCAGACACAGCTGGGAGCACTGGGGAGCCTTGCAGGGTTGAATGGCGTGTGGAGAATGCCAGGTGACCCCTGGAGATGCTCAGAGCCAGACTCTGCATTGTTTTGTCCCTTTTCAGCCACTTCAGACACTGTGAAAGGCTGGTAATGTGGCAAAACCACACCACAGACCCAGGTTATAGGAACTGTCCTAATGCCAGAAAAAAAACAGCAGAGAGCAACACCCAGCTGACAAGCAGCCTCTCTTCTGGTGTCAGCAGAAATTGAGGGTAGGAGAGAAGATAGGATTGAAAACTGCTGGAACACTGAGTTGAATAATAACCAGGGAATGATCCTTCTTAAACTAGGAAAGAGCAAGATTAATGTGTATTTTACTGAGAGATAACACTTTTGCAATTACTATTAAGTATCTAGAAGTCCTTAATTCAAAATATGGATAATTTACTGTAAATCTTGCCACTGAATGCCATATTTTCAGTATCTCTTAGCTGTAAATTTAATGGCTGCAGGAAAAATTTGGTTCAATGTATGTAGTGTCACACCCTTCTCAAATATTTTCTTCTTTATTACAGCCATTCTTTCAGGATTCAAAAGCACATTTCATTGGTTAGGAATCCCATCTGTATAATTTTGAATTATCCAAGATAAGCCTGGGGGATAAAATTAAAAGCCAAGTTTGATGAGGTTGGTTCTTAACTTCCTTGTCATTTGGCTATCTGGGACATTGATTCTTTAGATGGCTTTATGTCTGACAGCCCATATTATTAGTAAATTCAAAATCAGTGACTTTGTGTTCATAGAGATCTCAAACTAATTTTTGTCAGAGACTTTTGAAAATGTAGGTTACACAAACTCATCTGCAGTTCAATAGCTTTGCTGTCTCCTCCTATAACTCAGCTTTTCATTTTTACCCAGATCATTCTCCACTACATTCCTCCTATTACAATACATTCTCCTTAGTTGGCAGTCAGGCATTGGCAATGAATAGGAAGGAAGGTGAAAGCTTCATGCATCACAGAAGCAGCATAAGAAGGAATAAGTTGCTCAGATGTCAAAGCAGAAGTAAGTCTAACCAAAAGGATAGTATGATTACCTGGGAACATTCAGTGAAATGCACTAAAAATGACAGCCTGAAGTTCTGTGGGTATGAAGAAAAGTGAAGCTGCCTTTACATTGGGAAAAAGGCAGTAATGAGTGAAGAGTGCAGCTATAATATTGCTTTAGGAATTATTCCATGTTTTACTGTTAATTAAGGAGACAGCTGTACAGTTTTTGTATTTTCTTAAGTCAGGAGTAGAATTTCTACTTCTCACAGACTTGTTCTTAGGGATAAGACCAAAAAAGCTTACTGGTATCGCTGAGATTCCTACATGTAAGTTTGAATCTTCAGGCCTTGGAGAAGGATGCCCTTAAGAGAATTACACTGAGTCCTGCTCACATAAAGGTATCTCTGGAAAGGTCCATGCTTACATTGCCATGGTGCTCCAGTTCATACACACACCTGAGTTGTGGAGCAGCTGACACCAGACTGACCCACATCACTCTCTGTGGCATCAATATGGCTTTGAGTTGGAGGTGAAGATGACTTTCAGTCCAGTTGATGCAGTTCCAGTTTTGTCTTACTGGGGTTTAATTAACTGGCAGAAATGCAAGCACTGAAACTGCAAGACTGAGACGGTTGCTTGATAAACCTTTGGGATGCTGGGATTGATAACTGGGATAACCCAGTGACATTACGCCAATTTTCTTTGTTAGAAAAACACAGACATGGTATTCTCAACTTATAACACTGGGTTGCTCTTCAGAATGTCTCTCTATTTAATAGTAAAGTGCAAAAGTGGTGTTAACCAAGATAATAAGATAGCAAATACTGATGGAAATTTGATTGCAAATGAGCGATTTGCATAGCAAATAAGAATTAGATACCCTAATGTGTTAACCAAATAAGAATCAGGAAACACTTGGGAAATTAATGTGTAAAGTAGACAAAGTATTCAAGGCATGCTACTCCCTGGATGTTTCTTTTTGTCTCCCAATTGTCAAGCCATAGGACGAATGTTACAAGTAAGGGAAAAGATAGCTCACTTCTTTTGCATCAACTTTGTTCGCAGGAAACAATTTTTAATTTTGGAAATAAATGGTGCCTGAATTCCCAGAGTAAGTCTGTAGTTCTTAAAACCATCTCAGACAGATATATTCACTCAGGCATTAGTAAACATCAACCCCACAGCTAAAGCTGCTTCTGTAATGTTTCCAGCTGTGTTGCCTAATCTAGTTTAGAATACACTGTCTCATCCGAACACCTGAGACACTGTCCACAAACACAGCATTCTTGGTTAGAGAGTTCATTGCCTGAATATTTTTTTATAATCATCTTTTTTTACCAATTTTGTACTCTCTGTGCTATGGCTTTTTTGAACCCTGTGAAGGGTTTTTCATGTTGTTCTTTGTGTCTTCAAATAAGAGAATCATATTGTCCTAGTAGCTAAGCAAAGCCAATGTCCTACTGCTGTAAGCACTGAATAAATACTCAGAAGCAGACTCTGACCTCCCTAAACAGACTGCAAATTGAAGGGACCAGGCAGAAAGAAAGTTCTACCTTTGTTGTGTTGAATACAGGATAAATTGCATGGATACATAGACTAATGGCCCTACTGCACATAGAAAGTCTCGAGATGGATGCTACATGTAAACCTCCTGGGATCCAGTCCAACAGTTTACTCTTCCATTGTGCATCTCGTGTTGCCCTTTGTCAGGGGTCTTTGTTCCTTGACAAAATCTGGGAGGAGCTTACCTGAAAGTGTCAAGTCACAAGGTTTAACTTGTAGTTTCCCATTCTTTACTCTTTTCCCTTATNNCTCTTATACTTAATATATATATATATATATATATATATATGTATATAAAAATTGTTTTAGAGCCTCTTAATGAATCCAATACTTTATATAGTGCTGTAATTACTCTGATGCAAGTGTCTAAAACTACAGCAAATCTGTCTTTTACAGATTTTAAATGCAAGTGAAGCACTTATTTCTCCAGTAAATCTTCTGGCCCTCTAACAGAAACTGATTTTAAAATAGGGAGGGAAAGAGAAAAACTAAGGTCATTGATATTCTTACAAGCTGTCTGCAAAGTGTTATTATAAAATTATTTGCATTTTCAGCTAATCAAAGATGTGTTTAGGAGTACT
The DNA here is from genome assembly GCA_013398175.1 of Climacteris rufus. Taxonomy (NCBI): domain Eukaryota; kingdom Metazoa; phylum Chordata; class Aves; order Passeriformes; family Climacteridae; genus Climacteris; species Climacteris rufus. The sequence continues at coordinate 831,832 of VZRZ01003369.1, read as the reverse complement.
TGTGCTGTAGGAATTATACATTCAGAACTTAGATGCAGCTTTCAATAGATGTATGCCCAAATCTTCCAAAGAGGTCAAGATATGCTTGCTATTCAGTACAACAAATTCTTATTTTCCAAGCATGTTTAGACTGAGAATTGCTTTGTGAGGTAGCCCAGTCCTTTCTCTTTCACACCTCTCAGTGGTGGTACTCAGACTGCTGGGGAAGTTAGTGATGGATAAATGTAATTTAATTAATTGGATAAAATTAATTTAATCCTATGTGATATTTGACAGATATTGACCAGAGACAGACAACTCAAATTTCATACCGAGTAACTTTTTCAATGTTTGTTTAGGGGTTTTTTCCAAATGTTTCTGTGTTAAGCTCCCTCAACACTTGCACGCCAATATCAGGACAGTCCAAGAGAGAGAAACTCTATTTTGTTTCCTGGGCTCACCTAGTCTTCATAAAAATACTGTCACAGGATTTTGTGTGGCAGTAGCTCTGCAGTTACTTGTTCATTAATATTAATCAGAGATAAAAAAGTAATATATGCTGATCAGAAGTTCATTTCCCAGTTGTTTGCTCTCTGACAGTCTAACAGCAACGATAATCCGAACTTAAGAGGCATTACAATGGAAATCCTCTAAATGAAACACAGAGATTAGTGATTTCTCAGCAACAAACTGTACAGACATTTCCTGTGATTGTTAAAGTGGCATTTCCCATAGAAAGGGGAGTATACATTGAAGTTCAGTGCTGCCACTTGTTTCTCTCAAGAGTAGACTTTGCTTGCATTCTTCTCAGTCTGAAATGTTAAATTGTAAACCTGTTTGAAAGATAAGATTTAATTTTATCTTTGTCATCGTCATCAGCATCTTCAAATTAACTCCTTTAAATAGACTCACAAGATTTGAGCTCTGCATGTCTGAAGGGCTTTGGCAGTGGTGTCCTTTGCCACGCTACTTGAGATTTCTTGCTATGCTGAGCAATTCCAGTGTTTCAAACAGCCTGGAATATACTAATAACTGAATTGGAAAATGTTTTTCATGTAATATTAGAGCATGAAGCAGATTATTTTTCAGAGGCAAAGTAGTTTAGCAGAATTACTGCTCTCTGGGCTGTTACCTCCTTCTAGTACAAGAGGATAACAGTCATATTTTGTCTTCTTTCATATGAATCAATGTATGAGAGCACTGGAAAATGGTGAGTATCTCCTAGTGCTCTTCTTAAGGTATTGTGAGAACTACAGAAACCCTCCTCCTGGTTTTATATGAACTGTGGAGCCCCTGGAATAACTCGACCTGAGACTTGTGCCTTATGGAGCCACACTTTTCCATGAACTGCAAAGTAGCAATCAAACAAGTCTGAAAGGATGATCCTTTCCTTCTCTTCTTCATGAATAAGGCAAAAGTTATTTGTGGAATCAGAGAATTAATAACTAAAGACATCAGGAAGTGTTAAGACAAGAGAGTCCCTCTGCAGTGCCTCCAGTGTGCTGGCTTGGCAAGCTGTGTGTTGCTGGAGTCGTGTTAGCAGGCAGGGACACATGCAGAGCTCTGCTGTGGTCCATGTGCAGCCCCGTGAACACATGCCCTTGCTGCACCACTGCCCAGTCCTGCTCCAGTTGTCTCTCTCTGTTTAGTGGATTTGTTGGTCCACTGGAACGTGAAGCCATGGAGCCCAGGAAAGGAAGCAGAAACAAGCAGAAATTCAGGTAGTCTTGGGAGAAATCAGCTGGAAACCTTTTCTTTAATATATAAGATCCTCCAGATCTGGCTGGGAGGGAGGGGGTTTTTCTTTTTTTGTTTCTTTGGTTGTGATTTTGGTTTTGTTTTTTATCGTACAGTTCCTTTTGTTGCAGAGGGACATCAGACCTCAAAGACTTGATTCATGTCACTAAGCTTAAGAAAGTATCTGCTTGAGGGTAGATCTATCTCCTCACTGATTTTCAAGACACTTGTCTAAGTTCAGTTCTCAGACTGGTTTTCAAAGTGGGTGGCAAGAAATAAGAACATTGCCTGTCCCAGCTTTAATATTCCAGCTCATCTCCCATGGAATGAAGTATTTTATAATGAATGTTAGTGACTCACTTTATTCACATTTTACTTGTACTTCCTTATAAAAATACAGGGCACGTTTATTGCTAATTAATTAACAATGACTTTATTATATAGATTTAGTTTAAAATTACTAGCAGTCAAAAATGTATCTTGAAGATAATTATTTAATAACTATTTTATTTAGTAAAACTTAGCTAGAAATGAACTTCAAGTGCCTTTACTGAGGGCAGTGGGGGGCAAAAATAGAAAGACATAGTGTTCTCTTCGAGTGTTCTGGTCTCAAGATTGCTTTTTCCATGCTGGAGAATAATAAAAAATTTTAAACATATTAAAAAGCTATGTTATTTTTTACTGTATGAACTGGCCCACAGAGGCTTTATAAGGTTATGGCAGGAATGATGAATGATCTTCCTTTTTATTTCTATATAATTATTTTTCTAAAAAAAAATATTTTTTCCCTTTGTTACTAGTTGTCCAATATTTAGGACTTTCAAGGCTATTTCTCTAAAGTGAAAGCACTGATGGTATCAGTCAAGTAGCCTTTAGAGATTTATTTTTTTCTATTGACCTGAGTACAGTATGTGTGGAAAAAAACAGCAGTAGGCAATGTCTTTGAGCAGGGATCCCCACCTGTGTGACTCATGAACTCTGTGCCAGATGAAGCATCCTTCCTTCTTCCTGTAATGTTCTTCCTCACAGCTCTTTCTCTGTCATCCAACCTGTTGCTACCTCCAAGAAGTAACCTGAACTATATATTTTGGTGCCTTCACATAATCAACCATTTGTGCCTTGAACGATGATCTCGTCTTTGTCTGTAGATTTTTCTACTGAACAGACTTTTTGAGCCTGAAAACCAGACCTTATTCAATTCTTTAATGAGGTAATAGAAACTTTGATTTTCCAGCTGCTCTTTATTTGCATAGAAGTAAAGGGCTCTTATTACTGGTTAAAAAACAGTTGTTGCGTTTAGCACCTTTCACCACAACAAGTTTTTTTAATCTATTGGCCTTGCTAACTGTGTAAGGCAGGATTATAGATCTGAAAATAATGTTCTGGTAACTGAATGTGAAAAGTTGGCTTGAAAGGTGCTGTTACTAGGATATGACAAATGGGTTTTTGGGACAGTTTTGGGATTTTTAAATATTTGTGCTGACAAATACCACTGAATGAATAAATGAAACAACAGTTGTTTTTATAATGTTTATCTAAGATTTGAACCTCTTTGACCAAAGACTCAAGGTAAACATTAAGGGACATGCTAGATGTAGGGCTCATTTCATATGACAGTAGAATGTCTGTACTGATTTCTCCTGAAAAGGTTTTTTGTTGGTGCTGCTGCTGGTTATTTTTTCTTGTATATTGGACTTACTTCATCTCTAAATTTGCTGATTTGATATATAGTTTTGGAGCAAAGCTGCAAATTTACAGTTCTCACAGAGAGCAATGCATTTCCTGGTGGGGAAAATAATAGCACAGCAACTCTTATGACAAACACCAAAATTTAAAAAACAAGAAGAGCTTGCTTTGACCTGTATGTTATTAGTGTAGTTTAAGAGCCTTGGAAGCAAGATAAGAGGCCTTTTCTGAAAACTAAGCACCTGATTTAGCTGAAATGCCTTGAGTTCTGGCATTCTCACTGCAATACTTTTCTCAAGTCTCAATCAAAGGAACATCACAACATACCACTTATTCTTCTCTATTATCCAGTAAAAAAGAATCCGTTTCTTTTTATGAGTGGAACAGATATTTTTAGATTTAAATTATCTGTCCCTTGTATCTCTGTCCTTGTATATGAATCAATAAGCAATTTGAAAACAAAACCACCAGATCTGGTAGAATGGTTTGTATACAACAGCCGTGACAAAAGACAGTGAGAATATGGCTTGGAAACAATCAGCTTAGAAAATCAGGAACAGCAGTTGCACATAATTGATTTGGTTGGTTCTCTATTTGACAAAGGTTAGCACTGGAGCAATCCCAGGAAATTTTTCACCTTTTGTAGCATGTATTTAGCCTTATACACGAGTAGGTTGCAAAAAGAGAGGTTGATATGCAGAGACTGAACAGTGAGACTAAGAGGAGTTCCCTTCCAAGGGCACAGTTTCATCCCTTACCTGCTACCCAAAGCACACTGCATTTGCTACCAGCAACCTGCAGGTCATGAGCCTTCTAAAAGGGGCAGGGATATAGATTAGTTGTGGGACTGCAGCTGTAACACTTAAGTATTGCAAATCACACACCTTCCAGATGATGGAGGAGCTTCTATCATAAAGTGGCTTAAAGATCATAAGTTTTAACATGTAACAATGGATTCAAAGTCTCTTTTAAGTTTTCTCTGCCTGGTACAAAGTGGACAAGCCTTCTGCTGACAGTGTTTCTTTTTAAGTTTTTCTACAGGTCAAGCAACCTCAGAACAATTCAATGTACTTTTTTATTATTATTTTTAAAGAGGATAAGATTAATGTATTTAACCACATAACTCAAAGAACTATTGCTTTGGGGAAAAAAATACAACAGAAAACAAAAGTCCTCTGTTTCACAAAGGTAATAAAAAGACCTGACTACATTTTGGCCACGTCATGCCAATTTGGTTCAGTCATATAATACAAAAATTTTTTACAAATAACAAACTCAGAAACTACATTGCGAATATTTCAGTAACACAGAGGAGGAAAAAAATAAATTAAATAGAATAGTATGGTATGTCTATTAAATAGAATAGACACTGGTATGTCTGTGTTTAACCTGACAATTTTTCAGGATATTGCTGAAGTCTCCTGTACTAAAATTGATTTGAATTAGCATAATCCCATTTTATCCATGAGCTTACTATTCTTATTACTGCCTGTCAGCCTGTCATTCATTAGTTCTGCTTAGGAAGAACTGAGTTTGGGACTCCTGATTCTGGGTGGTATTGGATTATGCCTCTTTTCCTTATTTTGGTCTGTCCATGCTTTATGAAACAGAGCATGAGGATGTGTGATGGCAGAAAAGAGCTGTGATCCCCGCATGGCCCCAAAACTCTGCCAGGGAGGATGGTGGTCAGCCTTGCTTCAGAAACAAAGGTGTTCATGTTTGTAGCAGTATGGATTGCCTGGAGAGGATTTGGGTAAAAAGCTGAATAGAGGAAACCACATCCCATTTGTAACCTTTGTACTGGTCCCGCAAAATCCTATTACAGGAATATACAATCTTCAGTGGGATCTATTGGCAATTTATCTGTAAATTAAATACTTCAAGAGGGATACCTCACATGTAAACCTCAACTGTGCCCTGTGGTTGCAGTGAGTCCATTTTTCCTAACCTTCTGTGGAATTCTTTGGAAAGCTTTTAGCTGTTTTGTTGGGGTTTTTTTTTCTCTTTGTTTGTTTGTTTGTTGTTTTTTGTTTGTTTTTTTAAATCACGATACAGCCTGATCTGTATTAAAATGTTGTCGAGAAGAGTGGATGTATAGTGCAGGTTGTGGGCTGCTTTCAGGTCACTCTGTTCTTTGTGGGGATTCCACAGGGTACCTGGTAGCATTTAGTACTGGAGCTTTATCCATGTCTTGACCAAGATGGTGATAGTCCACGTGAGCATGTGGCAGAAGAGGAAAGGAGTGAATGCACCTACTTGGTGTTGCTGACCTTGAAAGAGATTATATATAATGAGAAATGCATCCTCATTTTTTATGAAATCCAGGCTGAATTTATGCAATAGGAAAGCACTGTCAGAGTCTGGAAACATTTCTTAGTTTTTCTATCTTCCTGTGAGCTTCTCTAGTTTCCTTCTCTCATACAGGAACATATTCAGCTCTGAGGCTGATTTATGGGAATAGAGGTTGGAGATTACCTTACAATGGCAGTAAGCGCACCTAATTTTGATATGCCCATCCCAAGTCAAATCCCATCTGTGTACCACAGTGGACACTGCAGCAGAAAAGACTATATTTGTATAGGATGAATGGCATTGACAGGTGGGGGAAACTTATTTAGCGACATTTGTCTTCAGTGGCCTCTAGGACTATGGGGGGGAAGCATAGCCTTGTAATATTCACTGAAGAAAACAGTAGATGCATCTTGTCAGTGTGATGGATCCAAAGGTCAAAGATAATTCAGAGATACTTCAGTTTTCTCTGCTGTAAGAGTTTTTAAAGAGCCTTGATGAAATCTGGCATATTTTTTGGGCTTCATTATGCTGGAGAGAGATGCTTGATCTGGTATTCTTTACCGTGGGAAATATAGTGACTTTAATTTCAAAATTAGCAAAGAGTGGATTTAGTATTGGTGAAACTAAATAATGCGAGTGGGCTAGTGTTACTTCTTTTGTCAGTCTCATTCCCATTTCATTTTCAGAAGGCTCACATTGTGTTTGTGTTTTGTTTTGCCTCTTCTGTACACTTCAACACGCATTTGCCTTGGAGTCTGATCCTGTAAAGATCCAGGGAATGATCATGTATGGAGAATTTCCCTTTCCATGGTTCAAATATTACAATTAACATGATCCAAAAGATAACACACAGCTGGGACACAACTGAATGCATTTAAAATAAATATGGGGGAAACATTTCTGTATTGAGGAGAAGGAAAATAAATCATGTAATGATAGATGTTTGAGGTTACTGGAGTTCCCACTGGCCGTATAGGTTTTTGTTTTATATTTTCCAATCAGTATTACCCTGTAAATCCAAGAAGCACTGAGAAGATAGACTCTCTGCAGCTGGAGATAACCTGTTAAGTGTACAGGTGGCTACTCTTTGCTATCAGGGATGCTAATAAACAGTTTTGCTTCTCCACAGAGAGCTTAATTACTCTAATTATATATTTTGCAAGTAAATTGTACTTTAGCAGCTCCACTATAAATCCAGGCCTGTTTGAATAGTTCATGCTGATTAAATAAAACACTGGGAAAAATTATTAGCATAACTGGCATATATTAGTTTTGAGACCACTTTGGCTTTAGGGTCCTGGACAAGTCTTGTTTGAGGTGTTCTGTTGTTCCAGTAGTTTAAATCATTCCCTCTGTAAAGCTGCTGTCAGAAAAGATTAAATCTATGCACAGACTAATGAGGTTGAAGAATTACGGTGAGGCTTAACACCAGGTCAGAAATGAACCTCTGGCCCCCTTTAAAAAATTCTCCTTTGCAAAGCAGTTGTAGAAGTGTGAAAATGTTCTTTGTTACCTTCTATGTTGGATTTTGCTACCACCTAACACCACTAAGTGGTAGATACTTACTGTTTTTTCCAATTATGATTCCCTTACCACATTTATCCTTTATTAAGAAAAGCTTAGTGACTGTCATATATTCTTTATTTCCTCCCACTTTGCACGTCCACTTGTATCACCATTTTGTTGAATTCAGCACAACCATGACTGGAAAACATTTGTCTTGGGAAAGGAGTGTTAATGTTTCCCTCAAATCATTGTTTGGATAGCTCTTTTTCACCCATCTTCTTCAAAGTCACAAAACGATGTCATTGTTAGGACTTTTGAAAGCTAAACTGTCCTCCTGAGTAGGTGCTTTGAGAATGACTTGGCAATTTTCAGTTTCCAGAGCTCTCTGAAGCCAGCATTTCAAGGTTTTCTAGGATTCCTGCTGGGGCGATGGAGGGCAGATTTGGACTCTGCTTGAAGATGTCAATCTTGAGGATAAACTTTAACATTCTGCTTGCTGATGTTAAATCCCATGTTTGCAAGAGGATGGAGTTACACTCCAAAAAACACAGTCCTCTGCCACAGACTCGTTTGCAATCTTGCAGCCTGGCAAAACAAATTTGGTTGGTGAGGGATCCACAGGCATTTTTCCATCATGATTTATTTTTAAAAGCACTTCTCTCTCCTTATTGTCCATAACTCTTAACATATGTGGGCAGCTCGTCTTCAGTGAGATGAAAATCATTGTCTAAGTGAGGCCATTTTTTTCTTTTCCTCCTTTCTTTTTTTCTTTTTCTTTTTTTCTCCTTTCTTCTTTTCAGTGAATTACTAGCTGGCAGCCTGCCTCTGCTCCCTTGTTCTCTGGGTTGAAGTTCAAGAGTGTCCTAGAGCTGCTTAGCTGAGTTGCTGAATTTATGGCGTCCAATATGACCTGTTAGTTTGAGGGTGAGAGAGGGAATTTTCCAAGATGATGTATACCAAGCAAGTTCTGTTCTTATGTAAGTGCTCCATTATTATCTTAATTAAATGGTTATAACATCCTGGCTTTAAAAATGTACCCCATTACTGTAAGTTAAATATTATTCCTTCTTTATATCTCTATTACTGGGAAATGCTCAAAAACTTCCCTATTGCTGACCTCGAAGGCTCATAAAGTGCAACTTCTCGTGACTCAAGGGAAAAGGTGCAAGGAGTGAGCCAAAGGAAGAAATTATTCTGTCCTATTTTAACATATTCTTTTCCTCTGTGTGAGGTGGTGGCATTGTACATTTTCAGTACGATACAGGTTATGCACTGGAGAGGGGTGCAAGTTGTCAATCTTAATGTCATTCAGAAAAGGCATACCTTTTAAATTTTAGGGACAACATCAGTAAAAAGAGAGAGAGGGATAACTGATAATTTTTAAATACCTGACATTCACTGCAATGGCAATGAATGATTAGGCAGTAAAGATTTCAACAGCAGTCAAGGTCCTAATTTTAGAGGACATATAAGTCTATCTTGGGAACGTTGATCTGGAGTATTTGCATAAGCATTAGGGAAGTATGATGGCCTTGCTGGATGGCAAGTTATTCCATCTCTATTGCTAACAGAGAACTGCAACACCTACAATGTCTACCTGCTTTCTAAAACAAATTCTTGTACTGATCACCCCATGACAATATCAGATGTAAGATTTGTAAAGTTGCTGTCTTAGGGGTTTTGGAAGATGGCGGGGTCAGGGAGGTATTGTTTTTCTTCAGTCACTTTTCCTGCCTAGGGAGAAATGGTTTTAAGATTCTCCACCTTATCCCATCAATGAATGAGAAAAATCTTTCTCTCTCATAAAAATTCCAGTCAAATCTAGGACTTCTTTTTCTTCCTAAAACCTATTTGTTCCTCAATTCAGTCCTTTTAATAATAGTATAAAATAATAGCATAAAATGTATGGATCAAGGTAGTATAGAATTTCAAAAAGAGAACTGAGACTACTCAACTTCAGTTGATAGCACTAAGCAGCTGTTAAATGGCCAGGCTGTCTCAAGTTAATTTGTAGCTGTTCAGATGAGAAAAATCTAGAAAGAGAAACTGCTGTCGAACTTTAGATTCTTTCTTACAACACAAAATTACTCAGTGAAAATAATGAATGCAAGATATCCCAGAGAACAAGAACTCGAAAAGGAAAATGGGATTTTATATGAGTAACAAAAAGTATTACAATGAAATGTAAGAATCTGATCGACTTATTAAACCAAATAAGTCACAAATTTTTTTAAGATGTTGGGCAGACTTTGAGGCTGACACAGCAGACACAGTTATAAAATCCACAACTTCCTATGAGACTTTTTTGGAAAGCCACCTGTAACTTACCAGTGGCTTGGATCTAAATCTGTAGAGGTGCTAAGACTGAGCTACATTTTTCCATTTGGGAAAATGTTAATCCAATCTGGTTTTACCAGGTTTGTGTAGTACAAAAGATACATAAAAACACACTCTGGGTTTAGGCAGGCAGATGGCACTTTTACTCAATTCAGCAAAGACTAGAATTTGCAGCTGTGCAATGGAAGCTCTGTGAATTGCTGGCTTTTTCTACACAGTCAAGTGACAGAAACTCCATTGATCAAAGGCAGTTCCTGCTGCTCAGAAGTGTTCTTTCATGTCCTGAGGAGGGTGAGCTGGTGGCAAATCAGAGGAGTGGAGGAGGTACTAGAGTGCTGCATATTAGGATCAAGCAGTATAATGACACTGTAATTTTTATTTCTTTTTTTAAAATTGAGTATGTGTATGCATGAGTGAATGATAACAAATTATAGTAAAGTAAATTAATGAAGGTTTAGTAGGTCATAGTTTGCCACCAGGCCTTTCAGATACTCAGTCTTCTACCATGACTGTCATATTAACAACTTTGTTATTTTAAGTGACAGAGCTTTGATCACATACAGCAAGAGGTTTACATTATCTTCTCAATGGGGAAATACCATGGCTAAAGAGCATGCACACGACCGAACACAGTATCTCACAGAACAGATGCAAATTTGGTTCTTTCCTCTTGTAATATGAGTTCTCTAGCCCTTTGTTTTAGTTATTTCAAAAAGATATTGAAGTAGTTCTAGTGATATTTTCATTTGCTTATCTACATTTTCTGACTCTCATCTCAGTAACATTTGACTTAAAATTCTCTGATGTGAAAAGAGATCATTCCAGTGGCTCAGAGGCTTCCTGAACCTCTCCTTCAGCCATCTGCAAGGACAGAAAAGACCCAATTCCTGCAAACAGAGCAGAGCCAGGGAACTAGATCCACCAAGAGTCCCAACAAAGCTCAGGATCAATCAGGTTGTCAAATTCAAGCTTGAGAAAAATTGTTAAAAATCATGAAGATCTGCAGCTCTTGTGTGAGCTCATTGTTTGTGTGACAATGTTGAGGTTTCCATATTAGTTACTGTCCTATCCTTAGAGGGTAAAAAACAAATTTTAAAAAATCCTTTATGAAATAAATGGCAAAAAACTCTATCAGAAACTCCACATTGTATATCCAAACAAGCTTCACTGACCTGTCTCTACCCTCCCCTCTCCTTTTTAATCATACAAAGTGAAGTGTAATGATGAAAATTAAATTCAGCAGAATGCTTTTTTGATAAAGCAATCAAATTACTTAATGTCAAAACTGCTGAAGCAAAACGCCTTGAGATTGTTAGAATTTCCTCTCCAACACACAGAGACACACATAAACATAGACACACTTGCTTGTCCCAATGCAAATCCAGAAAAATCCAGCTGATTTTGCAAAGCATTGTTATTTTGCAACAGGACATGATTCCTTTAAGGAATGTGGGTTTGGTTGTGGATATTTTTTCTCTACTTCGAGTTAGCTCTGCTCAGACTTTCCCTTGAGTAATTGAGCTTGTTCCATGAGATCAAGCCCAATGTTTATGAAAAGTTAACATTTATCATAGCATGGATCTGTGTGCCATTTCCTTAGAGAAACAGAATAAAGGGAGGTCTGAGGAAACCCAAGCGAAGTATGGGCCAAAGGCATTATCAAATGCCTCCACTTTCTATCTACCAGTTTAGTGAACATTCGCTCCCTACAAATCTTCCTTGAAAGCCTCCAGTGTGCACAGTCTCCTCAGCTCCAGCAGGAGAGACTGATTTCCACACAGCAGGGAGTAATAAGATGCATTTCCCACCACCATATACATCTATCTAGCTGTGGTCCGTGTCATCCTTTCTGGTACATCCAATAACGATTATGTGCCACAGATTTCTTGCCAGATCCGTGGGCAGGGAGTAACAACAATAAACCCGTGACTAATAGGTGTTCCACTTTACAGCTTTTTGGTCTCAGTTGCATAATTGGGGTGACCATCTTGTTCTCCCTTTGGAAAATAAATCTTTAGCTTGCTGGACTTAAACATTTTTATGTCTGAGGCATTGTGTATTTAATGTATGCAGTTACGGGCTCAATGCAGAGGAGTGGCAGTGTGAGTCACTGGAAGGTTATGGTGTCATCTTTGTGCCTGCTCCTTTTGCTCTCTATTTGTGTCTTGCAATTATTTATAATGTGCACAGGAAAGCTTGGGGAGCAATTAAGCTACTCCATTAAAGTAATAAGATAGATTGTGTTTGTGTATCTTATTTAAATCGTTGAAATGTAAAATAAAGAGACAGCTTAATGGCTACAGTGTACTTTGAACACAAAGCTCAACTAATAAGACAACCCCTAATCACTGATTTGAAAGAGAATTAAATCTGGCTATTAATAAACTAAAATAGACTTTAACCTGACTTGATGTGGTAGAAATCTCATTTTGCTGGTAATCCAAAACACACAGGTGGTTTTTTTTTCTTTTTTTCTTTTGTTGGATTTATTTTGAGGGCAGTCAAATGAATTTTCTTTTCTTCTGATCAGAACAGTCACATTAAACAAAGCAACTTCCTGAAGTCCAGAATTTTGAATCTGCTTCCAAAAACATTGATTTTTTCCAAACCAATGCATTCAGTCTGACTGTGAAATCAAAAGATCATTTTATTCTCACAGATCTAATTTGGGTTGCTGGTTGCTATTACTAAGGTATCTTATCACTAATCTTTTCTAAACTGCAGCTGATATGGTTAGCAACTGTTACAAATGTCAAGAGTCTCCATACAAACATACAGAGTGAAGGGTCCTGAAAGAAACCGTAGAAGGAAGCTCTGACTGCTTCATTCACTTTCAGTTCAACTTAGAGAAATTTCTGAGTACATACTTCTCTGAAAATCAAGGGAGTCATAAGCACTTTTTTGATTAAGGATGGACTTCTATACATGCAGTTGCTTTCCAATAGCATGACATTTTGGGGGTTCAAAAATTCCATTATCATTTCTGTTCTTTCTGATGCCTTTTCATCTGCAAACAAAATTACATCCTTACCTCCTAGTGATGAAATCAATATGATTTAATTCACATATGCCTGAGCTTCAGAGCATATTAAAAGACACTCTGAGTTCCCAGATATTATGGGTTAATACTCCTGAAATCTACAAAGAGTCAGAATTAAAAAAAAATCTATCAGGATTACTAAATTCTTTACCATTTTTGATTTTTCCTGCCTGCATCAGTTAATCCTGGGGAACAGGCAGAGGTTTGGCCTTTTAAAGACCTAAAGTGGCTGGTCAAGAATGACAAAAAGTTAGAAATTAAGAGATTAGCCAAACTTCATGAGAGCTGTGCTGAGTCATGCAAATCTATTACATTAACAATCAGGACTGCTTTCCCATCCAGGTGTACCTGGTGGGTAAACTCCACCCTTTCTTCCATAGCCAACCTGATGTTAAAGCTTAAATCAAAATCTATTATAGAGACAGGCTAAATAAATACCTCCCTTGCCTTCTGTGGATCTCAGTTTACATCCAAGTGGAAGGAGAATAAGTTTAGTGAATTCTAATATATTACATGTTTTTAAGTGCCTTTGTGATCACTCACATTGCAAATAATATCTAGGCATTATTCCAGACTGGTATAAATCCTGAAACGTGTCCTGTTTAGCTAAGGTGTCTGTCCCCAAATTCATCCCCACCCCATCTCTTCAGAGACACAACTACTCCGATAATCCTCCTGCAGGTCTGGTGGCAGCAGGGCTGGGACAGGTCCCTCCGGGGACAGGGATCATGCACCACTGCAGGAGCCACCAGACTGAGTGTCCTTTCTGCAGACAAGGAAGCAACATCTAAAGAGTACATAAGGGAAGCTCACCTTTCCATCTGAGATGTGCTGTATCATTAGACAGCTGGAGTCAATGCTCACAGAGTACTGGGCAATAGCAGTGGCAAAATGTTTTCTGTGCCTTAGCCCTGAGGGACTCAACAGGCTGGTCCTGCTGGGGAAGGGGTGAAGCAGAGAGGGCATACAGAGACATTAAAAATTCCAGCAGCACTTCAGACAGTGGCTTGAGAGGACATTTAAAAAGTCCAAGGCTATTATTTCCTCCTCATGTTAAAATTCTCTGCATCCTGTCACATAGCAGCATTTTCTCCACTTGGCTGCATTGCTTCTCTTCTGCTTGGGTGTTGGTGTTTTTAAAACTTAATGGGATGCTGGGTCAGAAAGAGAGGAGAGGGAGGAAAAAGAAGAGAGGAAATTGGGAAAAAAATCCAGAGACAGATTTTGAAACCCAAATCCTATTCTCAGACTGATTTTTCTCTTTGTTTGCTCAGCTGCTTTTCACAGCCGCCTTACTGGCACAGACAAATCTGAACAGCTTGCAGAACAAAATTACAGGAAGATGGAAGGATAATGTGTGTTTAAATATCATTGACCAGCCTCTTTCTTGGCACTCTCAGCATGGGGAAAGCTTGTTATATACTGCCTCCTTTAATCATTTGAGACAGGGCTTTTCCTCCTGCCTGTCTATCAAGAGGAGAGAAGATCTTCTTCCAATTGTGAGCTGCAGTGACGGACAGGTGAATTATTAATATTGTTTGCCACTGACTTTCCTTGTTATTTTTGTTTGTTAAGTTCCCAGACTATGTGACCCATGATTTTTTTAGTCTGCTGAAAGCCTGACCCACTCACTCACATGCAAACTGCATGCGATCAGTGAATGGATTTGAATTAGAGAGGTTTTTAAAAAGCTCAGGAAAAAAAAGGTACAGTTTTGGTACCCAGAGCCCAGTGAAACAGAGCAGAGAGGAGCTGGTGGAAGGCTGATAATACACAGACTACAGTTAATGGACTCGCTGCCAAGAAATTCACTGTCTACTGTCTCCCTGGGACAGTGATGTGCGTCAAAATAAAAATCATACACCTTTGTTACAGCTAGCATCTGAAATGATTAAAATTTAAGCAGATGAAGGATGGAGATAAAGAGAAAAATGGCTCTTCCCTTAATTGGACATTGTGTTTTTCTATTGGTTCCTGATGAAGAAGGTTGTTTATTTCCTTAGGCAGATTCTGCTCTGTGTTTTTCTTATGTGTGTATGTGTACGTGTATGTGTATATATGTAAAACCCTACATGAAAAGTTGGAGTGCTTGGCTGTAAATCAGGAACCACTCATTGAATGTTGCACAAAATTGTATTATTTCTTTCCTTTCAGACCAACCTGAGGGTAAGGGGATTTCTTTTTATTTAGTATTGGAGACAGTTGAAATTATAAAGTACTTCTTTCCATGTCACATTTCTGGAGTAAGAAACATTGTAACATCCAGTTTATTGAGAAGAAATTGAGGAGTGGGGAAATTGTTCATAATTTCATTTTTAAAATAAAAGAAGCTACTGAGTAGAATTGCTCATATTGAGAGCTGGGTGCAGCCTGCCTACCTGGAATTTGCATCTGAGGCCCTGGGCTGAGCTCCGAGGCTTTCTATTCAGCAGGAAAGCATTCCAAGAGGATGATTGGCTTAGCTATTAAAAGTATCATCCTCCATCTATCCCAAGGGAATTCCCAGATCCTCTGAGCAGGAAATAGGGTAAATGTGAGAAAATCCAAATGGCTGTTCCAAAAATTAGGGTCACCACAGTTTCCTACTTAAGTGGTTGCAAGAACTACTGTATTTTAATTTTTAAGTTAAAAGAGTGAGCTATTCTATGTATGTGCATGAGTCTATGAAGAGGGAGACATTTTTTCATATTCTTTTTTCATCAAGTTATATCAGTTTTCTAGAATTTTTCACTCAAAAATCAGTCTGAGGTAGATTCCCAGCCTCAAATTTCAACCTAAAACATCAAAGTAGCTGAACAAAGAAGGTCTTACCTTGCCTACACTAAAGAAAACCTTTTAGATAAAAGTATCAGCCAGCTTTAACAGCTATCTCTACTTAGAAAAAGCACTTAGGAAGCCTAATGTTAAGCGTATGCTTATGTAACTTGCTGAATGGGGGACCATATGCTGTAAAAGGCATGTGGTACAGGGATGTAAAGTGGGTAATAACAATAATGAACATTTACATAGCCTTCTGCACTCTCAAAGGGATGTAGGAGCTCTAAGTATAGAGCAATAGTGACAGCAGGAGATATGAAAATGCAAGGTAGGTTTGCCTGGCTAAATCCTGTCTTCAGTTACAAAACTTCCAACCTCAGTAAATTCACTCAAGATAGATTTGCTAACTAGGCAGGATGAATAATTCAGTCCAAGGTCTTTTATGTCAGTAAAGGGCTGTTTCAAAAATAAAACCCTCTTCTCTCTTATTATTAGTGATTTTCATTTTCCTGTTAACTTACTGCAGAAAATATTGGTTTACCATGATGGTGTTCTGTGCTCTAAAATAGATCAATCAAATCAAGCCAGCCAACGATGGTATTCCTGGCCCTGAAGACTGATTTACACAAACCCATAGAGGAAAAAATCTAGAAGTAAAGAAGGGGGAATAAAAAACAACAGAGATTTTTAAGGATATAGATACATAAATTGGCTTGCTTCTGGACAACTGATTGTATGCACCTAACCTTAGAATCAACCTATAATTAACCTATTTAAAAAAATCCCACTGATGTGTGATAAACAGGCAAAGGAATTAATGTTTGGCAGGATGCCAGGCAGCATCAGAGGTCCTTTAGGAAAATGAGATTGAAATTAAAGGGAGAAGTTTGCATTAGAAAAGTATCTCATTCATGGGTCTTATCTCACGAGCATCAACGGGAGCCTGGGAGTGGTTTCACAGAGCCAAGCCCTGGGAGGTTCATAAAAAGCTTCTCAGTCTAACTCGATGCTGTGACTGACTCTGGAAATTAAATGAGGCAGCTCACAACAGCTTCTGTTGGCTATGGCTGGAGGTTGGATACTGCTTGGCTGGACCACTCCAATTTATGTGAATGAAAGAGCTTGTGAAATCTTTAAACAGAGGGACCAACATATATGGCTCCTGTAAGAAGGAGAGGTTCCTCCTCGAACCAATATCAAACTTGCCACACTCCCTAATAATTAAACTTCATTTGGAATAATAGAAAAGGTCTCTTAGTTTAAATCATAGTTTAAATTCTTTGTATGACTTTCTGGAACAGTTTCTGCCTCTCTCTCCCCTCTCACTTGAATCTCGTTTCCTAACCCACCCTCCAAAATAAATGCTTGCAGGTCAACAATACAAAAATGGGGTAATACTTGAATTTGAGGCATTGAAGTCTTAGTTTCACAATGCAGCAAAAAGAGAAGAGTGAAAACATTGCTGACAGCCCCCCTGTCTGCCCAGCGTTCTTGGGGGCAATGAGACTTTGGGAAGTGTTCCCCCATTGCTAGTTGAAGGACACAATAGAAGACAAAGAACTGTGCAGTTCCAAGCTGTGCTGGGCAAATGAATGAAAAATATACACACTGATTGTTATTAAATACAAAAAGACTGTGTCTGGCTCAAAAAGACTCCAGCCCTCCAATTGTTTGGAGACTGGAGATTATTTTGGGAAAGCACTGTGTATACTTATCTTGCTTCTTTGCTCTTCTCCAGGTTTCTGGCCAGAGTCAGAGTCTGGAGACCAGTGTGCATGGTTCCTTTTCTCTTTCTAGCTTTAGGGTCTCTCCCAAAACACTGCACTGAATTTATCAGACAAAATCTGTTTTGTTTTGTAAAGAATAGGCTGTATCTATTCTGAACTGTAGTGGGAGATGTTCCTCTCCAAAGTAAAAGGTCTTTTAGTAGAGACATCAGGTTCAGCAAAAGTGCGAGCTAAACTCCCCTGTCTGGACATGCCCTGGGAGATAGAGAGGGTGAACAAAGAAAGGAAAAATCTGCTGCTGCAGATCTGTAGCTCTCCAGCATTGTTGTTATTGAAGGTGTGGAATCCACAGCAACTCAGCAGTGCCAGGGAGCCGATGTTCCCAGAACAGGCTGCTCACCCAGCCACTGCCATGGCTCAGGTGGAACCAGGACCACCTGCATTTGACACACTGACACACACTCATGCCTGGCAAGAAGAGAAACAACCGTTCTGCTGTGATATGATCTTTTGTCATCATGGCAGGAAATTTTCTAAAGCAGGCAAATTAATTAATCAGGTTAACCCTGAGACATCTAACAAGCAGCATTATTGTATTTAACCACCAGTGAATCTGGCAAATACTAAATAGCACTTGAGTTCTGTTTTTTAAATGAATCTTTTAAAAAAAGAAAAGAAAAAAAAAAAGCAAAATTAAGGGGAGTTAATTGTGTCAGGTTAACCACATTCAATTAAAACGGAGGGAAGGGGTAGCTGTAATTTGCAATTCAATTAAAATGGACGGAAGGGGTAGCTGTAATTTGCAACCACCACAAAGAGGAACAAGATAGGAGAGTACTGTGAAAACTCGTGAAGGTCTCCAGCTTTTAATGAAAATTGCAGTTCTTTAAGATAGCCCTGTGTCAGATGGATTCTGGTTAATTGCTGTCACTCCTGCAATATTGCCGGCAGGATTCTTCAGTGGCTTCATGTCCTTAATAGAAATCTGTGTGTCAAGGGACATCTTTGTGTCATGTTACATGCTGGATCTGTCATGTGGAGTCCCCATCCCTCTCTGAGGGTGATACTGCACATGAATAGTTGTACTGTAGCTGTCTATCTCTTGTGAATGTACAATCTCTAGGTGGTATAAAAGAGATGCTGCTAGATAAGCGAGCTCCATGTCCCTTCATTTAAGAACCAATACTTCACTTATGAAGGCAAAAGACAGTTTGCACTTTGCTGTGATACTGATGCTCATCGAGCTGTTGGGAAGATTTTGGCAGTGATGTGGGAGTCAAGAGACCTCAACTCATGGTTGACTCATCAATTCATTGCCAGTTCTCGGTCATTTCTCTTAACTTATCCACATCTCTGTATCATCTGCTGGGAGATGACAATCCATACAACCTTATAATGGTGTTTGAGCTCTGCACATCATATTGGTAAAACCAACACAACTGCAACGTCCTACTGGCACATACACAAAATGTGAGGGAATCAGGTAAAATCATTGCAGAAACAAAGTACAAATACAAATACCAACACAAGTACATGAACAACTTAGAGTATCTGGACGTCAGAGATCTCCAAGGTATTCACAAAACAGTAATAAAATACAACAAAGAAAGAAAGAGATGACATCTGCTTAGTGCTGAGAAATGGATGACATTTGTTCAATTCACTGTCTTGCACGTATGTATATACCTACATGTACAAATACATTGGTTTTGTGTATACACAATGCACATACAGATGTATCTGGAAAAAGTTAATTTGGGATACAGAAAAGATATACTCAATTTGTTAATATGATTGTGCTGATTCAAGACACGTCAGGTAAAATCCGAATTTTGGCTCGTGGTATTTTCCATTAGAGGTGACTGCAGACTGTCTTGAGTTGTCATTAGTAGTTTGGTGGGTTTTGACATAAATATCCTAAAAGTTTTAACTTCAATGGCCCTAAAACCTACTTTGTCACCTGTCTCTCCGTTCTCACACTTTTACCTTGTTGGTGTCCTGTTATCTGCAAAGAAAAGAAAGTGAGATTTTGCAGTTTTATGTCCTTTAAACTGTGGTGGAACAAAGGAATTTTCTTTTTGCTAGAGACAAAGGATGTATGAGAAATCTATCCAGTCACTGCACTGCCAGATTAATTATTTTATTTCTCTCTAAACCAGTCCACATCTGTGAAACTATGATATTAGACTTACCCCCGTGTTTTGTCTTTCATCATTCTAGGCAATAGAGTCTTCTAGGCTATTATTAGATACAAGTAGGATACTTAGTTATTGTGGCCTTTATCTCAGTTCACTGCTGCAAAGAAAAGGAGTGTTTCCTATGGGCTAACCAAACTTTTTGTTTAATAAACAGCTAAACAACAACAGCAAGTCTAATGAATATTACCTGTCAATTAAATTGTGAGAGTATAAAGTGTAACAACTCCTCAGCTGCAGAAAATTGTTTTCAGGTATATTGTTTCACACATTTAAAAGCTGTTTTTTGTTTGTTTTTTTAAGAGCAGATTTTCTTGAGGTAAAACTAAGCCTTTGTTGTTTAACATAAGCCAAAAAGCAAAAGTAGAGCTACATCTATCTAAATTTAATTTGTTTGTCCCTTTCTAACCAAAGATTTTATAGATATTTATTTAAATAATACATTTTCTAAGGAGCTAAAAATTCACACACTGCTCTGGGATAACTTCATTAGACTCCACTTTGAAATCCCTTGGTCAGATTCTGCTCCCACACACGTGGCTGTAAACATGCTGTAAATCCACTGAAGTGCCTGTTCATTTAACTCAATCTCAGAAAGCTGGAACTGTCCACAAAATTATTTATTTATGGATATCACAACCCCATTGTCACTTAAAAGTAGATGTTTGTATTTCATGTTCTTGATTTTCTTGATTTTTAATCATTCATAGCACGTCATCAAATATTGATGTTCCGTCTATTGAAAATGCCATAAATAAATAAGCTACATACACAGGCCTGACCAGAAACAGCATGGTCCAAGATATTCCAGTTCTGTGTGCCAGAAACTGTCTTCTGTTTGATGAAGTATTCAGTTGAGCCTGGAAGGTTGTGGGTAGGTAGCAGACCTCTATCTTCTCAACTGCTGTACCATAAACATAAGATGATATTTCTCTTACTTCTTGGTTAAAATAACCAAGGCAATCTCCAAAAGAGATTATGAATAAACATACCCGGTTTTCATCTCAA
This sequence comes from Climacteris rufus, assembly GCA_013398175.1. NCBI lineage: Eukaryota > Metazoa > Chordata > Aves > Passeriformes > Climacteridae > Climacteris > Climacteris rufus. Next base: position 811,568 of record VZRZ01003369.1, on the reverse strand, counting down.
AAACAAAAAAATAAAAGGTACTAATGACCTTTTCTTACTGCCTGAAGTCTAAATGCTGTATTTTGACTCACACCTTTGGGAAAAATGAAATCCAAGAGCCATTAGATAACTGAGGATACCTGATCGTCCAGTTTTGATCAGTTACTACTTTTTGAAATTGGAAAGAGAAAGAAAAAAAATCTTGGCTAAAAGCAACCTTTTTCCTATTTTTGGTTCAGAAGTCACACTTTCAAAAAATCAAGGGCTAATTACACACTCAGCAAAAACTTATTTAGGCTAATAAGTGCTTTATTCCTTTAAGGGGTTTTAAGAAAATGGATCCTCTCATAGTCCTAGTGTTTTACTGTTTAATTGAGTTTTTACCTCCTGCAAGCTGCCATAATCCAAAGGACCTGCCAGCCTCTACAGGAGCTTCTCCCTAAAACATGTTTTTTAAGCAGAGTTGGCTTCACACTTCTTAGAGAAGCTGTAGGGTTATGGAGATGCTGGGAAACCTCTGCCCCAGCAAGCAGCTGAAGGAGGTCTGGCATGGACTGGAGCTGTCACCTGATGACTGTGATACAGCTCCCACTGTGCCTGCATCCAAGAGACAGGGGGATTTGAGGTGAGGAAAGCCCATCCCTGTGAGTTTCCTGTTGGTTCAGACATGGAGTCAGTCACACTCCATCATCCATGTGGGATCACCCGGGAGCCTAAACTGTTGGCTCTTCTGTTGTTTTGGTTTATGTAAAGCACAGGCTGTTGGGGGAAGCTTTGTGATTGCTGAGTCTCATTTGACCAAAAAAGGGTCAAGATCAAGGGAATCTCTGCTGTTGCAGTGATCCATTTGACTTTTAGAGGTTTATCCATGAAATAGAGTAATCTGTCTTCAGTGGTGTGCCCAACATGATTCTGACAGTGCCTGTGGGAGGCACATGGGGACAGGTGATGGGCACAGCTGAAGAGAGAGCAGGCTGGGAGCCCCATTTCCTAAAGGAGGATCAGGCAGTCACTCAGTGCTTGTGGCTATGATTGTTTTGATGTCTCTCTTGACTCTTCTCTCCTGGCCTTCCTTTTTTTATTAATGGAGCTGCTGGGCAGTTCCAAACATGCTTGACAAGTCTCAAAGAATCAATTTCTTGTAAGCTTAATGCAAATAGGCAGCTGGTCAAAAAAGGGAGCCCACAGTGTGTCTTTCCATCCCTGTCCCCCAGGTGATCACGAACTGGGTCACCCCTGGAACGCCACATCTGCTAATACACAGACACATGAAAGGACAGTGCCACAGGCTTTGAGGTGCCCTCCATTTCCCTCTCCACGGACTGGCTCAGCTCAAACAGTGGTGAGAGACTGTGGACACTGGGATTTTCTCTTTGGCAAGTTCCCTGACTTCATGAGATAACAAGTTACTAAATCCATGAAAATCTGGGCAGCTGGCTATGTGGACCCTCTTTGTGTCCTTTGATCTATGCACCCATGGCACTGTGATGATGTTTACAGCTGCTGACAGGCAATTTGCTGGGGTCTATTCTTTGTTGTGCTTGGTCTTGGAACGAATATTTCACAGCAGTTAATGAGATCCATTGGCCACAGCAATCCATCCCCTGTGCATCGAGTGCTAATTAGTGTCAGGCTGTCACAATAGCAAGATGAGTTGCAAAATAAAACCATCAAGTGCACTCTGATTCTGATTTATTACTTATTTTTCTGTCACTGTGACTGAACAATAATAAAAAAAGAAAAGAGTTGGTCTGGCCTCTTCTTTGGCTTCATGTGCAGTGGTGATGATTTCCCTGTAATTAATGAGGTGCATTATCTAACTCCCTCACCTTGCAGTAGGAAGAAAAGTCCCTTTTTCACTCTTTCGTTGTTTCCAAAGAGAAAGTCTCTGAAAGCCTTGGGAACACAATCATTCAGAGAGAATGGCCTAAAAGGCAGACTTCATTCATGGTTCTGCACACTCCAGGGTCCTTTTGTTCCTCAATTTAATTAGACTTACTGTGGACTGCCTACCCACACCAGTAAACACTACTTTGATCTTTCAAGTAGATGTAAAGCAGACTGTTAAGAGGTTCTTGGGACCTCATCCTTTTCCATCTGAGCCCCTTTACACAGCTCTGTCCTTACAGCATTGAATTAACTGCTGCAGTTTGCTGAGGTTGAACAATTTTTGCCATATTAGTTAGCTTCTAAATAAACTGTGCATGCAAAAAAATTATAGAGAATGGGTCTTTATCACAGTTCTACCTAGAAAAGGTTTGGTGACAGCAGTCTTGCTCTTTTACATTTGAGATCAGACTGAGATCAGTCTCACGTGGTCTATGCATTACAGTGCCAGACAGTTTTTCTCCTGATATATTCATCCATCTTCAGCAGTAAATTTTTGCAAATGGCTTGATTCATATTTATTGTATTTTGTAGATTCTGTCTAGAGAGTAGCAATTGTGATTAGAGTAAGTATCCTGCTATTAATAATGAAGCAGCAAAATGAGAGTTGGCATAAAACTCATGTACGTCCATTTGTCTGTGTGTGATTTGAATTATCGAGTAGTAGTGGCTGAAATACTTTCTTTAGTGCCATCTCTTTTTTTTTCGTTTTTCTTTTTCCTCTTTTTTTAGCAATATTTATGAGGTGATAAAGTTTCACAAATATTGTAGGAGGGAAAATAAGAATGATCTAGGTCAGGAGACAATGGTGAATTATCTTTTAATACCATTTTCTTGTCTATCTCTCAGATTCTTTCCAGTGGTTTTATGTTTAGCACCATTGAATAATCCATGTTTTGGCTGCCAGTTATTCTTGTAATTAAAGACTGACTGTACACGTCTGTCAGTTTTACACCACTAGCATTTGTACTCAAAAGTCAGCTCAGTAGGACTAGTCACCAGGGTACTTTCTTACATAGTAGCTCACAATGATCCTGACTAGCAGTGTTGCAGCTGTAATACACTTAGAATAAAGCAATAGTAAATTATTGTGTAGGATACCCTATTTCAGAGCAGACCTCTTAGCCTAGGAAGGTTTTGACTTCCCTGTGATATTCCAAAATCAAAACTGATGCTGCTGTTTTTATTTTATTTTTTACTTGTAATGATTTATTTTCCTGTGGAGCCTTTTCATATGGATATAATCAGACTTTTTTGGTGGAAATCCTTCCTTCCTCTGTTATCTGCATTGGGTAATTTGGTATAATTTAGACCAGTAACAGAGAGACCATGACAGTTTCCCCAAATATTGCTTTTTTTTTGCAGTTTACTGGTCTATTCTTACTTGCAAATAGGTCAGTTCTCAGTCATGCACCTGCAGGCTGTCAGCAGTAGCAAAGGTCTATGTTGAGCTTCTCAACTATGGAGACAGCTGAGAAAACAACCTCTCTGAAATGAAGGAGAACAGCACAGTGGAAGACCCTCAAACTCATTGTACTGTTTCCACATTGCTTCCACTCCCTGCTTTGGTCCCTTCCTTTGTTGTTGGTTTGTGGGTTGGTTTATTTCTCCTCAGATCTGCTCAAATGACGTTGGATGTACTGGCCTTTTGTTACTGATGATTTGGGGGTGGCTGTTTGGTTGTTTGCTAATTACTTTTTTGCCACGAAGGGCAAATTCTGTTCATCTCAAGATGAAATTCTGTTCATCTGTTCAAATTCTGTTCATAACAAGTCCATAACTGGAAGTGCCAGTATGTCCACAAGCTTTCCTTTAGTATGTTTTTTTTCTTCTGCATGCTACACACTGCTGCTATGGTAGCAACTAAAGCAGAGAAAGCTTTGGAAATCTGGAAGCTCTGTTGCTCACCATTTTCTGTCTCTGTTTTAAGAAAGAGTTTTATTTATTTAAGGACTTAAATGCCTTGTCCTGTTCCTTGAGTTGCTCTTGGTGTAGACAAAGTTCTTCAGGAAATTTCCTGAAACTTCTTGTCCCCTGTAGGAATTGTCTTGTGAGGTTCCCTCTTTTGTTGTTTTTGGTTGTTTTTTTTTTTTTAATGTTTTGTACATAAATAAATAGGAGAAATGAAGTGGGTATAAAGTGGGAAGGTGAAGTAGTAGTAGAGTAATTGTAGTAATTGGAGTTATTGTAGAAGAGACAGATTGGAAGTTAAACAAAGGCCATGAGATCAAACAGTTTTTGTATAACAGGATGTACATAAGGTTTCAATAGGGTTATAGTTTTTCTTTTTTTTTTAGATCTGTTACCTCTTAGCCTTAGGAAAAAAGACACAACTGAGGCCATACAGGATCCTGTAGCATAGACAGATCATGAACTAGGAGATTTTGGGTCCCTCTCTACTATTTGATCTACAGATTCATGTACCTTCAACTGTGTTTTGGTACTTTGCAACATCTCGTGGTCCTAATTTTTAAGATCTTATTGGATAGTTAGCTGTTAATTTAGGGTGATTTTGCTCCCTCAAGTGTTCCTCTGAATCATAGAATTGTTCAGGTTGGAGAAGGTCTCCAAGATCATCAAGTCCACCAGCAAACCATGTCCCTAAGTTGTACATCTACACGACCTCCAAGTACTCAAGGTGCAGTGACCCAACCCTGTCCCTAGGCAGCCTCTCCCAACACCTGGAAACACTTTTGGTGAAGAAATCATGACGACAAAATGGGAAGTGAATGACTAAAGGCCCATATTTTTCTTTTTGTCTGAATTGGAATGTATTTTAAATGGTCTGGTCACCCAGCAGGCTGCAACTGTTAGTTATTTTATATAATATTTCATATTCAGAGCTTCAGGGTATTCGACAGGTGTAGAATAAGCAATCTTATAGAAGATATCTGTGCAAAAGCATGGTTTTGCTGAAAGAGTACTAATTTCTTCCATAAGTAGGTCATAGGAAAGAGCGATCCAATGTGAGAGTCTTTGTTCATTTAAATGTCTAAAAATCAGTCTAATTAAAAGAATGAGAGCATACAACAAAAAACCCACATGACAAAATAAACATCATTTGAAAGAAGGCAGTTTGTTTTCTAATATGTGCTTTATTTTTTATCAGTTATAGCCCCCAAAATTGTATCCCTTTGAGTTAATTTAGTTTTTCAAGAACATAACTGGCTTTGTTAATTTGGCATGGAGTTAGTCTGTTTACATAAAACACCCTAGCAAAAGAGATTGGCAGAGTTTCCCTTGTAAATACAGAGCTCTTTTCAGTTAATTATATGCAAATCAGCTTTGTTAACAAACACCTAAATAACTCTGCCTTGTCTTCATTAGCCTGGGAGATAAACTACATTTCTCAAGGAACCAGACAAGGAATATTAATCAAAGCAACTTGTAAGTTTTAATGAGCTTATTAATTGTTGACCTCTTTATTTCCAAGAATTGGTATTAAAAGTGAAAGATAGCTGAGATATTGTTGTGGAGAAATATTATGCAGATATATAAGCAGAAAAAAATCATGGCCAAATTTGGGTCATGCAAAATAAAACCTTAATCTAGCTGCTAGAATATTGATAACTCCTGTTTTTCTAAAATAATATATGCCAGCTGATGAGAGTTAAATGGCAGAAACATTCTTCTAGCACTAAAAGAGCATTCAATGTTGTAGAAGAAGATGAGAAAAAATGGAATAAAGTTCAGTTTTGTTGTTTTCCAGGGCAGTTTTTTTTTAACTTTCCAAACCAGTAGTGATGAGTTCTGGATTTGCTTCCTAAACAGACTTTGTGAATGTAAGGTGATTCTAGCTATTACTTTGGAGTTTGAACAATTTCTTATGGTAAAAATAACCTTGAAGAAATGCAAACACAAAATGAACATGGAGGCAAGGCTGGGAAAGATCTCTGTCCTCCATGGCCAGCTGACCTGGTCATGCTTTGCACAGCAGTCCTGATAATGATAAGTGGAAGGAAGGTGAAACCCAGCCTGAGGAGTCTGGTGGTGAAGTTCATTGATGGTGGTGAAGTTGCCCTGAGGGCAACCCTCTAGTCTGATCGACCCTCAGCAGTGATCAACCCTCATTGCTATCCCTGCTAAACAGAGGAATGTTCTGCTTCACATGGCTAATCTGAATGTTGTGGGGAAACCTGAAACCCAGCTCTGACAATAGCCATTAATGCTGTGTGCAGGAGCAGACTTTGGTGTAATTAATCTTCTAATTAAATTCTAATAGCTGTCTAGCCATGTGTCAATAAACCAGGAGGATATATGACAATAAAAACATCTGTCAGAGTAACTAACATGCAGTGTTGCTTGAGAGAGAGACAGACAAGAAGGGAGGGAAAACGAGTAGAACAATAAATAAATCAAGGCAAACCATGGACTGGGATCAGATGGAGTCTAAGCAGGAGGGACAGATTCTGAGTTGCCAGTTTATCTTTCCTAATTTGATTTGGCCAATTCCAGTTCTGGAGGATAAATGAGTTACCAGGGTGGGAGGACAGATAGCTGATGATTGGCTTTTGCTACCTGAGTTGCTCTGGTCTCCGGCTCTGACCCTTCCATGGTAACAATAGATGATGGTGTCTACTGAATTCGTGCCACTGTAGTCCACATAAAACCATTGCAAATCCTTAGAGATTTACACATTTAAGAGAATGTACCTGTGCAGGAATAAATGACAAAGCTGGCAAACAAAAGTACTGGAAACTAGACTACCTCATTTGATGCAGCAGAAACAAGAATGAAACTTGAGAAAATATTTTATCATCCTGTAATCTGTACCAGAACTTTTCCACCAAAAATTTTAGGAGGTGGGGAAGAAATTAAGATTATGCAATTCTTATGACTACATTTAATTTTTTATGAGACGTAGCTGAGTTGGAAATATTTTTATCAGTTCTATTAGGCTCATTACAGATGAAAAGAAAAAAAAAAGAATTGAAGAGAATTGTTTGCTGAGATATTTCTAATTCCTGAAACATTAGAGACCCAGGAAAGCTCAAATCTGTCCAGAGATCACTTGGCTTAGGAAGAACAGAGCTGCAATACAGCCCATATACTTAATTAGCCTTTGTCTTCTGTATTCCAGTTCTCTCATGTTTCAGATAACTCCTTGAATTTTTGAGCCAGATACTCAGAACAACTGCAACCCATTAAAGATTCAAATCTGCAAAATGCTTGTGGCAATAATTTTGAGTGACATAAAACAGAAAAGTTGCATGTGTTGGTGGCAGCTTTGGGGGGAGTTTTGATTTGTTTTGCTTTGTTTTGTTTTTTTCCCCTGTGAAAAAACATTCTGCTCTGAACCAGTCACAAACTCTCTGGAAACTTTGAAAGGGTAATTCAGTTTAAATTTCTTCAATCAGTTCTTTCTTCCTACCATCATTGCTGACATTGATTTATTTCAATTAAGATTCTTGTGTTCAAGTACCATAATTAGCCTCTGTCACTATGAATTCTCATCCCCTTGCATTATGTAGATAGAACTAAAATCCATGTGGACTAGTTCAATGGCATTTGCTCACCTGCAAACTGGAAGAGAAAGAGCTTCAGATTCCCTAGTGAGGTGTACTAGGGACCAGGAAAATATTTCAGTGCTTGTCTCACTGAATCTATGGGTCTGTGTGATTTGAATGGGTTTATGTACCTTCTTTCTGATGTTATTTTCTACAAATCTTCCTTCAACCTTCTTTAAAGGATGGAAATTAACCAGAAAACAGCTCTTTCCATGAGGCCCCAAAGGGGTTTACTATAGATCCATCACTCAGGAGTGGCTGCAAGTTTCCAAAAATGTGCTTTTAAACTGAGTCGTTAAACACGCTGTTATCCTCGGAATTATAGAATATGAATAATACAAGTTACCTTGGGCAGTTGTTTGCTACACTAGGTCAGCCTGACCATTCCTCATCTCACTCCAGATCTTCAGTGGGGCTGTGATATACCCATCACATGCCAGATTTCTCTTGGTGACAGTTTCCCTGCTTCCACTCCCTGCAATAGGGAATTGCAGTTTTATGTACTCATGCAGCTGCCTGAAGTCTCCTGAGAAAGGTGGTTCCTACTCATTCATGCAGTGGGCTGGAGCAGTGTTGGTGTGAACCACTTCAGTCAAATCCACACCACTGTTGTGATGTGCATAAGAAACACACAAAATTTGATGGAAAAAGATAATAGGGACATATCTGCATGTCTGCTTTTATTTCTTCTCTGGGATATTTTTAGAGTATCTGATGGTTTTTATCTGCTTTATGCTTACAAAAGCCAGGAAATAATATCTAGAATGACAAATTCAAATAAAGAGGCAGGAGATCAATGCCTTGCCTGGTGTGAAAGTCCAGCCTGTTAGAGATGAGACTTTTTCACAGTAGATATGAATACAGTGCCTCGCCTGCCCTGTAAGAAAAAGCCATTAGAAGGCAGCATGGGAAAATATGTACCTCAAACTCCTCATACTCATACACATACAGAGTTTATTGTAAAATCTGAAGTAAATTGTTGTCAAGCATTGTAAACATGGAATTCAGCACTGTTACGTATGAGTCTTGCATAAAATGCTTACAAAAGGCACTGGTAGCCTTCAGGGAGAAGGCTGTATATATTATAAATGGTTAATGTTTCGTAGGATAGAAATTCACTGGAGCAGGAAAGTGCTTGTTCAATTACTTTTTTATAGTTGTTTTTTGTTTGGGATTCTTTTTCCCTTCTTCTTTTTTTTTTTTTTTTTTTCCCTTTCTCTCTCCCTGTGAGGCTCTGGATGCTCACTTTTGCTGGGGACTGAGGAAACTGGAGTTTGCTGAACCAGAACCTGTTTCAGACCTTAAACATTTATATTCAGTGGTGCCAGGGTTTGGGATGCCTTTTACTTTAGCTGAGCAGGTGGGATGAGTCTTGCACCTTAAGATCTTTTTCCAGACCAGTGACTCTACTAAGGAGATAAGAAGCCTTGTAATATTGAGCGGGTTAGGAAAGCACCAGATAACCTTTCACCTCTATCTGATCAGCTTTCTGTATCAAAATACGAGCATGAAAATTAGAGCATTAAACTCTGAGCCTTTCTCTCCATGATCAGGGAAGTTTATATATGCCAAAGAACATTCTCTATCACAGAAAGCAGCTGTGTTTGAGGCTTGGGATTAAACATCGTTTGGGAATATTTGAATCCAGGACAGGTATTTTTTGCTTCTCTCAGTGTACAGAGATCTGATTTTCTCATTCATATGAGGAGAAAGACTCCCATTTTTCTCTAAACACAGTAATGTTTAAAGAAAAGTAATAGAGAAAACTTTTCTGATTTACACGTTTCAGTGTAGTTTTTCAAGGTATGAGATAAACTGAAATTAATTGGAAAATTTAGTCAGGCAAGAGAAGTCTGTGTGCCGATACTGCTTATATGCCAGCTTCCTATTGAAGCCACAAGTCTTTAATTAAAGTGAATACATTCAAAATATACACATTACACATTAAGAAAAAAATGTCTCAAATTTTAAACTGAGAAGCTGTCCACCCCAGTGGGTCAACAGGCCAGGCCCAGGTACACTGGGCTTTGATTCAACTGGAGTCTTTTTAGTGTGAGAGCAGTTCAATGCTTAGTAGGGAGGAACAAAGCATAGCCTTAGCTAAGTGGCCAAAAAAGGGATTGAGAATTTTTTTGATGTAAATGGTCAAGGGTACAAGGACACAGGGATTTAAAAGGTATTAGAATAGTCACAGGTGAGAAACCAGGAGACCTTCTTCTGTTGGGAAAGATGGAAATCAATTCCCTGAGAAAGCTGGAAATCTCCGTCTTTACAAATATTAAAGAACTGCTTGTGCTGATAATTATAAAAGATGAATTACATGGAGTTGATTTTTACTTCCTGAAGCTGGTTGGGTGACGTAATAATCCTGAGGTCTATTTTGACTCTATTTGCTATATTTTTCATAATTATGTTACAGAAAGTGACTAATTTTCTGATAGTTAAATTTGGGTGCACATGCACAGGCAGACAAACATGAAGAATATGAACACAATGCCTGCAGTGTTAATTGTTAGAAGTTTAGAATGGAAGAAAAAGTAAAGCATCCTTCAAGATAATGTTTAAGTTAGGCTGTCTCATCCAAGAAAGCAGCTTAGTGTCCTGCATTCACAAACTGCTGGTAGGAGGAAGCATTAATAAGGGAACAACAGGAACACCAGGGCTATTCAAAGGAACTAAAAAGCCTTGGACATTCCTACCGTCACTGAGTCTGTATTGAAAATGAATGCCGTGAAGGAAAGGGTAGAAAAAACTTTATCTGTCACAGCTGTGTGCAGTTCTTTACCAGGAAATGCCCAGAGCTGCCCAGAGCTGCCCAGTTGCTGGCCTCTGGGGCTGGAGTGATGCATGAGAGGACAGAGCACATCCATATCCTTCTGGTCTCTTCCTCAGTTTTCCTCCATCAAACCTGGTGTGGCTGTGAAGCCACCGATCACATCACCCCCATTTCATCACCCCCCATCTTATCACCCACCCCTCTCATCCCTTGCCCATGCACGGTGCAGCACCTACTGCCATAGCTGCGTCTGCAGAGACCCCTCGTGGAGATGCAGCAGATACCAGCAGAGGGAACTGCCTTTTTCGTTCCTTTATTTTAACTGTTTATGTGTAGCGGTATTAATTCCTTCATGACCTTAGTGGAATGGAAAAAGCCCCTCTCCCTAGGGAGACAGCAGTCCCCCAGGAATTCTGCAATGAGGCCCTGTATGTGGGGCATTGCTGAATTTTCTAGATTCATCATAAAAAACATGCTTGCAGAAACATGTTGTGAAGTAAATTTAATTTTTGCTCTCTCTCCCAAACTTGTAAGGGATTCTTAAAATCCCTTTTTTTTTTTTTTTTTTTTGGTTTCTGATGACAGTGAAACCCCAAAGGGAGCAGGACAAGTCACATGGTTCTGCGTTTTATAATACAGGTATGATTTCCAGCATTTCCCATCACTATACGTTTCTCAATATGGTATCTTTAATCTTGCTAGTTTGGAAGTAGGTAACAAAGAGCAGAGTTTTGCAACTCATGGAAGTTTTGATTCCTTCTTTGACCTTTTACCTGTTTGGAATCAGAAGAAGCTGCAGAAAGCTCAGCACTGATCCATACATTAGTAAAGCATCCAAACCAGGACTTTAGGCTCTCTCTCCAAACTCTTGCCCAACCTTTGGTGTTATATTTGCTCTATGTTCCTTGGTGTGAGGAAAATAGAGCATACCATAACTACAGAGCCATAACGATTAAAGTCCAAATAAACTCTCATTGTAAACTCTGTAAACATCATGTTCTTTGCTCCCCTCTCTTGGAATTTGAATGCATGCATACAGAGTTTCCAGAGGGACTTTCAGAAAGCTGATGCAGATGGACACCAGTGTAGGTCATCAGGGCTTCTTGGAATATGAGTATCTGTCACCATCACACGGTGACATAAAATCTGTCAGAATGCTGTGAGAGAAATCAGAAATAGTGCTTTTTATTTTATTTCCCTAAAGCTATTTTGAATGCCCTGTCTGGTTGCAGTGTAGTTAAAGACAATAGGAGCTGTAAAAGCTGAACATATCCAAATTTTGGCCTTTACACTTCTGAAAATAATAATGAAATAAAAAGTTAGTTGGAATGAGATCACACCCACAAATCCAAAACAGAAAGATAAATACCTCCTCTGAAAGACTGCTAGGCTGAAATTAATGTCAGATTCCCACAGGGAGTCTTTAGTAAAAGGTAACATGAAAATCTGTGCTTCTGTCTCCTGCCTACAATTGCAATAAGAACATATTTTCATTTCCTTCTCTCTTGGCTTGGAGCTCAAGAAGAAGGTCCTGTCTGGAATTTATTGGCAATTATAGGAGTGAAAGTTTTTTAATTAGCAATTAAAATGCATACTAATGTCAGGGCTTTAGCGAATGTGCTCATGTGATGTGCTAATTCCATTTTAATGTGGAAAATTAAGGGTGGGGCTTTTATTAGAAAAAATAAAGGGTCTATGGAACATTGCCTAACGAATTAGTTGGATCTGCTTGGTCATCATATCATTTCACCTTTCATGTTCCTAACTCTCTTCACAGGGCTGAATCCAAATGACAGAACTTGCAGGTGCATTGCCCTCTTCATGGCAAGGTCCTTATTCTCTCACTCCAGCCTATATATTGCAGGCCAGGTTGCGTGACCTAGGGTTTGTTCTCACTCAGGGGCCACTAAGTTGTATGTGATGAGGAAGGAGTGAAAAGATCAAACCAAATCTTGTTAGAGATGTAAGTAACAGAGAAAGATGAAGATTGATGCAAACATTATCCCTTGCTTGAGTGCTTCAGACCACAGTGTGGATCTCTGAGCTTTATCTCTGATCATAATAATGATTTAAATAACATCAGAAGATACTTTGCATTTTCTTCACATCATCTAGCTCCACTACCAAGACTGGTTACTTTGGCTATTTTTCTTTTTCCTTTGTTGCTGGGCTTTAGAAATGGTCCCTGTAGAACAGACAGAAACTTTTATTGTCTTCACACTCCAGTGAAGTCGAGACTGCCATGTAGACCACTGAGAGCCATAGGCAAAGTCTGTCCTTAGGTGAACCTACCCTGGCTGATGCTACACGCACCTCTTTCCATAAGAAAGCAGCTCTTTGGAAGAAACAACATTCCTTCAAGAATTGGATCCAGCAAGTCATAAGCAAATAACATAACTTTGACTGATGCTTAGTGTTACCCAAGGAGAACGATTGGGTGGATTTACAGCACAGACTATGTTTGATTAAGTTCGCATCCTTTCATGATATTTAAAATTTCTTCACACTTCAGTGTTGCAAGAAAAATACGAAAATATTTCAGAAAAATGAAAAACAAAGCAGAATGTTTGCAGAGCTTACAATAGAATGAATCCTACTGCTACAACATTAGTGGTTTGATTATTAGATCTCCTTCATTTTAACTCATGTCCCACTCCCCCGCCCAGCAATGCATCTATTGTCAAATGTCAGTATTAATATTGTTTGAGGTGAAGTGATATAGTTATGCAAGGGGATTATAGCCTTGTCAATAGACCTGAAATTTGCACTCTCATTCACATGCACAAAAACCTCAGAGATTTAATTTTCAGATCACACGTGATTCTATGGATTGAAGTCTACAGGGGTCAAAGAGTAATCTCCAATTTGTGCCTGCATTAGTGGCCTGTGCATTGTAGAGAGGATAGTGAGGGGTAACAAAATACAGCAGCCGGTGGAAAATGCATAAGATTCTCAGAGTTTCTTGTTTGGTTGGGTTTTTTTTGTGTTGTTTCTCCTTTCCCCTTTAAGTTTTATTAGTTCTAATTCTGAAACTGGGAGATATCAATCATGTCCAGATAGGTAAGCTTTCTGTTTCCTTCAAAACCATAAGTGGTATGGTAATAATGCTATATATTTAGATTGGCCTTGTGTGAAGAATTATGTCAAGTGAGAAAATTGTTTTTTTCCTCAACAAATAGACTAAGTTACCCTCAGAGCCTTTAAATCTTATCTCTGCTACAGCAAAGATGCAGACCATAAAAGTTTAGCTTCTGTAGCTCTAATTGCTTATGCTGTGTTCTCACCCCATCTCACATGTTTGAGTCAGAAAGAGTCTGCTCCTTGTAATGGTGGAACTGAAGGGAAAATCCAGTGATTCAGAGGTTGTTTCTCTTCTCACAAGCTGGTTGCTGAACTAAGATATTACCCTGCAGAACTGGAAGCCTCTGCAGTAAATGGTGTTTATCTGAAAGAATAATGTAATACTGCAGCCCTGCCTACCTCCAACTATGATAATGTCCCTCCACTGTCTCCTTCCCAAACTAGACTTTCCCATTTGGGGTAACTGCAGAACCTAATTTTTGTTTTACCTTGAGTTTCAGTGATATGTCTTCATTCCTGCTACTCTTTATATATACCTTGCTACTTAGTTCCACCCCAGCAATAGCTGCATTTCTGTTTCAATTATGGCTTTGTATTATGCTTTTTCAAGTAATACCTGTGTATCTATCAGTATCCCAGTGAATAATGTGACTCATTGCTACAGTGTTGTTTTTTTCAGCCTTCTACTTGGTTTATGCATTGTCTTATTTTGATAGTGAGTTGAAGGAAAAGGAAAACTTTTTTTTAAGTGAAAAATATCCATGTGACTCTCAATTTGTGTTAGAGAATGATAATGTGAGACAGAGTGTGAAACTGGAGATGGGATTGTTTCCAGCAGTCCTCAGTTTCTAGTCTAGTTCATTAATGCAGTCTTGGTGCAGGACCTAAAACAATTAAGTTCTGTGCAATAACCTTTCCCTTTTGAAAGAATCATTGCAGTAGAGGAAATTTTACTGTAAGTATTTATGTGAGACATCTGTTAGCTGCGTCTCTCTCTTGGGGCTAAAGCAATGGACTGGATTGTAACTTTAAAGGATCAAAATTTGATCCTTTGCATCTGATTTTCCAGGTGCTGGATTCCAAGTTGGAGAGAGATTTATTTGGAGTTGTGGTTACTGTGTCCCTAGCATAAGTTAAACTTGGAGGATCACAGAATAAACTAGGACATGGCAGTAGAGCTCGGGTAAATAAAAGGTTTTGTCTTTGCAGATTTCTTCTCTGGAAACATAAGATCTTAATGATAGAGGGGTATTCCACTGATTTTGCTCTGGGGAAAGAGGAAGAAGGAATACTTGTCTTCTGTTGGCTGGAGAAGACTGGAGCTGTCAGATATAGACAGGGATATAGATGAGATAGAAGGTTCTGTGGCAGCTTCCTTTCTGCTAAAATAGAGCCATAGCCTCATTTCGTCTTTGAGAAAATGCATCTTGTTCAGTTTCTAGATTTTAAAGTTGTAGACCTCTTGGAGTCAATGGAGGTCTTGGCCCTTCTCTTCAATTTTGTTATTTCCTCAATGGAGTAAGAAAGAATGGAAAGGAAAACCCGGGATCTTTGTTCCTTGCTTGTGGTGACCTGATCTTGGGACAGGGTTATCTGAGATGGGATTCCTGAAGCATGGGACTAATTCATATTCCCATCTCCCCAAAATCAGAGAGACCTGGGGTTAAGAACATGTTTAAACTCTTCTTTAGAAGAGTAGCTCACTGAGGAGATGCAATGTGAATGTACAGCCCTGAAGAACATTTAACAAACTACATTCCAATACTGGAAGATTAAAAAAATCTTCCCACATCTTTCCCTGCATCCATAGCCTTAACTAGGAAATAAATAACCTCAGATCATATTTTTGGAATGAGTTCCAATCTGGGTTTTTTACTTTTTTATAGTCTGAGTCACATCTTCACCAAAAAAAAGTACTGTCATGTCATTCTAAGAGACTCTAGTGGCTTATCTTATTTAATGCTGGTCCATCAGGGTTGCCACATGAGCATAATCTTGTAAATGAAGGAAGCAATGCAAATACGATCAGTGTCAGACTTTGACATACATTATATGCTTTTCTCATCATCTTTCCTTCATGGAGATCAACGGCTGGAATATGCTATCAGATTAGCAGGGACCATTAACATTTTATTCATTTATTTATTTATTTACAGAGACCAGCAGAAAATGAGAGGTTGCTTAAAAAATGACTGTAAAAATAATTTGAGTATACTTTTTGGTTGGAATTTAGAGTTTGGGTACCCGCTTATGAAAAAATGCTAACACAGGAATCTCAAAATATAGGGAATGTCCAACACAAAAATATTTTGTCTGTGCATCAAAACATTTTTCCTTACATGCAAGAGAGCACTGAAACTACAAGACTGCACAGCAGATGAAGTCTACAATCCTCAATAATTCAGTATTTGCTGGCTCAATTTCTTTTTTTTTTTTTCCATTATGGATATGAATGTTATTTTTGCCGGTATGTTGACCAGTCACATCTTATTCACTTCAGATTGGGTCTTGCATAATGAACTCTCATCTCACACTGATGTGTCCTTTTGTTGTCCAGTCTGTTTCTCTGGGAACAAGAAACTCAACACAACTGGTCAGTCTGTAACCAGTGAGCTGGTGTCCAGCTCTGAGGAGGGACGGTGTGGGTAACAGTGATGCTGAGATCCCAGGGGTTCCCACCTGATCCAAAAGTCACATGCAAGAATCAGCCCAGCCATCTTCCTATAACCTGAACATTACAGCTCCTGGCTTGCTGCAGGTTATGGAAGTTTGTTTGGGGCATTCTCCAACATACTGTAAATGAATATACTTGAAATATTTGATTATATGCACACTGGTAATTATAATAAATTTCTTGAAAATTATGTATGAAAGAAAATTACATACAGATACATATATTGCATGTGCAATGGCAAGAAACTTTTTATCAGTACAGCTCAGAGAGGTACTATTAGCTGTTTCTGTAAAGAAACAGAACTCCTGGTTTGTGTTGGTTTTTTCTTCTTGCTTTCTTTCCTAGGATAAATGTCATCCATGCTAAGGGAGCTTTTTAGGATCACTTTCTTTGGAAAACTTATAAATTCAGATAAGTCTTTAGAGATGCATCAAAACTAGATACTGTGAAATGTACAGCTTCTCATGAAATCTGATGAATTCATTAAAATACACTCAATTTATACATTATCTGAGATGCTCAAAACCCCATACAGACATTAACTCATTTAATGGGACAATAGTTGCAAACTGCCCTGGTTTTGATTTGTAGAACTTGAAGGCACACTCATTTTAATTCTAAATAGACTAGAATTTCAATTTCCTTCCTTTGTGGAAAAGATTTTGTGTATGCGTGTGTGTGTGTGTGTGTGTCAATGATACAAGCAACATACGATTGTGTGTGAGAAATATGACCAAATGTTAGTGGACTATGAAAGGGAAATCTCTAAAAAATAAAAACCATAGCTGTTTATTTCCACATCAGCACACAATTGTTAGAGGGTCAAAACACAAAAAAGCACAGAACTCTCTCTTGGTTCATTTCCGGTACCAGAGGAATAAGGCAAAGCAACCTGTTTCTGAACATCCAGCTGGTTTTGTGAGGAGGAATTAAATTATCGTTTGCTTTTTAAGTTCAAGTGGTTGAATATTCTAAAAATCAAAAGCCCAAGATACAACCCCAGGACCTGTTCTCCAAAAGTGCACAAGTGGGGAGGAATCCTTGAATGAGCTGTCTCAGTTAATTGTGTGTGTGCTCACAGTGCAGACAACTCCATCTGGGTCTGCCCAGACCTAGTGGTAGGGAATGAAACTAAAACATGACTTCTCTGGAATCTTACACAGTTTCATCTGCCTCTTGGAAACATTTGCAGGGGTTTTTTTGTTTTGTTTTGTTTTTAATTTTTGTGGGGATTTTTTGTTAGCTTTTTGGTTTGGGTTGTGGGGGTTTTCTGTCATATGAAATAATCATTATGTATGGAGCATTTGTGAAGCATATCCCTAGCAATTTTCACTTATAGTTAAATACATGTTAATTTAATTTTTCGACCTTTGATTCTTTCTTCTGTTTCTTCTCTTGATGTCTGTAGGGCTTCTATGTATGGACACATGGTTCCTGTGACAGTCTTATTAATTAATCACCCAATCATCCTAATGTCTGACAGGCTGATGGCTGCTCAGAAACTGAGCTGAGAGAATCTCTAAATAAGCCTCTAATACAAACAAAGGGCAAACATTGACCCTTAAGGACATTGACAACACAGTTTGACTCCAAGTGTCAGGAAGACACAGCAAACTGTCTTTGTCCTACCAGGAATATTTTTTCCTGGCCCTTTTGCTTTCCAGTCTTATCTCTTCAGTTAAGAAATCTCAGGAATATCTGATTTTTAAAGAAATTTGAATGTTCATGTGGAGAGTAGCCCCTGATTGCATATTTCTTCAGTATGTTAGGCAACCCAAAAAAGTACTTAAAGGTAAAACAGTCCTAACATAACTATTGACACATTGCCTCACCAGAAAATTCCCACTGTGTTTTGTTTAACAGGCAAAGCATTTATTGGCAAAGACAAGTACTGTTCCCTACTAGCATCACATGCTTTTGGAAACAAAGCTTTCTCACCAAGCTGCATATCATAATTTTACAAATGGAGAGCAGTTGCTCTAGTTTGTTAGTTTTGGTTAGTGTGGCTGAAGACATAAACCATGTCTGTATGTGCCTGTGCCTGCTGAACAGTCAGTGTGACAGTGTTGTTTGAAGGAGAAAGGAAAAAACAAAGTCTTTGTGTTTGTTTGAGGTTTACCACTAAAAACATGTTTTTCTCTGGGTTTGCATCCTGAAAAATATCATGACCCTTGGCTATTATGCCTCAAGAAACAGGAAAATTGCAGAACCCAGTTAATGGTATTGTTCCTATTGAAGAGAACAGCTGCATATTTCATCATCATCTGAGAAAATAGACATGTCTCATACAAATAAAATAGGTCTTTTCTTCTTGTGCTTAGCTCAGTCTGGGAGGACAAGACACATTTACATGCTCATCTTGTCTGGAAACTGCTTTTGATTTTGTTTCTGGCTGTTTGGAGGATAAACTTGTTTAACTACCTTTGTATCCTGAGTTGCTTTCAGCAGTAGACTAGTCCCCTAATCTTGTATTATAAAAGCACTTTACACTGCCCATGAGCAATCTGATTCCTCTGAAGTTCTGTCTTCTCATGTGTGCCTCGTATCTCAACATCAGTGCAGGGGAAAGAGTTATCTGCACTATTTTCATATAGATGCCTTTAACTGAAATTTCTGTCTATAGGATACAACAGCTCAGATACCACAAGATGCATCCATTTTACTGGGCTTGTTTTGCTTTGAAAGAATAGAGAATTGTGATCATTTAAATCCTCAGAATTATTTGTTGCTCTCAGCTTCAGGATAATGTGGCAGACATGGGGAACATGAAGTGAGGTTCCCCTTTCCACAGCAAATTGTTCATCATCACTACAATGGAGGAAGAATTGTTCCCTCATATTTACAGCAGATGTGGGAAGGATGGAAGAGGAAGGTAATTTATTGTCTCCTCACTTTTGTTGATGGTCCAGAGTGTCACTTTGGTTAAGTCCCATGCAGATTCTCTTCTGCAGCACTCCTGGCATCACAGAGCTGCTGTTTTCAGCTCTCCTGACATATTTTCAGCCTGCCCAGAAATGTCCCAAATGGAGTACAAGGGAAGGGATGGTGGTACCTGTGGTCTGGCTCTTGCTAGAAGTGCAGAAAATGTGGTGAAGATGAAGAAAAAAAGTTTCAAATAGATGGACAGGACTAGAGTCTCCCCCATGTACCAAAAACTATAAACCCTCCAGTTCAGTTAAGAGGAGTAAAATTGTAGTGTTTTTTGATGCCTATCCTAGCCCATGATTTTCTTACCTGTAGGGTAAAATGCACCATAAAGTGAATTTACAGTTATTCTTTTTCTGTTTCTTAGAGGTGATGGTCACTTTTGAAAATTTGTTGTGTAGCAAGCTGCTTCCATAAAATCAAAGGTGTTTTGAATATCTGGCCTCAACACTAGGATTTCGTAACATGAAAAATTGACCCTCAGGTTTTCAGACAGGCCAGCCCTCTGTGCATATGTCCATTAATAGTTCATTTGATCTGCCTGTGTTCCTTCATTAGGTGTTTAACCACTGGCTATTGATCTGTGGTCCATTCTTAGTTGAAATTGAATTAAAGAAAAAACAAGAAAAGAGAGTGTGAGTGGGGGAGAAGGAAGTTTGTGCTTACATTGCTCTTGCTCAACATGCTGGAAGCTTGTGCTACTGCAGAGCTTCCACACCATTTGACCTAGCAATAGGTGACTGGCTGACTCACTGCCCTAAAAATATTCACAAAAAGCTCCCCTCACATTTCAGGCTTCCTAACAATAATATCAAATATTAAAACATCAAAGCCAGAATACAGCAAAAGAGAGTTGTCACTCTCCTCATTATATGTTGTCAGACCCATTTGTAGACTCCCTCCTAAGCCACCCTGACCTCATCATGTGGCTTCCTGCAGCCACTGTGAGTCTGCAGAATAAAACAAAGCCCATTCCCACTCCGGCCTGGGTTAATCTTTGAATACGGATGTGTGGATGTGGATGTGCCTCTCCAGGGCAGAGCGGCAAAACAAAACGTTGAGTGTTTGCCAGCAACGTCTGTGTTGTAAGAGCTGAGAGTTGCCCCCACGTTCATTAAAATCCGTGTTTTGGGCTGAGGGCATCATTAGCAGCGTGGTGCTGGCCGTGTGCGCCATATGGTGCCAGTGGGGATGGCTCTAATGATCGGGAACGGCGGGGCAGGCCAGGCACTGGCAGGGAGCTCACACATTCCTGTGGGGAACACTGGCTTAAAATGGAAACAGCAGGACTCCTTGAGTTTTGATAAAAGCATCCATGTTTCAGAAATCAGTTTTATTTGCCTTTGGTTTTTTTTTAATGCAGAATATTTGTGATTCATATATGTGAAATGCATACTTTTCTTAGTGTACCAATTGCATAAGGGCTCCCTACCTTAAAGTCCAACATTTTCTCAATATTTAAACTTTGATGGAAAATGTCTTATAGTGTTCACTTATATAAGTTTTATATGAACTGGGTTACTTTGCTTCCAATTGTCTAGAGTAAGTTATGGATAAAGCAAGTGTGTATTTCCCTGTGGCTCCTATGAGGAGCCCCAAAGATCAAAGCTAATATTTCCTTAGGCCTCCAGATGCATAGAATTCTAAAGTTGTTTGATATGTTAACATACACATTACTTTCTGAAAGAAAATTTCAAATGCATGCACATGAGCACACACATACACTAACAAACACGTACAAAAATGTACATTTCTGGAGTTTATTTTTTCATGTTTTTTTTTATCAATCAGTTTTTTAAATAATGATTTTCTGCAGCAAATAGTTGACAACTTTTGACTAGCTCTGTGTAACTGAAAAACTCATCAAATTCATGCCTGTCCAATAGAAACTGGACAGTGGTTGCACGTGAGGCAAAGCTTCTCTGCTCTAGCCTTTCAGTCAGGCCAGAAAAAATCAGCTCCAGATTTTCCTCTCCTGTTTTCTCCGTAATGTGAAAAGGTAAACAGGGAAATAACAAAACAAATGCCAATTTCCATTAAGCTGTGTCAGCCTGGTTTGAATCTGAAGCCAAAATTTGTACCAGAGCTAGCTTCTGAGGTAATACAAATCCAAATAGCTTTAATGAGTTCTGTTTACAATCTGGCCTTCAGTTATTATTTAATCTGAAGAAGCCAGCTTGTCTTTACTAATTACACATTACAAATACCTTGCCATGCTTTGTTCATTAAAGCAAAGTAAGAAATTCAATATGTATAGGTTAATGACTTTTGGATCTGTGCAGAAGCTTGTCCTACAGGTGCTTTGAGGTCAATGGGAAGTTTCTCCATGCTATCAAATTTCTTGAGCTTGGACTCTGTGAAGTAATAAACAGGAAGAGTAATTAACAGATTATCCAAACTAGCAAAAAGGGGGCATGTTCTGAATTTGTCCTTCTCTATCAGAGCAAGAGTGATTTGGCAGGGGTTGGAGTCATCAGAAACTGGCTCCACTTTGTCATCCTCTGCTGATGCTTTGCCACGTCAGACCTGCCGAGCAGCAGGCTTGTAAACAAAGACGTTTACACTGCCACCTTGCAAAACAAAATGCTACTGGTTTCAATTTAGATGCCATTAAATCTTCAGCTGGAGACTGTTCTGTGACATTTTTGATTTTGCATGCATAACATACTGTAACTCAATGACAGTGTTGGCTGTCCCCACCATTCTTAAGCAAAATAGCTCTCTTAGCCAGGAGAGTGTAGATGACAGTGGTTTCAGATCAATCACTGCAAAGAGATAACAGGAGCATCTTGGATCATTACTGGACATGAATCTTTAAAAGTAATTAGAGGTGGTAACAACTGGTATGACAATTGAGTCCCTCCAGCCTGTGTTTCACCTTAGAAAACAACTACATGGGATATTTCCCCATAGGAATGTGCTGCTGACTGCCAGATCCTGCTGTTTTGATGTGAAATCACATTGTTCATGCTAAAAAGGAGAAATGTTCTTAGCACAAGTTTCTTGTTAGCACAGCAGACCTAATTGGAATCTGTTGCCCATATTTACTGTTAAAAATAGCTAGCTCTGTGCTAGATAGTTTTCAAGGACTAGAATTCTGTAAACATAGCTATGTTGTTGTAGAATTATCTTGTTGTTACATTCCTTTCCCATGGACACAGATCCTTTGATGGACATTTCTTTTAACCACTGTAGTTAAAGACGGAAGTGTTAATTTTCTCCAATGAACAGTGATTTCTAAAAGTGTATAAAAGAATTAAAAGAAGGTGGGTTCCCCTTCTTCCGCCCTTTGCCCTGAACACGAACACTGGCTCCGTCTCCTTTATTCTGCGTCTCCTTACATCTGCGGCTGATAAGTGTAGTAATAAGCAGTAATAAGAATCTAAGGAAACTGGCAGGGCACATGGATGCCAATTTTCTCTTTTTTGGTAATTAAAAAAATTAATATTCTTCTTTTTGTGTGCTATGCTATCGAACTGTCATATTTAGTACATCATACAACCATGGTGTATTTTAATCTTTCTTTAATCTTTAATCTTTCTTAGCAGGGATATAATCGATACCTATTCTTTGAAGAGCTAAATTCTTGTTAACTTCAGCTGAAGCTGAATATAGACACATTAAACAATAAGGAAAAATTTAGTATATGGTCTTTTCATTGGAAAATACAGAAAGATAATACTGGATTAAAATGGCTCTTCAGATTTTAAACTCTGAAACTGTTCTACTTCACTCTGCTTCAATTTGATTTAAATACTGTAGCATTTCATGTGTTTATGCATCACTCTAGAAGTAATTTATAAATTCTGGTTTGAAAATGGAGATATCCTGGTGTGTGTCGATGTACGTAGAACCCGTGGCAGGAGTCATCTGTTCATCATTCTTCTTTTCTCATTGGTTTCAAGCAGAAACACCTCTTAGGTTAATGAGTTTGCTGAAAGTAGCCCATTGCTCCAGCATCTCCCTCTTGAGACTACATTAGAGTGAAGATGCTCAAATGTAGAAGAACTGATGCTAACTTTCAAAATCACAGAGGCTAACATGGGACAGGGATGCTACAGAGAATATAGGAAGTTCAAGGCATTTAGAAAAGTGTCACTTGGAACTGGTGAAACAGTTCACTTTCTATTTTGTTTGAAAACCTGTCATAACTGATTTCTGAGAAGCATTTTCTAATTCTTTGTGCATCTGTCTCTTTGTAATTTTGACCTGAACTTTCTTCAGGTCCCTGGTGAGAATGTCATATGAGACTGAGAAAAATGAACTTCACTAAGATTCTTGTGTATTGAACACACTGCCTGTTACTTTTTTATAATCAAGGATATTCCTGACAAACAAGGCAATTAGACTGATTTGGTTCAGTCTTGATAGAACCATTAGGGCAACAGGGTTTATTTTATTATCATCCAGGTACTTGCAAACATTGTATAATATTTTGTTCCAAAATTGTACCATATTTTACTAAAAATAACCTCACCATTTGTCACTCTTCTACCTGAAAAAGAGATTCAGTTGCCTTTAATCAATCTTGTGAGATCTCCTGCACCCTCCCTAGTCTCTCCAGCCAATTGTTGAAGATTCATTCAGTGAAACCCCCAGAGAGTTTGTTACTTAAGACAGGCATGACTGTGAGTTAACTAAAATTACCTTCAATTTTTAGTGTCTTCTGGCCTTTCTTCTTATCTTCTACTTGTAAATGTATGATGTCCAAACTACCTTCTAAGTTTGTCTCTGATAATATTAGTTAAGAAACAGCCTCCTTCTCTTTTCTTCTTGCTGAAGAGTATTTTAGCTTAAGAAAAATTTTTTGCCCTTTCAAGCAGTCTGCATGTTACAGCAGAAGTCTTCTCCTGCAGCATGCCCAGCTCCTGGAGAAGCCTTTCTTCCATCTCTGCTTCATCAACTCTTTCCTTTTTATTATTCTTTTTTTATTTTTTTTCCCCTGCTTCCCTGGAAAGCTATTTATTTATTCTCTCATTACTCTTTGCTTTATTCCTCTCTTTCTTTTATTAAGGCACTTTCAAAAGATCTTATTTAACGTTATAAAACACAATGGATTTTTTTTCCTCATGACAGGTAACAAGTTAAAACTGTACCGGCTGGTGAACAGTCAGTGGGGATGTGGTGGTTTCTCTCCCTTCGACTCATACAAAACTTAAACACAGAATGCATCAGACAGATTTTACTGAAGGAGCACCTTAGCTGAATTAGTTAAGCTACCAGTATTCTCATATGAGACAATCAGAATGATGGAGAGAGAGAGAACACAGTCTGGGGAGCCCTGTGCCTTAGAGAGAGACAAAGAACTGTAGTCAATGAGAAAAAGAAACATTCCTGGGAGAAGAGACAGGCAGAAAAACCTACTTGAGTTTCAGGGAAAGTTGTGCAGAACATACTGTGAATCTGGAGAAATCATGTACAACAATAAAATATCTACAGCCAGGCATAGCTGAACATGCATCACAAACAAAGCTGAGGTATTTTCAATATCTGTAAGACAGGGATAAGCTGGAACTAGTGAATTGTTTATCATACAGCATATGTTGTCATGGCCTGTTTGAGGAAGGAAAATCCCAAACAATAAAAAGGGGAGGTGCTTACATGATGCAAAGTGGCCTTGCTCTTTAAAGAGAATGGGATCTATGGAGAGAGACACAGAACAGTCTTGGAGTGAAATCCTTCACTGCACCAGGTGCCATATTCAATTTACAAAATTCACATATTGCCCCCTTCTAATATTGCACCCTTATGGCCACAGAAATCAAGGTACTCTCTTAGTTTTGTCTAAATAAGCAGGGTTTCTTACTCATGATTTAAGTGCCAGCTTAGTGGCAGTCAAAAACAGACCAGTTTCCTGGAAATTTCCCACGTGTACATTTAAATGTGTGGTTTTTCCAATTTTAGTGTTTCCTTCCTTCACTCTAGACTTGGATTCATGTCTCAGAATGAATCTATTTTAAGTCATCTGCCTAGTTTATATTAGTTATACTTCAGTTATCAATGTCAAGCTTTTAATGTAAATTAGAAAAAGAAAAAAAATGTGCAGGCTGCATACTGGCAAATTTGCTAAAAGACAGTTGGAAGGCTTTAAGAAATGTCTCTGGGACTAAATTACTAAATTCTTTTCATTCATAGTCAATTCACACCATCAAGATTCCGATAGAGGGCAGTTTTTTAACTGGCTTAATAATGAAGTGTTTCAGCAAGTGGCTAATAAGGAAATCAGAGGGTGCTGCCTTAGCTCACACCAGCTGACATTTGGTGATGGCATCTGCAGGAAAGTGCATTGCTTTCAGGTCAGGGGAGAAGAGTCTGACTGTTTCTGGAATGATCTCTTTGCATTGACCTTCTCCTGGCTAAATGCTGTGGTTTAACATTAGCATGCAGGATTGAAGGTATCCGTGGTGCACTCAGAATGCTGAGAAAGACAAAGACCTTTTCTTTATTAAAATACTGTAAAATAATTTTTTGGGTGCTGGACAAACTCACTGTGGGGCTGGATTTAGTACCAAACTACCTTGTCACAAAGGGCATTGTGTGTCAAGATAACACCAAGTGTCAGGTTATTATACAGTTGAATAAAAACTTGTAATGAATAATTTGTAAACCCCCTTTATTTCTGTCTGTCTACTGAACAATCTCATGGTCTAACAAATGTCTTAAAGAGTTACTATTAACTTAATAATTCTATTCAGCCAATAACATCCTCCAACAAATTTTTTTTTGAATCTTAACCTTCCCTGGTAAAATGGTCCTATTTTTTCTCCCTGCTTAGACTAAGGGTGTTTTCAAAATCCATATGAATACTTGTGTTTTTCAGATTATTTTTTTACTGTGAGATATTTAATACTTTAGCTTAAATGCTGTAAGAAAGTTTTTGCTGTAAACCCTTTTACCAAACAACAAAAAAATCCAGCCAGACAGCTAGCAAGCAGAAAAAGCCTACAACCTTTTAATAATAATAAAATACGGTTGAGTAAAATAAATTTAAAACATGTAAATACGGCCTGTAGAACATAGGATTTCCCCAGTGTTACACATGAGTGTTTTAATGAACTGTGAATCAAACACGTTTACCAAGTCATATGCATATTCTACAAGATGCATTATCTGTATTTCTACTGATCATAGAGATTATGGAAATTTGGAAAGAGCAGAAAAAGTTGGTTTGAGCTACCAGCCTCCAAAAATGTCATGGTGCTTATATTCCTGTTTGAGTCCATTTCTTTTTACTATGGACTGTCCTTGGAAGATAGGGAAAGATGAAGGTGGACATGTCCTTATACACAATTATGTTGGTGGCTATTCAGTGGCTGGCCAAATTGAAATAGATCTCTCAAAGCTGGCCATTCTTCTCTGGCCAAATAAATTAAGTAGAAAGGATGGCCTAAATCCAGTCTGATTCTGCACCTGAAATGCATGCCATTTATCCCAAAACTCAGTTTCTCATACTTTACCAAGGCTCTGTACCAAATCTCTTCAGTCACAATATCCTTTCCTTGTGTCTCCCCCGATAGATGTGTGCCACCTCAGGGTATATTGTAAAGTAATGAGCCAGCCTAAAGGAACAGTTTCCAAGAAAATACAGCAAGCTGGTGATGGACAGCAAATCAAGACTCTATTGGCAGCAGCCCCCTGAGGTGCTCTGAGATCTAATTGTCCTAAGGGCTGAGCTCTAAAGAAAATTTTCTAAGCTGTATGAGAAGTTTCCCTCTCCTTAGATGACATCTTAGAAAACTTCTTGGAGAGTTATGACAAAGCTCGTGGGGCCACACTGACCAGAGATCTGCAACTTCAAGCCTGCTTACATCTGTCCTTGTGAGAGAGGTTTCCTGCACTTCACTAAGTTAGGGATTTCTTTTCTTTCTCTGCTGATTTCCCATGACACATCAGGTACAGAATACATTAAAATAATTAGTTCCTTGCAGTTTGGCTCTAAAGATCAGTGGATATTTTGTTTTATTTTATCATTTAACCAACATCAACTGAAGATCATTAATGAGCTTATACAAAATGCAGGAGGCAGTAGTCAATGGAAGAGCAGTTCTCATCACCTTTTCCAGACTCTGGCTTTGTCTACAGTGCTCACCCTTTAATTTGCTTCCTTGCTATCAGAGTGAATCTTCTCATTGTCATGCTCCTGAGTTAGCTTCTGTAGAATCATGTTGCTCAAAAATGTCCCCTCCCTCTCCTTACCTCCCCAAAAAACTGCAGAGAGCAAGGACAGCTGGTAGCACAGCTAGCTGGACCAGCGTCAGAGAAGAGCTCGCCATCCATTTAATTTCCCAGGAATTTGCAAACACTGTGACCAGGAACGGAAGCAATAGAGAAAGGTTGTCTCTGTAGATGAAATGAGTCAAAAACCCTGAAAGAAGATGAAAAATAGTTTTATTTGAATTTGAGAGCATGTTTCTGGTTAAGTTCTTGAGAGAACCAGACTTCCTTTAAGTTGATAAAAAATTTCCAAACTCTTCTATTATGGCATCTTAGAAAGAAAGAAGAATAGGGGGGAAAATAGTGGTTTTGTAAAAGTAAAGTAATCCTATTGCAATCAGTTATTAACTTCATTGATTTTATAAACATTGTCATTGCTTCTTGCCCGTCCAGTACCCTGAGAGTGGTTGAGTGTATTATTTTGGGATTAGCACAAGGTAAGAGTAGGTTGGTACAATGAGGCTTGCAAAACAGGCAGGTCAAACATAAGATTAGAAATAATAGGTCACTGTAAGAAGCAGGAGCTCCACAAAACAGGGATAAAGTCAGTGTATTCTTGAACAATTCTATAAAATGAATCTGAAAGCCCCAGGAGATTGATAATGAAAGGCAGTCTCAGTTTAAGTCTTTAGAATAGTTTGAATATATTTTGTTTCTTTTGCTGTCTTTATTTGAATGTCTGTTTTATGAAAATAGTTATAAATAAGAAGTCTTTATGAGACGAAAAACAATATAATCCCTTTTGTTCCAAACTTTTTCCTAAATCAAATTTTAGCTACATAGTCATCTCTAAGGAAAATTCTGATGTTGATGGTCAGCTCTTTAAAAAACAAGCAAAAAACCCCAAACAGAATTTAAGTAAAGGCAATTTTGAGTACCTTAGAATTTAAATTTCTGTTGCAAATGCCATACCCAACACCTGTTTGGATGGAGTGTGTGGCAACACATGAACAGAAATGCAAGTGACTCTTGGGATTTATGTTATTGGTGGGCTCAAGTTCTTTTGCTTTTTGCTGAGCAGTTGCAGTTTCCTGGTTTTATGAAGTTCTACTGTAATCTTTACACGTGAATATCAGTGCCAATAGGGATGTAAATTGGTTTCAGTTTAAGAAATTCTATTGGCTTTTAAAAGAAATGCTATGAGTCTGTTTAGTATTTACAATTAATTGTGCTCCTGTTTGTGCACTTCTTTATGGAATTGTTTTAGAATATCCTTGTGCCATGTTTGGTTTCAGGCAGAGTGCTATAGCTCATTGGGACATCACGTGTTTCTGACAGTTCCATTGATATGCCCTGTTTTGTTCTACTTAATTGAGAGGTGGGTAATTTACAGCCTCTGTGTCATCTGTGGCCTGCAGTTTTGCCTCACAGAGCATGTGGTAGACCATGGATAACATTATTCTGGATAACACCAAGTTGCATATTAATGGAAGGCCTATCAAAAACATTTGAGAGGCCAGTCTGGATGAGGAAAAATGTCCTCATCCTAATCCAAACTAGCATTCAAAGGGATAATAATGACAGGAAAATAAAAATCTTGTTTTGTGCCTCACTATGTTTAGATATGGACCAGAAATTTCCAAGTGTAATCTCCATGGAAATTTAGATCAGATTTCTTTCTGCTATGGGACTAGAAATCTGCCATTAAAGGGACTTTTGAGATGTCCTTGAAGCTGTTATCTGGTACCATAATGATAAATGATGATGACTCTGATTGTTGTGTTTCCATCGCTGTGTCTCTCAGAATGTTCCTCCCATGGCCTAAATCTGCTGTCACTGCTATCTGGTAAGGGAGCAATATGTTTAGCGTACTCTGTCTTCCGGTTGACATGGCACATGAACTTCCTGCAGATAGAGAAGGTGCTCAAAGAGTCTGTGGTAAGATTTTTCCCTGATGGGGTGAAAGGATAAAGAAATGCCAGGTAGGTCCTAAAGTCAATGCTGGCAGAGCAAGGCTACAAATACTGGTGTTTATCCCCATGAAAAGCACAGGCAGGGACACTCAAATCCCAGCAGCATCACAAGGAATAGCAAAATGCAACACTTCCCTCCATTTCACATATTCCCAGAGCAGGTATGGATGGAGCAGTATCAGCTGTTCATTAAATTACCTGCCCTCCCATTTTTTGTCTCTTTCCCCTGTCCTCACAATCTTTCCTCCTAGCAAACCCACAGAGGGGAAACTGCTTCCTCCACACAGGCTCCTGTGTGGGTTTCAGGTCACAGCAGAGCAGTAGGAAAGGGCCTGACAGTAGAAAGCGATTGACACATGACACCTTTCCCTACAACAATGACATGAGGGGGTATTTTTGGAGCAAATATTGTGATAGGGTTTGGAAGCCTTTGGTTCAGTCCTCACTGCTCAGAGAAGGAATGGCTATTATAGGTGTTGTTGTTGTTATTATTATTATTATTATTATTATTATAAATTTTTTATAATAGGAGCACTTACAACTTCAACAGATTATTTGGCTCATAGGAAATCTCTGAAGAAAACAAAACATCACAGGTTGTTGAAGGAGGTAACTGCCACTAGCAGATGAACATTAGGGTAGATATAATCATTTCTTTTCCTAGCACACATCAAAACACTAGTTTTATTCTACAAGTTTCTTAATCTCCTGGCTTTAGCCATTTTCCTTATCTGAAACTCTTGAAAGACTGTCACCCCCTCACCCTGCACTGGTCTTGTTGCTTCCAGAGTGGTGCTGCACTCTCCACTTGTGGGCTGCAAAGCAGAGTGCTGTAACTATCTGTGCTCAGGGCCTGAAAACAGACAATTTGGTGCATTGCAAATCAGTTTGAAACTTCATTTCACTAGCAGCACCCCTGGACTGCAAGTTATAAATAATTCCAACAATTCTAAATATCAAGAATGCTATGAATTATGAGCTTTTCATCAGAATAACGTGTAGGATCAATAGAAACAGAAGGTGTCTAGATAAGCACATTTCATAATTACTGCTTAGAACTGCATAAATCAATTTCCTAGCACACTTCAGGAAAAAAGTTCATTTTTTTAAAGATGTATTAAAATAATGGTGGCTTGATGGAAGGTTACATTCTATCTCCCTTTTAATAATACCTCTTAAGAAATTTAATTTCAACTTCAAAGGGAGCTAAATTAAATATCAATCCTGTATAAATGGATCTGACACATTTATGTTTAATTATTTAATTTTATACACTCCCCTCCCCCAAAGGAAATTAATCAATCATTTTGTTATTCTTCAGTTCATCTTACTCTTTCTTGTGCAAAGCTATATCCTGGAAATAATCAGGCTTCTTTGACAATCAGTTAATAAACAGACACTTAAATATTCTTCTCTTGCAGCCTAATAGACAGGCAATGAGGTTGAAAGGCATTGCACAGTGCACATCATACTTGTTCTTTTTCTCAGATTAATTTAATAAACCCT
Source organism: Climacteris rufus (assembly GCA_013398175.1). NCBI lineage: Eukaryota > Metazoa > Chordata > Aves > Passeriformes > Climacteridae > Climacteris > Climacteris rufus. The sequence continues at coordinate 781,106 of VZRZ01003369.1, read as the reverse complement.
CAAGCTCTCTAGTACTTTTAAGAAGATTTATTTCAACTGTCTAATCCATCAGTTAAAAACAAAACATGAAAATTCAGTCATTTTGATGCAAAGTTTCTTGTGTTAGTAGGTTTGATCATTCCTTCTTGGGATAAGTCCCATATAATTGGTTTCAAAATGGGGAAAATCACTGTATCATTTCTCATGGGAGTGGCCATGAATGAGAATAGTTTTTCCAATGAATTTTAATATACAGAATGTTATTTTCATTAGACTGTTGTGTTAGGAGGAGGTAGTGAAAGACTGAAGAAAAACAAATAGCACATAGTTATTTAAGAAGTGGAAAATGATGATGCAGGCCAATTTTTCAGGTTTTTGTAGCCTTCAAATCTTAAAACTCTTTGATAAAGAAATTCAAGATTTCAAAGTGGCTGAAAAATGGGATCAAGTAAAATATGGTCTTTCCAAAGATAGATTATACAATCTCAATAACTGCATTGGATAAGGGAATTTCCCTTTTAGGAAAGACAAGGGTTCTTGACTTTCAAAAAGCATTTTATGGGTTACAACCTAGGAAAACAAATATAAGGAAGGAAAAGAAAAGTGGAGGTTCAGAAAATTAGTATGATGAAGGAGTAATAAATTATAAAATAAGAAATGAAAAAAGCAAGATGATAGCAAGAAGTGTTGAAAGGAGGTATATGAAGCTTGAAAAAGGTATCTAATACGGTTCATAAAGGTCACGTTTTGGAATTGACTGTACTAATATTTTGAATAATAACCTTTTATTAACACAATCCTGCTTCTCTAGGCCAATAAGCTGATGAAATGAAGAGGGAAAACATTGTTAACACAGATGGTCAGGCTATCCTACAGAAAGAATTCATGGGCTAGTCCTACTTTTGGGATGAAATCAAGAATACAAAATGTATTAAATATAAATACATGTCTGTGTATATACATATTCTAAATATATGTATTTAGAAACTAAGAATGATAAAAAACAATTGAGTTTGTCAGCTGGAAACAACATAAGAAGAATATGAATGCACTCAAAAGTCAAGTATGACTGATCACCAAATGGTGCTGCACATTAATAAAACAAACACAATCCTAGGAATTATCGAGTTACTTATCAATGCTGTTATGCAGAACTTGCTCTCTAATCCAGGAAATAAGAGCAGTTGACAAAGTTTCCAGGTTTTTTGCCTTTGCAATATAAAAATAGATTGTGGGGCTTTTTTTCCTTCTTTCCTTCTGTGACTCAGCAAGTGAAATGAGGTGGTTCACTGAGGCCCCTTCACAGCTGAATTCACAACTGCCAACCCTGTGAAAGAAAAAGATTATTTGAGGTTTTTGGTGTTAAACTAAACTTTACCACCTTTTACGATATATTTCACTCCTACAAGTGAGAAATTCTTGGAGGAGGAGAAGGAGGAAGGTCTCAGCTGTCATTTTTTGTCCTCTGGCTATAGTGCCCTTATATTAAATCTCCCCACAGGTATCTGGCAGTGGTTTGCCGCTAACATTGACAGGCACCTATAAAATGGGATTAAGAGTAATATTTCAGACTATTCTTCTTTAACAACATATTGTCCCGAGTCACCCTGACATCGCCTATGGCATTAAGAAACAATCAAGTTAAAATTGAGATTGGCATGAAAACCAACGTCCTGCTGCCTGTGGGGTTATTTGTTCAGTATTATTATTCCATTGAAGTTTGGAATGCAATTGGATTAGACCTGTTTCTAGTCAACCAAAGTTAAAGTACAGTTTATGAATTGCAGGGCCCCATATCAGCTATAAGCTGTATGTTTTTTCTGAAAGGCTTCTTGGGAAAACTGCAAGATAGAGACAGGCATAATTAAAACTTGTATCTAAGTCACTCAGAAGTGTGCATAATGAGGTTGCTCCAAATCTTAAAAGATTATCTTTAAATTATCACTCAGAAACTTGCTTATCATGCAGTAACAGCCACTTCTCCCTTACAGCTTAGAAAGAGATCTTGAAAAAATGCACCACTCTGGAGAATTACACAGTCTTTCCAAACAAGGAAACAACCTGAATATATATATATATATAATATATATGTATGTGTGTGTGTGTGTGTCCTCTGGGATTGTACCTTGGCACTCTTAAAATGCATCTGTTTTCATAGGACCCTTTTGAGACAGATAGACAGAAGTAACACATCCAAGACATTGCTTCTAAGGCCTTGTGAAGTCATGGGCTTATTGTGCTCCAAGACCTGTCCCATTTTGACAGTTTGGCATCTTTCTTCCTTTCTTTGTCATCTTCCTTGTCACTCTGCACAGCCATGCTGACATGTTCTGATGAAAACCACCCCTGTGGAATTGAGAGCATCACACCCTTCCCATGGACACCACCAGCTGTTCCCTCTTTTCTGACCTCGAATGCACTTCATTTTTCCTGCCTGACCAAAACACTTCTGCTGCCTTTCCTTTTCCAGCAGCAAGTAGACAGAACCACATAGTGCTTTGAGTACAGTCTTTCAAAGAGATGATCCAACCCCTGTGCATGGTGACCATTTCAGGAAGAGCACATGGAGCTAAATGAAGAGTGCTATAATTTGGCAATGTGAACATCGCTGAAACGTCATGGCCAGGACATTCCCAGTCTCCTAAGACCGCGAATCAGTTAGGAGAGCTAGTGCTTGTCTCACAAAACCAGGCTTCTGCTCAAACCACAGGACTGTTCTTCCTCTTATGAGTCTACTTTTATACAAAAATCCTGGTTTTGTGGACTGGGTTTTATTTTTCTTTTTCCTTTGCAGTGGGCAGAAGTGGACCCCTGTTTTTCTCAGATTTGAGTGTAGAAAGGCCATTAATTTCCCCAAAGGCTGTAGCTCAGTGGTACAAGCAACCAACCTGATTTTCAAAGGCCTCATCACTAGTATTGACTGCCTGCAAGCACCACTCAAAATCAGTGTTCTTTCTTGTCATCTATATAATAAAAAAGGAACTACAGAGAAAATTACAACTGTTCTCTGCAGGTGTGGAAATAATGAAACTGGTCACTACCCTTCCTAAAAGCGACATTTTTCCCTATGGCTTCAGCTCCCACAGTGTTTGTCAAAGGGTAGTGTGTGATAATGACATTTCATGTGGAAACTCTAAAGTCAGAGCAACTACGGAACAAAGAATTTAAGCTCACTTCATGTCAGACTTTGCTGGTGAATTTATTTTGATTTGTTGGGGTTTTTTTTCCATTTGAGCTCAGCAGAATACATGATGTTTTATTTGACTGTCATTCAGAGCAAATCAACAAACATTACGATGCCTTCTCAAGAGGTGGAAAATGCTTGAGATTCTAGTATGTGTATTTGTGGGTGGTGGTGTCATTTTCAGACAGAAGAGGAAGTTTTCAATCATGAAATGTTGCTTTGCTTCTCTCCTGTCAACTAATTTTTGCCTCATTTCAGGTGGAAAATGACCTTTTCAAATAGCTCCTGCTGATGATTTTCAGAAAAATCACACAAAACAGAGGAGGGGGGAGGTGACTTGCAACACAGCCAGGGAAGAATACATTTGGTTAAGACTTGTTTGCACCAGTGTATTTTGAAAATATTCTGGCTGAGCAGGTCTCAGCCTCCTGAAGCCTTGATAGATGGAAGGAAAAACTGATTTTTAGCTCTCTGACATTCTGATACCAGACACTGGAGATAGGAGGAAGGTGGAAGAAGAATGGAAAGAGAGGGGGAAATGAATAAAGTTGCGTATGAAAACTAGTGATGAGTGGAGAACTCAGCACTAATACACTGAACCACAGAATCCTCAACCAGGAGAGAATTTTGTGAGCCAGTCAATAAGTTCGTTCTCCAAAAGGCTGTTTATGTCAAGCAAGCCCATCCATTTTTCTTCTGCTCTTGCAAGCATCTATTTTTCAGGAATTATTTAGCTATGCTGAAAGACATGCTGATGCATGGGTCTCAGATTGCAACTCTTGGAACACCAGGATGTTCCAGAACACAGAACTCTACAGCTGATGCTGATTTAACATAGCATTTTCTGTGGTGACCGGAAAAAAAGGAAAAGAAATGCCAGGATGCATGAAACTGACAGCCAGGGAAGGCTGTTCAGCTACTGTGTGGGATGCAATCCCCAAAGGAGCAGGGAAGCAGTCTGAACAAATGTATGGTGAGGTCTCCCTTGGAACTGCAGTTCATCTTGCAGCAGCCCCCTGGAGGCAGAGAGCACCTGGGGGACTGAACTCTGAATCATTCCAGGATTCTTTGACTCAGGACCCAGTTCCTTACCTGTCTCTGCTGATTTGGATTAGTTTACATTTTTTGGTTGCTCAGCTCACCAATTTTTCAAGTATCAAGCAAAAGTCACGTGTGTACATCTGTACATGACACCTCTGTACACATTTATGTATATATATATATATGTGTGTGTATATGCATATACATGTGTATTTACATCTTTATTTACACTTCCAGGATAGAGAGTGTTGCCTACTATGACTACACCAACAGTATTTTTAACACAGTGTTTTCCACCAGGTCCTTTGAAAGTCTTTGGCTTTTAATGCTCTTCTGGAACACAAATGAGCGTTTTGAGAAGGTTTCAGTAAAATTAGTTCCTGAATATCAAGTAAAGGCCAGTAGCAGTGGTGTCTGGACGTGGCTCAGTGGGTAGAAAGAGGGTTTGAAGCTCCAGCACTGTTAGGTGGGTAACTTTGATTGCAATTGTGAGAGCATCTGGGGAATATGGATCTACTGGTTACCTGAATATTAGCTTTGTCTGGGACTGTCTTCACCCACAGTTTTATGAGGATGAACCAGGAAGTCACTCAGCCCTGGGACTGAGGCCAGAGGCTGGCTGAATAGCTTTATGGAAAAAGTACATCTATCCTTTATGCCCAGCCCAGGTCTGAGTCAGAATTTGTGCTGGCTTATTGTCAATTTATGCAGTTGCTCTTCCCTTAGGTAGGGTCGTGGCACTGCCGTGATCTCTTTAGCCAGTCTGATCTGCTGGGTTCAGTCATGGGTCTTCCCAAGAATGAACAGCTTACAGAGACCAGAGCCCTGAGAGGGCAAGCAAAACTTCTTTTAAGATTAACACGGCTTTTAGCAGGTCATTCACTTTGAGAGAAAACTTTAGACCTTGCCACTTCCCAGGGTAAAAGTGCATTCCTGTGTCCTTACTCAGTGGGTCTATGCAGGTTTTCTGGCTCCTGAGAACCAAGGCCAGATAGCTGATGCTTGCCACAGCTGTGGAGTGCACGTCCCCATGGTCATCCCTGCTTGAGCATCATTCACCAGAATTCACAGGCATTTGAAAATAATTGGGCTTTCAGAGAGACACCAAATCTGACAAGAGTGAATTTGTCCTTTTCAGCTGACTTCTGCAGAACAGAAATCCTTCCTGGTGTTGAAAAAAGGTGCTGTTTGTGGACAGCTAAATCACAGTCAGTCCCTGGGCTTAATTCTGAAATGGGGGCTGTTATTACATATATTATAGAACTCCTTTTAGCCTGAAGAGCACTGATGTATTTAGTTCTGGGCAACATTTTACCCTGAACATGAGACCGTAATCAGAACATATATGTAGTACTTACCAGCTGAGGCAATGAGTCCTTTGGAAACCACAATAATGCTCCTGCAAATGCAGGTAAAATGGCTTATACTTTTGGTGCAACCTGTTGAGAAACCAACAATTTCTTTAAAGACCAGAGAAATTTTATTTTTTTTATTTTTAGGAATTCAGCTAGATAGGCAGCTTCTTGACTATTACAGTCCTACAGCTTTTTCATGGTGACATGTATAATACCTTTTATTTAAGCATGTCTGCAAAACCCTAAGAGTGAGAGTATGTATCCAGTCTCATTTACCTTGAAAATTATAACCTTCTAAATTTACACTAAGACAGCACTATTACTGAGAAACAGGTTTGCAAGGAAAATGTGTTCAAATGAAGCACAAGACTTTTTACATCAGCAGTCTTCAATCCAGACAGGAATTCTGCTGCGTCTTCATTTTTATTTTATTTATTTATTTTGTCCTTCAGATATTGAGGAAGGGTTGCCAAAAGCTTTGTTAATCACTGGAATGTGAGGAGCTAAGCTTATCAATCTGTTCCTGGGTTCAAAAGAGATATCTTATGCTTGAAGTAACGAAGTGTGTAGAGTCCACTTCCCTGGATTGAAATATGGTATGTTACCAGAGAAGCAGATCAATAAAAGCACAATGATTGTGAAGAAAATGTCTTTTTAACAAAACAGATTGTTACTTTTCTAATAAATCATATTCCAGCTAAATTTTTTCTAGTTTCAATCAAAACCCTCACAACAATTCCTCTCCTTCTGTTCATCCCAAACCCAATCTTTACATGAAATAAAATGTCTTCAGAGATTGTTGGCAATGAAAACTTCTTTGGAGATTGTTTTAATAATGAATAAATTGCAACAATTGCTCAGGCAGTTCTAAGGAATTTCCTTTCTGCATCAATACCCACAGTTGTGACGTAGTTAGTAAAGAAAAAGCAATCAGCTTAAGGTACAACTTGAATTTAAACAGTTATTGACCTGAATTTGCAAACTAGGCATCATACTTTTCAGCTACAAATTTATGATTTACATACAAATGCAATACAATTTTTGATAATTTTAATACCAAAGTGAATTTTTTTACAAATGGGTTACAAAACCATACTCGAGTGTAAATGAGGGGAAATTTTTTCCCATTTAAAAAGAATATGAAATAAAAAGGTGTTGGTAAAGTCCGATCTGGTCTGAGCTTCAACACACATTTAAGATATGGTTTTCCAACTGCATGTCCAAAACAGTTTGGAAATAAAGTTAAAAATTAGGCTAAAATTAGTGTCCTTGATAAGACATATTACACCTGTTAAACACCCAGGTAACCTCCCACATCACTTATGCTGCCTTTTTAATATTGGCTGGTGCATTTCAGCTGTGCTACACTGTCTCCTTCAGAGTTTACAAAGGTGTAAATTGCCTATGCTAACTCCTGCAACAAACTGTGTCTCATCAAAATTCTGATTTTATAGTATGGTTAGCAGAGGAAGAGGCAGGAGTTTGAAAGTCACCTCTACCCTTGTGGCAAGCTATCACTAGCAAGAGTGAGCCAAAGCCCTCCTTTATCTCCTCTGTTGTCTAGCAGGAAATCTTGGGTCTGACCTCAGGCGTCCTGATCTTCTGTGAGGATGAGAACATTTCTGTTTACTGTTTTCTGCTGTGCATCACTGTAATGGAGAGGATCAGGTTAACAAGGAAGTTAAAAAAAAAAAAAAAAAGCCAAGAAAATATACGTGGGTTTTCGACTGACAGAAATGACAATATTTATTGATCCAGATGATGCTGGATGGTTTTGAAAATACTTCTGTTGTAGTATTCTACTTTCTGAAAACACTGAAAGAGAGGTTGTATCCCAATTAAAGAATTTAACAGGTACCAGGAAATCTGTATCTTATCTAAGTTCTATTTTAATCCATCAATACATCTAAACATCTATGAAATATTGTGTCAACAAGGTCCACAATTTAGTTATGTGTTACCAGGAATTGTTTTTCTCTTCCAAGTTTTATAAGCTGTGACACCCAACAATAATACTCTGTGTCCTCTGCTCTTAGACTGTGGAAAGCAGTAACTCATCATGTTTTTTTCACTCTCTTTACACAACATGTGAATGGACTGTATACCCGTGATGCCTGTCATCTGTTTCAGACACTGAGATTTTTCCGTCTCTTTCATGTCTCCTTGCACGGCTGTCATTCTGACTTTCCTGATTCAGCTGTCATTCTGTTTTGTGCCCTTCTCAGTGGGCCCCTTCTTGGCAGAGAATGAGAAGAGTTCCTCTCAAGAGTCAGGATTGTGATGCATGCAGTGGCTTAATAGGGGTTTCTGTTCAGTTTAGGGAAATGTCCACACATACTCCACAATCTATTTTGCTGAGTTATGAACAATTTTTACTGCAGCAAATCTGTCTTGTTTCTCCCTTCGTGACCCCCTTATAAGCTCTTTGATTCACCCCTACTAGAAGTTACCTCCTGCTTGTTTTGCCACTTTAATTATTCTTCTTTCTGTAATCTGGCCCAGGTCTATGAAATACTTGGAAGTTAAAAAAAAGTCACAAACCCTCTATCATTAAGCAAGAAAAGAGGGGCTTTTTTAGACTGACAGAAGAGAGGAGGTGGATGTATTGAGCTGGGGACAGGCTTAAGTCACTCAGATTTGCAATAACTAAGATGATTTGTCAGAAGACTCCTGCTGGGCCAACCACCAAGTAATACAGCAGAATTAATGTCCCCAGTTGCATTATTTTCTGTTGGCTTTCACTGGATGTTTTATCATCGTCCTACTCAGTATCATGAGATGCTCTGTATTCCTGCTGTTCTGCTCCAGTTTTAGCTGCCTTAGTTTTGTCAGTCCTAATTTTGCATTGTCAGCAAACTTTGCCCCTACATTATTCACTGTTCTCCAGATCACTTGTTAAACAACAGAAGTCCCAGTATAGATTGTGATGAGAATCCCATGGTAACTTCTGCACTCTACTTCAAAAATTAGCATAATATTTATTCACTTGAATCTTCTCTTAATTAATGCAAGATAATTTAATAATTTGTAGAGGACTGAACAGCTTAATTTAAGCCACCAAGGATATGACCTTTAGGGTGTTTCCTGTAGTTATAATGAAGAAAGAATATATATATTAGGTACATGTTGTGGTGTCTCTACCTGCGGAAGATATGGTTCTATATACTAGATATGGATCTATACTAGATGGATCATGGACTTGATAGTCTTAATGGGTCCTTTCTAACTTGAGATGCTCTATGATTCCAGTTGTAACTAAGATAAGGCATTAATGTCCAAGCAAGAACATCTTTGATATTAAGAGTCTATCACCTAAATAGGAGTTCAAGATAAATATAAGAGAAGAGGCATCACCAGTTCTCTTTTGTAGGAATGGAAATAAAGGGAGTGATTTAAACTAATTCATCTAAGACAATTGATAGAGCAAATCTAATTTCTCTGTTTACACATCTCTATCCTTACAGCATGTCCTAAAGGTACATCCTCAGCTAGTTGAGGTGTAGATGTCTCCATTACCAGTGTATGGAGGTAGGACGTTATCTGGTGTGTGTGGTAAGTACACCTGCACTTCAGACTCATGCTTAGGTAATAGTAGAAACTAGTGGATTTCAGGGTGGGGTTTTATAGACTCTTCCTCCAAATTTTCCAGGAGAGATTCAGATTTCTGGGCACCTCCTTCTAGGTTATTTTCTGGAGAAATTAAAATAACTTGTTTTTAATATCACCTGTCATGAATTGCTTAGAAATAATTGACTACAGGCTAAAAGTTCTTCTAGAGAAAACCTATAGGAAATGCCAGAGACAGTGGAGTATTACTGCTTCTTGGATGCTGATACCTTGGGACATCAGACTTAACAATATTGCAGGACAAAATTTTATAATGCATGCATAGAATCTGAATAAGAGTCAAAGGTGAAATACAGCAAGAGGTGTAAAACTCCCATCAAAGCTCCAAGGCTTCACTACTGACAATTGTCAGGATCCCTAATTTTATTTCATTTTTATTTTTTAGTAAAAACTAGAACAGCAGTAAGGAAACTAAACTGACAATAATGTCTGCACAACATTATAGGCAGTGACATTTATTTGTCTCTTTCTCAAGCCTTTTTTGACTCTTTTTTTCCTTCACTATTACTTCAGAAATACAGCAGAAGCATAACTTCTAAAGAGAGAAAATGTAATTAATTTACACAGATTTTCTAGTCCAAGTATAATTTCACCATATACTTTCAAATGCAGATTTAAAATACTTAGATAGAGATGGATGATCAGATTAGACATGTATGACAGATAGACAAAAAATTAGTAGTAATGACTACAGTGTAGCAATGAACAATTTAGCCACTCACTGTGTGACAGTTTTTCAGATAATGTCCTGAACTTGCTTTAGAAAAGGAGTTTTCTTGCTCCCTCTCCCCTGCTTCCACCACTGCCCTCCAGCTTAGAACCAATGGCATGAAATGATGCTCCTTGTCTGAAATGAAACCAGAGCAGCTTCATCCTGGAAGCTACTCAGAAGTAAACATTTAAGATTTAGACTATGTTTACCTTGAGAACTAGAAGTAGTTAACACAATTTAAAGACTTGAAATAGAAACCAAAATTAAATGTACTGCTTAAAGGATTAGACAATCATCTTCCTGTACAAGCAGCATAAACAAGGAAATTGTATTAGCTCTTGATGTAATTAGTTGAACCCAACAGTCCATGGATAAAACTTCTCTATGCACTTCTGAAAAAAAAAATAAGAAAGAAAAGAAAAAACAAACAAACCAAAACAAAACAAAAAAAACCCCCACAAAACCAGAACAATCTTGGGAGGACTTAGAACTGAAAATTTGCATTCATTTCTAATGAGGCAAAATTCATTGAACTGATTAAATGAAATTCTTTCTGTTACCTAATCCTCACAACTGCTGCCCAGAAGAGATGGAAGCTTTATCTACTTCCACATCGAGAAAAAACAGCAAAAAAAGAACAAGAATTCATAACCACACCATGACCTCAATTTTTTTCCTCTTCTGCTAAGCTAATATCTGGAATTACATTACTTTATTTCTCATTCAGAGCAGCACAACCTTGAGAACATTTCAAGCTAGATAAACACACCAGGGACCTGATCCAAAGGCCATTGAAGTCAAAAAGAATTTCCAAATACTTCAACGAGTTTGCATGAGAAACACATTTTGTGGTATTTCCTCACTTGTAAGATAGCATTACTCATCAATTGTTGTCAATAGATTTATTTGAAGAGGATGATGTAGCTTATGAAATGATAAATAGGCAGATACAAACACGTGGTTTTTAAGTAACTATAGAATTACAACTAGTCTAATTTATAAACTGGATTTATTTCATATACAATTACAATATTTTGATTCATGTTTGATCCTAATTGGGTAGAAGTGACAAAGCACAGAAATTCTTTCCTGGAACAAAATCATTTTGAAGATAATTCCATTTAGAAATGTTTAACTTTTGTTTGAAGTGGGTCCAAAATTAATCTGTCTGAGCTATAAAACTGCAGTATGTAGGGAAATCTCAGCAGCAGTGACTGTTCATGAGACAGGTAGCATGGCCATAAAATCAGTTCCATGAAGGAGAAATTGAGAAGCATTTATGTGTAATGCAGTTTTCATTAGTTTAGGCATATTTACCCCAAATAAAAAAATGTTTTGCCTCCATTTGGCTTTCCTGCACAAGGGGAAAATTGAAAATAGTTGTAACTAATAACATTGCCCAAAATTAAACAGCAATTCATAATGAACTAGTTGTTCCTGTAAGCTATAGGCCTAACAGGGACTGTTTTTCTAGTTTTATATTTGATTGTATGACATTGGATTTCCTCCTACCCCCTCTACAACCCCAAGTCCTCCCCAAGCCAATCGTTTTATCTCCTTTAAGACTATTTGAATGCCCTTAGTTTCTCTGCTTGATATGAAAAAGCCTACCCGTACAAAACAGATTTGTAGGGATGTTCAGGGCCCACACAATGGTCCTTGAGAGTGTTCTTGACCTGCACCCTGCAGGAGGGCTGAGTGTAGGAGTCCTATGTCTCATCCAATTAAGGTGAAGTTGGCCAGTTGAACAAAACTTATGTAGGAACTGCAGGAACAGGTACTCTGTCATCTAATCTTATTAATCCCATAACCCTTATCTGGTTTGAGGAAGTGAAGTAAAAACAGATTTTGGTGAAAAAATCCTAATCCAGCGAGACAGGATTATCCGCTATTATCCACTGTCTTGCAGAACATACACATTACTCACCATGAAATACCAAAGTGAAGAACAGCACTGTAAATCCAAATAAGGATGAAACAAATACCATTTTCTTAGACAGGGTTCCTTCCTCAGCAAAACGTGCTGGAAACTGCATGAGCTCCAATTGCAGAAGACTGATGGTGATTTTCTTTAACTAGACAGTTCTTGAGCTACCATTGCTTAATGCATTGCTTTTGTAAGGTGCTTGGAATAGGAGTGAGAGAAGGAGAGCTCTTATTTTATAGGGTTGCCATTGTTTATTGTGCACGGGTACAAACATCATATTTCAGGGAATCCACAGTAGCCCAGTGGTGTATGAACATTTATGTGAGGGAAGAAAAAAAGTGATGGAAGTACATTTTGCTTTTACAGCCCAGTCTTGTATATTTGACTGTGAATAGTCAACATGACAGGAACAAATTCTTCAAATTTGCTTCCTTCCAGTATCTTATTCCCCTTCATGACATATGGTGGACTTGAATCAGACTAAAGAGGTTTCTTTTACATCTCTGCAGAAGCAGAAAAAAAGAAAAAAAAAAAAAAAAAGAGTAAATTACTCTAAAAGTGGTGAAGTGGCGTGAGGGGCTGCTGTTAGGTCTTTGGATGAGAAGGGACATAGATTGTGGTGGCTTAATGCCAACAACCCCCATTTGTCCACCTAAACTTCCTGCACTGGCCCAGACTGGGAGAACGGTAGTGCTGCAGTCAGTGGAGGAAGGTGGCTTTGCCTCAGCAGGAAAGGGGATCTGGAAGCCAGGGAGTCAGGGACTAGGAACCAAGCCAGGAACAACCAGCCAGCCGTGGTGTCTGACACTAAACAGGGATTCTGTAGCCATTGTCACAGGCAGAGCTGTGACCAGGGGATTGCTTGGTATGGCAGCGGCTGCACAGAAATCCCTTGAGTCTGGAGACTGATGTAGCCGCCCCGCTCCACCACTCCTACTTGAGACCTGTAAAACTCATTGACAGGAGCCCAAAAACAAGGACTGAAAGCACAGGAGGGCACCTACCATTCCCAGGGCTGCCATCTGGCATGCATTCAGCCTGAGCCAGTCAAGTAACAGCCGGCACCTTGCTCGATTGCTACGCAGAGCTCAGATCCTCACTCAAGAGTGACACTGTGTTACACTTCACCCCTTTGTAACAATTCAATTCAGACCGTAAGATGGAGCTCTAAATAGACTTGACACTATTACTGCCTAGAGGTGAATGTCTCCCTCTTACTTATTAACCTTGTTGAATTTCCTAAACTTGATCTTAAAACAACCATGATAAGGAGCCTCTCGTTATGACTCATTGCAGGTTATGAGGTATTTCACAGACATATTACAGAGCAATCCATACGGTGCAGTCTGTAGCACTGGCTCTTGCCAAGCAGAATGAGGTAAAGCATTCTATATGTCCTGGATACAACCCCATGGCTTGTCATAGTCTCAAATTTAGCATGGTTGGAGACAGCTTTTTTTTTTCAGTGAAAATCAGTCTCATCAAGTGAAAGAACTATTAACCAAGTTTTCATTCCAATGAGTAATGACTAATTAAAAGCACTGCAAGGATGTAACTCTAACTGCTAAACTTGGCATTGAAGTGATTTTATGCTCTGTGGCAACTATTGTGTGAGAAAAATAATTGTACACCTGAAGGAGATAAATACATATATTTCAGAAGGGCAGGAATCTTCCTCTGGCTTTTAATTATCATTACAAATTGGATTCCAACAGGGAAAACACAGAGGGGAAAAAAGAATAAAGACATCCAATTGAGTCCTTTTGTATAGAATTGTGTTAAATCACAGAAGATGCAGCTCTGAGAAAAAAAAAGAAAAAAACAAACCAGAAAGCATCATGCACAAGAACTCTTCTGTGTGCGGTTCAAAAAATGCTCACCTGAACAATTATATCAAAGTTTCCATGTTTAGTTCTTTGGGATCCTTTCCTGCCTTTCTGCAGAAACACATAATGGATTAAGCCAGACTTTAACAACAATGAAATGCTGTCACTGCATACCACTAAAGAAAGATGTTGGTTCTACTAGGTAGCACGAATCTCCTGTGTGATCTCTCTTCATGATGCAGAGAAGCAAATTCCATCAAACAATTTCTCCTCTCTCCCACCTCACTGAAGCATGGTGATGCCAGCCTAATAAATACATCTCATTGAAAAAACACTCAATTTAAACTTTTCAAGTGATGGAGTATCTGTTTTGTTCCATGGCAAATTGTGCAAATGATTAGTTATCATGTCTGTTTAAAAAATCAAGGTTTGTTATGAGAATGAATTAGTCTGGCTTTCACTGCCAGTTTTGAACTTTTGTTCTGCCTTTTCCAGGATAGCTTAAAATTCTCTTAGATGTGAGAGATATCTTCTCTGCATGTGGCCTATTTTCTTGGGTGCTTACTATGTGACCTAGCATTTAGATGTGCCAAAACCAGAGAACCATTTAAGGGAGTTTAGCTTGTCTAGCAGTTCAGACCAGTCTGAAGAGCAGACCCCTTTGGAACTAAACTTGTGATTTTATTGAGGGGGAAAAAAAATTCCTATGAAATTATTCGTAAACTAACAACTGTTTGTTTCCCACTTGAATTTGTTCCTGTGCTCGTATTTCTGCTATGGGATTTCCCTACTGTTCCAGCTGAGAATACCAATTGTACCAGCTAAGAGCATCCATTCTTTACTCAATTATTTTAAAATCCTTGAAAGGAAATTTCCAAAGTTGGAAAGTGAGGCAAGGATGAAGCGTTAGGGTTTAGCTCTTCTCTTACTGGGTCTCCCACAGATATCATTTATAACTTTGGACTGATCATACAGTCCCTTCGTCTCCTTTGGTGCATGAAGGCAATCATTTTTTCACTACATCCTGAAGTTGAAATGAAAACATTTCTGTAATTAATTGAGAGCTATATATTAATGAGGCTCATAAGAGAATCTAATCAGAGATGCATGAATATTTCAGATTCAAATGAACAAGTAGCTATTATTGTATACACAACATTACGTACAAGCTCTTTAAACTGTTGTCAGTTCATAGTCTTGATAATTCTGATTAAAACGGTGTAACTATTGGCTACCCATGCAGTTTTACTGGCAAGTCTTGGAGAGGGTATTTTTCTCCTTGCAATGGATTAGCTGTGGAAAGTAACTGGAGAGCTACTAATTAAAGTTGCTCTGATGCAACAGGACAGCATCTGAGGGCACCCTTAAGACCAGTGTCTTGTCTGAACTAGGCTGAACAAGGCCATGAATTTTGATTTCCCCTATCCTGACCTAAAATTCTCTCTTAAATCTGGGAGGCCTGCATGTGCAAACTGAAATTAATAATCTTACAAAAAGTTTTAGCTTCTGTGACTTTGCACACTCCAGCAGCTAGAAAAATATTTCTAATGGAATTTTCCAACTAGATTTATCCATAGACACTCAACTCAGTTTTTGTTCAGAGCTTCTGTCTATCTAAAGGAACTTAAAAATTATACAAACCCAGGTTTTTACTCCTTTAAAGATAACTAACAAGGAAAGGAGAAAAATCTATTTCTAAATTTTTTTAGCATTATTCACATTTTGTCAAGCTCATACTGTATTGTAAGAGGATTCTCATGTTATCAGAATCAAATAATTCACATCCTTGTTCAGCACAAGTAGTGAAGAGTACTGTCTATAAATCCCTTTGGATTACTACATGGCTTTGAGCTTGTAATAAATCTTCTCCCCTATCCCATCACCTCCTAATCTGCTAAAAGTCTTCCAAAAGATCAGAACCATTAAGATGTCATTTTATAATGGAGGAATTATAGCCTAATTTAACAAACCTTGTCCTGAGGTCTATAAACTAGGACTCAAAAGTAAGAAAGAAATCCTGTGCTGAATTCAGTCACTGCTTGGGATTTGTTGCCATGAGAGGCCATTCACTGGCTGAGTAGCTGCCAGCCTTGCAAACTGGCTGATTTTCCCAACCAGGTTTGTGCTGTTCTGTTCCAATAACTGTAGTTCCTTTTTTTTTTTTTCCAGTGCCCTAAAGTGTGGACTATCCTTGCCAAATTGTTTTAGTATTAAAATAAGAATAGGAATTAATAACAGCAACAACAACAGAAGCAGCAACAACAACAATATCAATAACAACAACAATAACAATAATTATTTCCTGTGTGTGTTGGATTTGGATTTTCTCTACCTGTTTCAATGTCCAAAACTGCTACACAAAGGTTTTTCATTCTAAAAATGACAGCAAAACCATCTGCAAGCAGCCTTCCATCTTAGAAATTCATAAATCTGACCTTTCTGCTAATGCTCTGTCACTTGAGGAAAAGGAGGTACCTCAGTTCACCTGACTGTGTGTGTATGGCATACAGTGCTGGTTGAGCCCCAGGTGCATTTAGTGTGTGCAGCCCTCCTTACAGATGACAAACTGTGCTCATATATACTTCTACACCCTATGATTTTTGTGCAGTCTTTACCTTGGTCCATTTCTCATTACCATTAGAGTTATGTGTTATGGACGGGAGTGTAATTAGGATGAAGGTATTAATGGCTGGTATGGGGGCTAGCAGGCCCCTGAAGAGCTTAGAAAAGAGATTGCTGCAATATTCCTTTCTTATGCACTACTTTCATGTACACTGGCATGTATAGTCTGACAGGTTTCCATGGAAATCATGGAAATTGGACCAGCAATATCTGCTTATCAAGTCTGATTTCTTGCCATTTACAGGTGCCTTTGCCTAAGGTGGCAAAAGAGTAATGATTGGCCTTTTCTTTTCTCTCTCTCTCTGTCCTCCTGTTTGGCATCACCCTCACATTTCAAGCACCTGAAAGAAATATGTGCATGTGTGAGAGGACTTTCTGCTTGAGAAAAATCAAACAAAAACCTTTAGTGGCTTTGTGAAGGGTTGGGTCATGGCTGTGGTACTGCTCAACAAATCGAAGAATGACTCTGCCCAGCCCTAAGCATCAGTGGCATAGAAGGTGAAGTTTCAAATGCCTTCTTTTTATGATGGTATCTTTTTTCTCCAAAGTGTGAAAATTGACTGCTCGTGCTCAATCCTGCGAGACTGTAAGCTATGGTAAGGGTCATATATTATCAGTCCCTTCCCAGATTTGAGCTGCTGTGTTTGCCTAGCTGACCTCCTGTGAGACAACAGTGAATTATTACACGAGACAATGACGTACAGCACAGCAAGGCTCTCATGTTAATCTCTTCTGAATTTCCTAGCCATTAATTCCACTGACTAACCTCTTTATTACAATATAATCTATCCTTAAATTTATAATAAAAAGTTCTAGAAGCGAAGGCAGAAAATGAATTCACAGCTTCATCTTGACAGTGGAAGTGCTGACATTCCTGCAATCTCCTTGTTGTTCAGGTTTCTCTGGCCTGTTCGGGGCCTGAATGAAGCCTTACAATTGCTTATAGCCACTTCAAGGAGGAAACTAAGGAACACTACTTAGTGAAAGAGCCTAGGTGCTGAGGATCCTTAAAATAATTCCTCTCTGCCCTGCTGGTTTTTCTGTGGTCTTGTGAAATGCCTAAACATTTGAGCTAAATGCATTTAGCCCCATATGTTCCCTTCAGAGATGCTTCCTCTCCACCTCAACAGTGCCAGAGCACTTGTGTCCTGGTGACATGCCTTTCCTGGAGTGCTTTGCCCTGAATCCTTCTGTTCTGGAGCACAACTGCTATGTCCAGTACGCTCCATACAAAGGTAGAGCAAAGCATATTAGGATTTACTGAACACTGCCAAAGCAGGGAATGCAAACCAGAACCACGTTCTGAGTTTGGGAGCAATGGCATGGTTAGGTGAAAGTGAGTGGGCAGTAAGAAGGCTAAAGACGGGAATGATGTGTGTTTCTGTCCTCACACACAGGAGAAACTGCTAAAGCCAGAGGAAACTGGAGCCGTCTTCTCTGCTGCTTCTCTGGTCCACAGTAAAATAAATGGACTTTTCTCAATATCTAAAAGGGGTTCAGCTTCACTGGAAAATCTTTGAAATCCTGTGGAAACCCTTTTGCTTTTACTCTTGCTCAACGGAAGACAGGAGCAGTACAGCATAGGATGTCAAATGAACTCCAGGGTCCTGTAGTAAAAACGGCATCATAAGAGATTATATTAATGTTGAACTCTCCTTTTAGATATGCCAGAAAGGGATGGCAATGACAATGTTCCTCTCTCATTATGCCTCACCAAGTCACACAGTGCCTGGCTTGCAGGTTCTTTCTGATAGCAGCAAACCAGCTCCACCTCAGAAACCTGAATTCTGATTGTGATAAAATCTGACATACTGTGCCAGAAATAGGTAACCCAAGAGCACTGGAGTCTTCCAGCTCAACCATGTTGCTGGCACAATTCTCTCCCTGTTTCTTGTTCTTTTTCTGACTTTTGAAGTTTAATGATTGGTGGAATCCTGGTTTATTTTTTTCTCTCTGAGCCAGAAACATTCAAGACATGAAAAGATTCACATTCTCACAGCATTTTCCTCCCCTTTTAGTAGCACTGACTATAAGCAGAAATGCAAGCAAAGCTACTCAACCGTGTGAAGAATTTTCAAATGAGGATATTAAGTGGCAGGAGTGCCAGCAGGCTGTGCATGAGGAGACATTCAACAGCCACATCTGGAACAAAATGGTCTTCCAGGGGATGGAGCTCCTCTTGTGCTTTCTTACAGAACTGAGGTGGGAGAGTGAGTTTGGCAGAGACTGGAGCTCCGGAGTGGGTGTTCACAACTCAGAGATCCCTCTGATCATCACCTCTTTCTAGCATAAATTTTCCATGTCCTGGACCACTGGAGCAGGATCCATGGACACTAAGACCATGTGTTTTTGCAGAGTACAGCAGTCACAGACTAAGCCCCCATGAACTGTCTGCCTGCTTTTCTCCACCTCTGCACCTAAAGTCCAGAGAGAGAAGAAAAGCCAAGAGCAATTTTTGCCAGCAAAAAAAGGAAATAAAAGGATTGAGCCATTCTTAAAACTATTAGTTCTCCATATGTAAAGTAATATTTTCTAATTAGGACAGCAGCCACCATTTTTCTCAGTGTGCAGTTACAGTTCAAGGGAGGCAATATTCACATCACAGCTTACTGACAACCTTTAAATAAATGCATCTGAAAAATAAAGACAAGATCTTGTAATGCTCTTCTTAGCAGTGTGAAGAGTAGAGTCTGATCCTGTTTTCACAGCAGGAATATGTTCAGGGTTCTGTTTAATTATTGTCAGGAGCTGCAGGGTTGTTCTCCCAGAGAATTAGCAAAAGAAATGTCACAGCTGAGGAGTCACATTGAGAGTTCGATTAGGCTCCTTTCACCACTCCAGTCTTGAAAAAGTACATTTGCCATAATGAACAAATGGCTGAGAACAGATTAGATGATAAGAGGTAAGAAAATGAGATTTCCTTTTCCTATTGAGACAGCTGCAGATCTATAAGCTTACTTTTTATTAGCATTTGAGAAGCATCCTAAAATAAAGAGTATTAGCCTTTCCCTGTCCCCCAGCTAAAATGAGGAATTCAATGTTGTATTAGGTTTGCATTGCAAGGTTTTGGTAGTGAGGAGAGTTGCAATCATGTGAATCCCACACTGCAAAACAGTCAGAGGAGAAGTTGCATTATATTGTGGTAGATATAGTTCAGAAGGTGAAATCTGCCTCTTGAATTCATTTGAGACAGGTCCACTATGGCTCTCCTGGGGCCTTGGAACATTCTGGGTTGCCTTTCTTTGACTGGAAACTGTGCTTAATGTGTTAGTACAGTTCAGCTAATCAAAATATTACCCTCTGAGAAGTCTGGAAATGCATTAATTTTTTATTAGATTAAGCTTAAAAAAATCTTCTGTAGGAAAATGCTTACTCATAGAACTTTTTCCATCAATATTTATTTTGTCTCAAATTTTCCAGCAAGTTCCATTGCTCAAGCTCATGGTTTAGACTATTACTTAAGCCTTGCTCAGCACCTGTAAGGTTGCAAATTAACTCAAAGTTCCTCTTGGAGAAGGTCCCATTACTAGTTTTTCTCTGACACTATTTTTTTTTAGGGAAGGTATTTCGAATCAGTCCTAAATAAATCAGTGTAACTCCAGCTGGGATTCAGCTAATGAATTCAGGTGTGCCACGTGAGCTTGATCCCGCTGTCATACATGATACTTCTTGTTTTAAATTCTTTGCAGAAATTTGTCTTCACTTGTTTCTCTTTTGCATAAACAATAGAATCAATTAAGTGCCTTGACCGGAACCTTTCAATGCATTTATCCTAAATCCTTTGTCTCCTGGTAATACTACAGATGAAAGCAAAGTGTCCACAGAGCATGAAGGCATTTTCTGGGATCCTCCCTCTTACCTCTTGTTTGTATTTGAAATCTAGAATGCTCTTGTCCCAGATGTCAAGGATCTAAGCAGCTGGGATGATAGCATTGCAGTGCTTGTACACAGTCAGAGTACACTCCTCATGGCTACAGGATTGCTTGGATCAAGACTTGATCATGGAGATGGATTTAATGACCTCTCAGAGTCCTGTGAGTTGTGGGGGTTTATTTGTTGTCTAGACTACCTTCTGCTTCCTTTTGACTTCATTTTTTTTCCCCACCCTGCTTCTTTCATTTCTTGGTATTATTCTATATAAATTATATTAATTATAACAGAAATTTAAAGTCCCTGTGTGGTAAACACAAAAATAAGTGTTATGAAATCCATTCTTAAACTTCCTCAAAGGTTAACAGAACCAAGGACCTCCACAATGTGCCATGTTCCACTCTAAAGCCCTTGTTTAAGGAAGAAAGAACAAATTACCTGGTAGGGCTATCTACTACTCTGACCATTTAGGGAGTATAGGTGTTTAACTTCTAAACACCTCTGGTTAGATGAAATGGATCCTCACCTAAACTGCACTCTCTCTGTAGCTAATGGTGGGGAAAAAGGAAGGAAATGTATGTCAAATGGCTTACTCTGAAGTGAGTCATAGAACAGGAAGAAATGCCTCCTGCATGTGCTTCCCTCTTCTCACTGCTTGTAGAAGCCCAGGTCCCTGGTTCAGACTAGGTATTCCCAGTTTTGGTGGATGAAGAGAAATAACAAAATCACACAACAAACCAATTGCAGTGCTTGTAATTGAACTTGGAAATGTAACTTTTAAATGGCTTTAGCTACCAGACCATGACTTACATTGTCTCACACCTTTTTTCAACAATGCTGACTAAGGACAAGGGACACTACGATTGAGAGAGAAGTTGAAAAGTGGCCACTGAGGGCTGTGAGAAAAGAAATAAATCCTCTGGCTAAAAAACTGAGACTGAAAACTGCCTTTAAAGGTGCCTCACCCCTTCATGGAACTCAGTGTCTGGCTTTCCAGCCAGGCAGTGCAGCAGAGTGAGGAGTGCTGATAATATCCCTGCTCCCCCGTGGTAAATGGGAACACATGGAGCAGCTTCTCCCCAGAGCTCTGCAAGTCTCAGTGGTGTAGAGCTGAACATATTTTGTCTTAAGGGATTAATGGTTCCCTTACTTTTTAATGCTGGTGAACCTGGTTATTTCAGCTCTGTTTCTGCTATTTATTGTTCTCCAAAGTATTATCCATTCATTGTTTTCTACAGACCTATAATGCAGTCTCAGAAAGCATTTCAGAGGATAGGGATTTGATTAGGGTGATGCATTTGAAATGTCAGAGGTCTCTCCACCTCATCTAGAAAAAATGGATAGAGTTGACAGATGTGCTCTGTGATATAATGGGAACAGCATTATTCTTACAACATTTTTATAAACTACCTCTGTTTATTCTATCTCTCCCCCTCTCCTTTTATTTTTCCCTCTCCTGGAATAAACACTAGCACAATACTGGGAAATAAATCAAGAAATAGACTTGACCTGGGTCACCTAAAATGGTTTTTTATTATTCTTTTTGTTATTTACATAATCTTATCTCCAACCATTCCTCTCATAGGACCACAGGAATGTCTACACATATTTCCCGGAATATTTGCTGATCTGCTTAGGTGAAATTCTAAATTCTTTATGAGATACTAATAGTTTTTCTTACTGTTCCTCTAAATAGCCAAAATCTGGATTGAAAGTAAAGTATCAGGTCAGAAAAACTGGTACAGTTCTAGATAGGGATGCAGCCTGGAATTTCTGAGGAGAGTATCTGGGATGACTTGAATCTCAGAGATGAAACACAATTGTTGTAAAAGCTTTATTGCCAAGGCAAAGGGAGGTTTCTGCAGCAAGAAAAGCTCCAGGGAGTTTCAGGGTTTTTTTTCACTTTTGATTTTGCAATGGAAATCCAGACCCCATCTGACAGCTTTGAAACTTCTAGTACAACAATCTAATCTGTAGGACCAAAGCAGCACATACATTTAGACTCCTAATTCCCTCTGATTTTTAAATACCTAGATACCACCAGGGACCTGGGCTTAATAGCCTAGCACTAATTCTCTTAGCATTTTATTAGGCTCATTTGTCTTTCAGGCACCTGCCTGTGGCTTTAGGCTTCCTGCAATTCCTTGGCAAGGTTACATCTGGGCTTGGGAACCATGTTATTGTCTGCAGCCCTGCAGAAAGGACAATCAGAGGATACCAGTGACCTGGTGAAAGCTCAGACTTTTACCTCCTCTGTCCTGACCAATATCATAAAGTAACACTGCTGACTTCTTAAAAGAGAAAACATGGGACCAGCTGGTTTGTCTTTATACCTCTTCCTCCTCCCCACTCCAGGGAGCCCTGCGCAGTAACAGAACCATTTTATGTCATCTTGTAGCCTTTAGAGGCTCAGAGGATGGAAACTTCATACAGGTTCCAATGACAGTGGAGGGAGTTGAGTAAATGATGATTAATTTCCAGCTTTTCATTGCTGCTATAGCTGCTATCCAATAGCTGATATTTAATGCTGAGAATTCCCCATAACCCTGTGGCCTGCTTTTCTGAGTCATTTCTCTGGTTACATGGGAAATAAACTTTAATTATGGTTTGTTTCAGTAAATTTAACACACCAACTCTTCACTTGGAATGCTGACCATGGTAAACCAACATTATGAGAGGTGGGTACAATGTCACCCAGACTTTGTTTTCCAACTACATTAACCAGTTCCACAGGTCTGTGTTAGGAGAAACCATCACTGAGACAATGGACTTGCATTTCAGACTGATATATAAGAGGGAGCCTTAGCCCCTAGCAAGGGGCTTGGCAAGGATAGACACTAAAAAGAAAATGTAGCAAGTGTTTTAGGAAAGGACCTTTTAGACTACCAGGTAAGCAATAAGCTGTTATGCAGTCCTCATTTTGGATGGAGGCTTCTCATCTGTTACTATGTACTAGCCTGGATAAAAGCCTAATGTGCTGCAGCTGCAGGCTGGTTGTAATTTGTTTGATAATCAAACGGATATAGTCCTTCTTTCATCTTGCTCAGGAGGAGCTCCTAATAAACATTTGTAAAACTGTGTTGTTAACCTTACTCAGGCTTTTTCCTAATTCTTTCTTCTTGATTTTTAAACAACAAGAATATAAAATACTTAGTTCCCAGATTTTCATAAGAAGCCTGTTTTAGTATATCACAGTGACTCTTGATTTACAGATAGTGTTTATTGCCAGACCTGCTCTAAAACACTTGCACAATGATGGTACCATTTATTTCTCTCTCCTTTTACTAGCTCGGCTACAAGCACGTGTTGTGGGAGGGTTCTATAAAACCTAGGAAAAGGGGCGCTGTTTTTCCTGATTTGTTTTGGTGCTCTCTGACTGAGCCCCCCTCATACCCTTGATCCCTGTGAGACTGAGCCTTCCCTCTGCTTTATTCTTCCTCTAGCTACTATGCTGTATGTGTTTTAGGGGGTTTAGGGGATTTGGTTTGTTGGTTAGTTTTTGGTTTTTTTTTCAGGTGAGAACTTCAATTGCTTTACCCAAGCACGACCTTTTAGTGTAATAAGAAAGGTATGTCCTCATCTTCCCTTTCTTGTATCTCTCTAGGGCTTCCCTTCTTGAAAAGATGCCTCTCTATTTGTGTTGCTCTTACAAGTCTGTGAACTGGATTATTTAAAGTTTAATGTTTTAAATGCTATGCTTCTATTAAAACAATAAATTGTAAGATTTCAAAGGTGGCACTCAGGCAAAGTAAGCACACTACCTCTCTGTAAAGCTGGATGGTGATAGCTGTCTTTCATGCAACTATTAGAGTACCAAGGCTCACAAAATCCTATGTGAATTGTCAATATAACCTTTAAGTGAGCTTTACCTGTTCTTTGTCCTTGCTTTGACTGTTTTTCCGGGCTATACTGTGCTGATACCTGAGACTCTGTTTTGTGATGAGACACTCTTTTTCCTCTCAAGAGTCTTTTCCTCCTCAAGATTTGCTTAAATTAGCATAAAGTTTAGGTAAATATAAATACTCTGGGAGCCTAAATGGTAGTGTTATTGTAGCCAAGATCATGATCATGTGATGGTACAGGCAAACAAAGTCTGTCAGTAGAGGGATGTAGCTAGAAGGCTAGCTGGTATATTTGAAAAAAAGAGACAAACTTTTGGGTGCACAAGCATTTCTTTAGACCTTATAGAAACTCAGGTACTGATTATGATATTTCTTAGTTCTTGTCCGGTATTTCTTGTATTGTTTGTTTTTGTTGGTTTGCCTTTGGGACAGATGCTGTCTGCTGGCCTTCCATCTCAGAAACTACTCATCACAGTGGTGTCAGTGAAACTCAGCCTAGAAAGGCAGTGGACATAACAGCAAAAGCTTGGACTTTATGTTCCACTACACTTTCAGTGCTTATGCTTTCCCTGGATTTTCGTCCATTTGTGATTGTTATGCAGTTTGTTTTAATTTGTAGGGGTTTCTATAGTTTGTTTAGGTGGAGTGCTACCTGATATTTTAAAAACTGAAGGAGATTTTTAAACAGAACTCAAGCTGCCAGGATGATCCAGAAAGATTTGCAAGGCTGGTCAGAGAGAACATTTGCATTTTTCTATTCCACTAGAACATACAATGGTTCGTTAGGTAACTGCAGCCCTGGGGCTTTCACCCTGCCCCCTCTGCACATTAAGTGCATTTCAAGTGTGTGTATTCCCCCTATTAGAGCACATAAAATTGAGCAACAGTGTGTAACATGCAGTAAATGTTTAGCAGCCACCTCTGAAGTAGCTGCTGGCCAATTTAAAAGATATTTAACAGGCAGGGAATGGGAGAATAGGACTAGTTTTGTATTTTAAAGGCAAATTTAGCTTTTACTATTGGTCTCTCATGTGAGAGCATTGTAATTATTTCTGCAATGTGATCTTTGGGGAGGTTTGATTACATAGTATTTGTTAATGGAAAACAAACATTAAATGCAGCAGAGGGAGGTGACATAACGAGAAATTAAGGATATTTCTGTTGGAAAGCTTCAACTCCCTCTTTTATTAAGTAACTCCTGATTAGGTTCCTCTGAAGCTGACTTTGGAAAAAGGGAATGTCTTCTTGTGGCAGCATCCAGACCTTCATCCAACAGGGTTTAGGAAGAGAGATCCCTCAGAGTTTAATGACCATATGTTCGCAGCTGTTTATCAATGGTGTTTAAATCTGATTTCATCTCCAGGGTTGAGGTAAAAAGACAGCTATATTGATTACTGTGGTCAGAAGTTTACTGTGGAGGGTGTTGGAAGGTTATCATGCCCTGGTAGTGGTGCAGGCTCTGAGGGGATGGTGAGTGGAGTGGCTTCTCCAATTTCCCTTAACTGGAGCAAAAGAAAGCTTAAAATGTCAAATAATGTTTTTTATTTTATTTCTGCATACTAGTGACTTGACAAAGATATTGGAGTAAGATCTATAAAACCCACACAAAGAAAAGGATGGGATAGTTTAGAACAGCAAAAAACAGGTTATGATGGAATACATTTTCAGTGCAGAAATGAGCAGTTTTCCTTTTTATTGCTCTGGTGTTTATTAGACAGCCTGCATTCATGCAAGTCACTAGACACTAAATTTAAGTGTGAGAAAAAGGTGCAACCAGTGTTAGATGGAAATCATAAATGAAAACCTAATTACTATTATTTCTGTTACTGATCTCCCTAAATGTGATGATCTTTGATCAATGACCTTCCCATTTCAGAACTGAGCCATCTTATGATTTTGGCCCCCACACAGACACTACATACCAGGGCAGGCAACCCATCAATTTCAATTGACTGCAAAGAGTGAATCAATTATTTCAGGTTTTTTTCTCAGCTCAAAAGGGAAACAAAACTTACTCCATTTGAAATCTTCCTTCCCCACCCCTTACAAAGGGTGTCAGATTGTTTTGAAAATGTATAATTCATCCAGCTATAGTAGAAATACAAATGGAAACCAAGCAACTGTCAGTTTTCCAGCAGAGCAAAAAGCAAAATGTCACAGAACCCGTATCAGAATGGATAAATGTATTAGTTTGATTACATACTTTCCACCGGGATAATACAAAATTATACTAGCGGAGCAGGAATGAGAATAATTTAGTTCTGGTTCAAATTAAGATACAGCTAGGGATTCTAGAAAGTAATTTTCTAATGGGTGTGTCTTAGAAAACAGACACTTTTAATAAAAATATGCATGATAAAGATGCTAATTTTCTTATGGTTTTTCATTTAAAATCTAAGTGTCCAAAATCTCTAGGATTTCATTATATGTGCTTGCACGGATACTGTTGCCAGCTTCCCAGTTTGGAGCAATTCAGTGGCCCAGCTGTTGCTGCAGCCCTGGAAGGGTTGGTGTTCTCACAGCTGGAGGTGCGGAAATGCTGGAGTGTCACTCTCCTGGTCAGAGTG
Organism: Climacteris rufus; assembly: GCA_013398175.1. Lineage (NCBI taxonomy): Eukaryota > Metazoa > Chordata > Aves > Passeriformes > Climacteridae > Climacteris > Climacteris rufus. Next base: position 754,554 of record VZRZ01003369.1, on the reverse strand, counting down.
ATGGGGGTCCAATATCCCAGCTGTGAGAGCTGACTGGAGCTGCTGCAGTTCACAACAAGCTCCAGGACTGCAGGAGATTGTGACTAAGTAAGGGTTCACAATACCACGTTCTTGTGTCTTGAAAAGACGAACACCACACATGTGAGAAGGTAATAGGTTTTTGTTCACTAGAAATACAGTGCTCACATCTCTTGGTGTGCTTTGTGATAAATATGTCTCCTTAAAGTTTGTAGACCTCTGTTCACAGCTGCCAGCTGAGGATTTGTTGTAGGAGACCTCTGCCAAACAGCGTTTGGAAGAAGAGATATAAAATCTCCTGGACTTGAAGAATACTGGTGTTTGGATTTCTTCAGGCACTCTGGGGCCAGCGAACTTAATGTACCGTCTCTTACAGCTATAAAGCAGGATAGATTTATTCAGCTTCCTAAATGGCCCTATAGGTAAGAGGAAGATCCTAATGATGTATGACAAGACTTTCATTACAAAATAATTTCATTTGCTTCATGTGTGTTAAAGCACCTTATAGCTGCTTTGGAAACTTGAAAATGGGCTTTAAGCAGGTTTTAAAATAAAAGAGATGGGCGATGGGTTATCTCAAAAGTGGAGGTTCTTTAAAGCCCTAATCCCAAATGCCCTGCTTTTTACCTCAATTGATGGAATTCCTTATTCCAGGAGAGGAGAAAATATTTGTATTAAATTCAAACTGTAGTTGTATTTACATGTAGAATATGAAAGACAAGTTTGAGCAAAGAGAGAGTGGAAAAATAACATACTTGGCTGTAGTACAATTTTTTTGGAGTCTTTCAAAGCAATCCATAAAGGAGGCAAGTGCAGTTGCTACAGCTACTTAACTGAAGGAAAAGGGGAGATGCAGGGATCTGCCAAGTTTGTGTTGGAGATTAGTAGCAGCACCAGAAACAGCACTTGGCTCTTACTGCTGTAAAATGCCAGCTCCACTGCCTGTTGCACACTCCACTGCCTGTTGTGACACTGCTGCGTGCCAGAGAGGTGCTGGGGGGTTTCATAATTCAGTAAATAGAGTTATAATCCCATACCTGGTCCAAAGATCTGAAATCAAATAATCATGGAAGCCATAAAGGACAGTCTTACTAAGAGACAGAAAAAAAAAGCATTTTTAAAATAATTTTTTTCTTGGCTACTTCAAAGGATAATGATATCCTACACTGGGTAGGCTTTATATGAGAGAGAAACATTTTAAAAAGAGGATATTGGTCCTAGAACAAGCAAATCTAAACTATAATGATAAATTTATTATTTTTTTTCCCAAACATTAAACCAGGGTTGTTCTGGAGTATGTGTTCCATGATGGGGGAAAACACATTTTGAATATAAAGATAGAGTAGGTCCACAGATTTTTTTTTTTTTCTATAACTAGAGAACCTGGGCTAGGTGTTCCATGACGTGATCTTTTCTCTGAATTTAAATGAAAAATTGCAACCAATGTATACATGGTTGGTTGCATATCCATATGCAGAGAACATAACCAGAGTATCCATGAGAGTGCCATGCCTCGTTTCTACACCCATGGCTCTCCAGCTAATATAGCTCCTGAGGTATTAACTCTCCTTGTGGTGTTTGGGGATGTGGAACCCAGCTGCTGCTCCAAGGATGTGCTTGGAAGGCCAGACTTTTAGGCTGGCTGTTTCCTGTGAGGTTGCTGCAGAGGGCATTTCTGGGGCTGTCCTTGTGAGCCAGAGTGGATAAACCTGAAAGAAACTCTACCAGTCCAGCTCTTCAAGGCTGGGGGCTTTTCCAGCCAAATTCTTCAGAGGCTGGGAAATGATGCCTTGGTGATGGTGTTATCTTGACTAAGGAATCTTGCAGACAGCAGCAAGTTTGTTTTCTATGTCCAAGCTGTGTGTGCTGTACTGGAGCCGTAAAGCAGGAACAGGCAAACCTCAAATGAGAAGTGCCACAGTGGGGCACTCTGTTATGCCCTGTAAATTGTTACAAAAGTCTATAGTGACAATCCAGAAAACAGCAGTTCTGCACAGTTAGCTAAAGGTCCTGACCATGCTACAACTTCTTGTACAACTTCTTGTGGTTTTGTGGGTCGACAGAGAACTGAATTCCAGTCACTTTGGATATGAGGGGGAACGATGCTGTTGCACAGGTGCCTGAAGAGCAATCCAGGACAGACCTAGGAATGTGTTTTCAGTTATTATGAAGCTGGGAAGTAGCTGCATCATCAGTGCCATGATTGCTGGAGTGCCATCTTTGCTTAATTAAAAATAGCACTCAACAAGCAGCACTTATCTTCCAGTGAGCTGACACCAAGCTGCTCCAGAAATCCTAAATAGGTTTGTTTAAAGGGCAGGTCTGATGGTATCCCGCCCTCTGGTGGCCTCCTTGCAGGAGGAGCCATCTCACGCTGAAGGCAGTCCCCGTGCCCAGGCCCCATTCTGCAGGAGTGAGTAAACAAATTGTTCTGAGCCTGTAAAACACCACTTTGAATCCTTGCCAGAAATGCTGCAAAGGATGGTCTAGCCGTGAAGTACAGGTAGGAAAGAGAGGGAAGGGTTCTCACGTGGGGTTTGGTTTTGGTGCCATATCAGGCCTGCGTTGCCATGGCAAGCAGATGTTTAAAAACATCAGCTTGAGATGATAAACTTTGGGAAAGAGGGGGATTTACAATGTGCTGTGAACATGCAAAACAAAGGAGTCTCACTACAGCCCTTAATATCTCCGAAATGAGGCATTCCTTTTCTGACCATGAATGTGTGTTGGTTTTTCTGGGCAAGAGTATCACAAGGATTTGCATATGGAGTTCCCAGGGATGTTGCTTAAATGCTCAATTTTATTCATTTACTTTCAGCCTTAAACCTGTATGCTTATGTTTACTTCTCTATGCTGCCACTCCTTTTGATCCATCGTGTATTCATTTATGTTGCCATCACTCAACAATAACATAATTATGAAGGTTATACTGCTAATATAGTCAGGCTTTCCAGGTATCTTATCAAAATGCTCACTGCTCTAACAGTCTGGGAATGAGCCTATTTACACAGCAGTCTAACATAAAATTACATCTTTATAATCCTATTCCTCAAATAGTGTCAGGTTATGCTCTGTTTCTTAATTAACAAAAAACTACATTACACTGTATGAGTAAAGCCAAACTGAAATCAGCTTACCCATAACTCATTTATTTAGGTCACAGAGCTCTCTAGGAGGCCTAGTAAATTGAGGTTGTCTGTTGCTCTTCTGTTTGCTTTACATGATTTGGTTTTAATTTGAAAACTCTCAGATGGTACCTTAGTTATGACACACATACATTCAAGACTTTTTTCATGTATGGACAGCATATTCCAGGATAAAAATGGCAAAACTTTGTCTAGGCTCTGGCAGTAAATTCAAGTATGCTAAAAATCGACTTGAGAGACGTTTTGATCTTCTCTTTGACACCTCTGAGCAGTTCTAGTCCTAAGCAAAGCACACATGGTAGAAAATTTTCTGGTCTCAGGTGAAAAAGTCCAAGGAAGTGGTATTCAGTGTAACTCTGAAGATATGGTTTGCAAATTGCAGATAATTTCTTCTGAAGTACAAAAAAACCACCAGGATTGGCCCTGGTTTGCACAGGGAGTCTGTGTCAGAGCAGATACTTCAGTTCATAGCTCTAGAGAAAACAGTCATGAGAGGCTGGTGTTACAAGAAAATTCAAAATGGTACAGCTGGCTCTTAATTTGAGGCTAGGAGAAATATTCACAGATGAGCTGTAATTTTGCCTGAGACCATTTCTCTCTTGGGTAGTGTGATTGACAGGATGTCCCTCTTCTTTCAGTATACAAAAATGATATTTTTCTTGTCAAACATAATGAGTACATCTTTGAACCAAAATACTATTTTTTTAAACATGCTCCATTAAAAAAAAAAAAAAAGTTCTGTATTTTAAAGCTTGAAATCAAAAGATAATATTTCACTTGGGATGAAATAAAAAGCCCTATTTTTAAAGTTCTGATCTTAAAAAATTATTACATTTTTTCCTAACATCAAAGCAGTTTTCTCTCTCCAGTGAGACAGTGAACCAGTCACACCTTTTACTTCACTGTTTATAATGTTGGAACAATTTCATTTTCAGTTATTTTTCACTTTGCTTTTTATCTTGCAGTGGAGTGAGTTGGCCAGTCCTTACAGAAATTTCTAGCATATTTTCATGAACCTGAAAGTAGTTTCCTTTTTTTTTTTTTAACAAAAACAAAATTGTTTCAGCTATTAAGAAAAGAAAAGGAATTCAACAAATGTATAGTGAGAACTTCAATATTTCATGTATCTGAGTCACCTATAGCTCAAAAGAGGAGAGTTTCTGCCAGACTTCATGCAGAAGCTGAAGTCCCCCAATGTCATTGAAGTAAATCAAATAAAGCCTTGAAAAGCTGGCAGGGAAAGTTGGGCATCTTTTCAGGCCAAATGAAAGTCTGGCTCAAAAGAGACTCATGGAAATGAATAGTTCATATTCTGAAGGCAACATATATTTACAGAAAATGAAATCTTGGTTAAAACACTTTTTGAATCATGTTGAAGTGTTCATTGTAAACTCAAAAGGTCTTTCTTGATTTACTTGGCTCAATTTCTGAACTTTTTTTCTTCTGCTAATGGCAACCCATCGATCATTGAAGTTGTAATCAGATTTTGCAGAAGCCTATGGGCATCATTTTCAGTCTTTTAAACTTTGCCAGCCTGCCCCCATTTCTTATGAATCATGGGAATAATTGCAAAAGGATTTTTCCCCCTTAAAAAAATTTTGCAAATGTTGATTGGATCTTTCTTGTTACACCTGACCCTCTTATCGCCAATTAACCATTTCACTGCTCAACAGACAAATGGCTGCCAGAGAGAAACAGTCACATCCAATTGTAGCCTGATCTCCTACAAAATCACTTATAGGTCAGAACTTCAAAAATTTTATGAAAGTCTAAATGTGCCTTTGAAACAGGTGATATTTGACTAAACTATGAATTGGATAGCAGACTTGGGTGGAGGTGAACAGTCTGGGTTCATAGCCAGAAGCAGTTCAATGTCCTGTGTAAAGTCCACTCCCAGCAATATTGTTGGCAGTAGTTGCAGCAGTGGTAATTTGCTATTAGCTACTTCAGGTGTAACTTAAGTGCTTTACTCATGCCTTTGTGTCAGTATAAACAAGTCCCTGGAAAAGTATAATCAGTCTTTGTTCACATATCAGTATAACTTCATGCTACTATTCCTTCGAGATTTGCTGCAGAACCACAGTTAAAGCCATCACTGTCTCTTTTAATGTGACACTTGCTTATGATGATGATGTTATCATCCCTCCTTAAAATTCAGAAACAACACAGTTGAAGTAACACTGTCAGGTGAGACTCTGTCTCTCAAATGACTGATACCAGAGGAGTTTGTACAAATGATGATGAGTGGGGAGTAGTATCTTTTGAATGTATGGATATTCAGGTAGTAGTGATGCAGGAAATAGCACAAAAATATATGTACAAGGAAGTACTTCAAGTGGTGGCTGACTTTGATTTTTCTCTGAGCATGAATATATTGACCCAACATTGCTAAGATTTGGTCACTGGTCTTTTCAGGTCAGTTTTGGAGGTTACATTTTTCCCAGTTTTATCTCTGGTTTGGGAAAATGATGGCAGGGAACAGAGTGAGTTACATTTCTCAGAAAAGAAAACCAAGAGGATATCTCTGTTTAATGAACAGAAAATAGGAGACAAAGATATTATGCTGTATTCTCTATCTATTGCCATTTTTATCTGTTTAAAGACCTCCCTCTTCCATCACTAGGTCAGCCTCTGAGGGAGTTATCCAATGTCCTTGCTCCCAGATGTCTAAAAGCACAAGCAATTTTCAGTGGGCTTTTTCATATTCTGCAGAGGATACATCAAAATTATTATGAAATAACTCCAATATCCCTTGCAAAATGGGAACTTGCCAACATTCCTTGTTTGTGGGCTGTTTCTGTATTAAAGCAGTCTTCCACAGATGCAGGCCAGCAGAGATAGGGACAATATAAAGTTTATTTTAAGTATACTCTGCCCAATAATTTCTGTTCAGTTCCTGATATACAGCTGTCTTTAAGCAGTCTGAATAAAGATAACTTCTTTTACCAGGATTTAATTCTCTCAGCCCTACAGGGGCAGTAAGTTTCTGCCCTGAGAGGTAAAACTTGATCTTGTTTATATCTGGTTACTCCAGGTAAATCACAAGCTTTTTTAACTTCATTAATTAGCTAGAACATCAAAAAATCAATTTTACTTTTTTAATAAATGGTCTCCCCAATCCAAAATCTACAGATGCTCTCCTTTTAAACTACACTGCAAATACAATCTTAAAATGATAACCTAAAATGCTTCTTTTCAAATGATGTGTCTTTAAAGAATTTAAATCAGATGGCCTTTGCACTAGTGGAATGAGAAAGTAAGGCAGTCAGCTAAAACACAGCTCTTTTTTTTTTCTTTTTCTTTTGTCAGTACGTGTAGAATTATGATTGCACAGGTAGAATATCAGCCATATGTGTCAGGGTGATCACAGGTCACACAATCAAATGCAGGATCATTCTTTACCATAAATGCATTAAAAGAAAATCAGTCACATAGATTTGGCTTTCAACAGAGCAGCAGGCTGCGTTCTATTCATAACAAATCAGCTCACGCTTTGGGGAAAGCTACAAATCACTCCCACAGCATTATTCATTGGATTGTCCTTTGCATCCCTCCAAGGAATTCTTCTGTATTCTCTCTGCTCTTAGGCTAACAGTGACAGTGGGGGAGACAGAAAGAAGGACCAACCTCTCTGGAAGGACAGCTTGGTTTCTTTTGGGGGGGTGTGGGTGGGTTTAATAATCAGGTTTTTGTATTTGCCTTTCATGGCAGGCAAGCATTCTAATTGAATGCACAGTAGATTATCCAGGTTTAGGTTTAATGAATTTCTTATATTTAGCTGGAAATATCCACTTTCTATCAGTGTGAATTCATCATTAGTATTGCTAAGGCATAGACTGCATTAGTGGTTGTACTTCAAGCTCCTCGCTGAACTCAGAAGCAGTTGTACCAAGCTCTAGACTGCACCATATAGAAAATAGTAATAAATATTCATTAGAAAACTGCGGTGGTCAGGTCTCAGTCTATGCCTTAGGAGAGAGAATCAAGAGAATTTCAAAATTCCCCCAAAAGCCATGGTTGCCTAGGAACATATATATCTCCACCCTGAACAAGCAAAAGGATTATATTAATCTATATCTTGTAACTAAATGCACTAAATTCCTTCTCTTCCTCTGCCTGTAGTGTCAGCAGGGGAGTGCTGAGGCATCCAGGTCAACTGCAGCTCCACACAGCTTGGAGGAACTGAGGAGGAAGATGAAGATTTTGGTAGCTGCTCTCTGCTGGAGTCATGCTGCCTCGGTTATCACTTTTGCAGTATTTGTCAGTTACTTCAAAGCTGCCTCTGGTGTGGCAATCCCTAAAAACACAGCATGAGGGACCAGGTGGTGTCTCAGCAGGCTCCAGAGGCATGAGCAGGATGGGCTGTTGAGGAGGCTGTGAATTCACTGCTGCAGCACAGCTCCACACGTGCCTGCTGGGTGGGACTGGGGTGCATAGACCCATGTGTGTACTGAGTAAGGCTTCTCACCACAGCAGGGCCTGCCATCAGTTTTTAGCCCAGAAGGATGACATTTGCTTTTGCTTCCACTGCTGAGAAAACCTGAGCTGGGTTTGTGAATCCTGCATTGATCATTGGAGGGATGGATGGCAGATTTGGGCATCTCTCCAGGTGGACCCCAAAGTGAGTACATCAAGCCTTGGATTGCAGTGGCTCAGAGCTGGACACATCAATTGTTCTGCTGCCTCAGTGGAGGGGGTGATGAAGTCTGGTGGAAAGGCAGAGTGGGCAGCAGTCAGCACTTCTCTTGTGTGTTGTTGCAGCACCAACTGCCACAAGTTGCAAATCTTAATTGATATGTTCATCTGATACTTTGCAAAAGACTTTCAGTCAAGTCATTTCATGGAATATCTCTCACTGCTTTCTTAAACCATGCCTCTCCTCCTCTCCAGGTCTTGACCTCAGGTTTATGAAGTAGTCCGTGGGAGGCAGCTTGACAACGCTTTTCAGCACATCTGCTGGCTGAGAAATCTCTTCTCAGACAACAATCTACAACACGGTTCTTGGAGACACCCCTGGCTGGGAGGAAAGGGTTAAAAGTTGAAAGTTGGTGAGAAGGGGGTAGATTTGCTCAAGTCACTTTGCAGATGGGAATACCATGGCCTGGACAATCTCAGTGTGGGAATATATTATGCCTGCTGCTGTTTATTCTCTCGTTGTTTTGAGAAGTAGAATTTCTGATGATGCCAGCACTCCTGCTTGTGTGTCTCTGGTTCCTGGGTGTTGTTTCAGGATCCTCCACCTTTCAAGGCAATGAAATCATTTAATCTTTGCATTTCAGCCATGGTTTTGTGGTTGTTCTGGTCACCTGCCTGGGTATTTGAATTCATTGTGGTTCTCTCAATAATCTGTGAAATAGTAGGAGGGAAATAAATATCTAGGTTGTTGAGTGCACTTACCATGAGGCCATCCTTTTCCAAGCAGTTCAAATAACTCCTAAGGTGAAGATCTGGCACTTTAGATTAATGACAAGACTCAGACAGTAGATGAAATGAGTAAAGCAATAAGCATCTCATGCAAGAGAATCTGACCCACCAAATATGTGCCATCTGCACAAAGGATGAGGCTTCAACTTTATTTTCTCATTAACTCTCTTTACAGCAGCAATGAATATGAAACTAGAGCAAAAACATTGACTGACACAAGGAGGCCATGGGTTCAGTTATTCAACAGTGGCCTCTACGAATCTCTGGAACATGAACTTTATGGAAAGCAAATGAAGGATCTGGTAACGTTAACGTAAATATGTGACATAAATCCATGCAGAAGAAATTATCTTCAAGCATCAAAACATGGATTTTTTTTTTTACCAGATGGTTCCTGACTCATCAGAAAAAATGGTAGCATCAGAAAATCAGGCTATCACACCAAACTGATAGAGTTTTGCAAAACAGGCCATCAGTTAAATGTCAAACTGCCTCAAAGGTTAATTTGTTAAAACAGCAAATTTAAATGACATGTCTAGATTTGGGTATATCAGAAAGTTGAAATTTCTTTGGTAGAACTGTTTTGTCATTTCCAAACATATCTTTTCTAAATATGCTTTGTATCTAAATGAGCTTTGTACAGATATTTCAGTTTTTATACCCACACACATATGCATACACACAAATCAGAAAAGAAAGAAAAGCTTATTCATACGTGTCTCAAATATTAGAGGAAACAAAATGATGGTAGCTCAGAATGTTTCCAGGAATAAAACTTTCACTTTCTGCTTTAACATAACATCAGATCAGCATCTGGCCTTCATCTGTGGAGGAGGCAGCTGGTAATTTCCAACAGAGGATAACCTCATTTTCCTTCTATCCTTCACTGGCATAAAAAACAGAGGTGTCAAATTATTTTTTTTGGTAAGATATCTCCTTCAGACATTTAGAACTAAAAGCCATATGGAGTATACCAAACATTAATTTGTTATAGCCCTGCATTTACCCTGACCGGTGAAACCCTTCCTGCTTGAACATATAGAAACATTTCCCACTGAACAGATAGAAAGTGCCTCATGATACAAATATACCTAGATAACAGTGCAATAGAAATGCTTAGGTAGATAATTTAGTTTGTGTCAAAATTGCTTCTCAATTGAATTTTTTTGGTGATTTCCATAAAACATCTGGGAATTTTTCAATTTCTTCCCCCAGGCATTGAAATTAAATTGATCACCTACTGTTTTAAAAGAACTAATCTAATGTCATGATTAGTTAAAAAAAGAGTTGAAACAGAAATAGATTAAAAGCATTCTGGCATCTGTAGGAGATAATGCAAACTTGCTTCCCCTCTCTGTGATTCCTAATTGAATTCTGTATGAAGCAGGTTGTAACCTTTCTTCTAGCACTTGATGGAAATATTTTGTATCTTTGTCCTGCCTTCAAGATCAAGACACCCACCTTCTGCTTTATGACTCAAAAGTGAATAACAAGGTGAATGAGCTATGAAGCCAGAGCTGCTGGCTTGACTAATTAATTTGGTAGTTAAAGTGGTCCTTCTAATGTGGAAGAGAGCAGAGAGTGAGACAGGGACGCTGGAGGAAGAGGGAGAAAGGGAAAGGGAGCAAAACAATGTGTTGCTTTATTAGGAACTAAAATAGTTTTATCATCTATATGATGTACACATTTAAGACCTCTTGTGGGGTTTAATCTATTACTGCTTTGGAAAGGAGATAAGAGAAATCTTAAGAGGCTTTAAAGAGTCTGGAGGAAGGAAAAAGAGATGATCATACTTCTGAGTGGGGAAAAATAATCTTCATAGGCAAAGAAACTTTGCCTTCTTAACCTGTTTAACTTTTTTTAGGCCTGTGCATGGCTAATACTTGTCAATAGGATGTCTTCTCCAGTACACAAAGGTTTTACAAGCAGTGAAGAGTAATATTTGTAACAGTAAAAGTGAAGAGGACAATTGCCTCTTCAGTCCACTGCCAGCCATGATTCACACATTTAATTCCTGTTTCAGTGAGCTCCCAGGCCAGTCTCTAACAGGCTTTAAATGGTTTCAGCCACTATAGACCAATGCTTTTTAAGGCTACAAATAGAACAAAGTGGACTTGCCTGAAATACCTGTCCAACTTTGCCCTGCTGTTTGGGTAACCCCACAGAGATGGACTTGCAGCTTTCAGTTGCATTACTGCAGACAAGGCCAGCCCCTCAAGAGGAAGATGGTGGATCCCAAAGTCCCTGTCTGTCCTGGACAGGAGCCTAGGGATTCGTGCAGGCTCTTGTAAAGTCTGGCACTGTAGGAAGGCTGCCTGACCACACGTAGAGAAAATCTGGATGCCCTGCAGGACCCTATCTTTGGTGATTCCATTGGAATTTTTTGGAGGTTGACTATGTTTGGGGGACCCAGTGTTAAATGTAATTCTGTATGCCTAGGTAGTGGTGTGAATTTAAATGAAGTTGTCTCATTTTTTGGTAAAATAATTGTCTAAAAAGCCAAGAGGATTGTAAATTTAATGATCCTAGATATACACAGAAAAGATAGGCTTCTTTGGTTTACATCATAACAATCTGTCAACCTGTGCAAGCTCCAAAGTTGAATTGGATTTGCCTGTTTCCCTTCTTTTTGCCCAGTAACTCAGAAGACAGAGCACTAGAGGTGCATGGCCAGCATTTTTCTACCCCTTTCTCAGAAGTTTGTGTGGGTGAGGCTGTTCAAGTGCCGTACATTTCAGTGTTAGTGAACAACCTTGGTCCAAGTTTTGCACCAGTGCTGCCCAAACTGCACTTGTCCTTGTTTTTGTGGAAAAGGGCCTGAAAGGGGAACAGAAAAATTGAAACTAAAGGAGTTCAGAGGGGATTTTTCCATCTGCTTCTCATAAACACATCAAACAGATTTCTGATAGCAAGGTGTTGCAGCAGGCTGAGATGCTCACATTTCTCCTAAGTCTCATACATCAGACCTGTTTAAATAAATAATGAAAAAAAAACAAGCTGAAAAAACCCACCACCCCTCCCCCAAAGATCTTGTCATTGAAGTTCATATCTTTCTAAGTACATTTATTATCCTACAAAAAGTGCTGAGGACTTAGTTGTGTGCTGAAATGAATAACTGATTTTTCATCCAATACACACACCAACAAATCAAAGGAAAAATCAGCTCTGATAACATTTAATTGGGGAGGGTTATTACTGAAGCAAACAGAAAAGCATTTCGACTTCAGAACATTTTGTTAGACACATCACTTTCTTATCCTATGCTCGTAAAGAAAGCCACAGAAATTATTAGGTATATTAATAATTCATTGGAATTCTCTGACCTGGTAACACAGTGGTTAGTGAAGTCACATTGTAAGGTCTGTTCCTGGGCTTAATCCCTCCCCATCTCTCCCTGGGAATACTATAGACAGGAGCTATCACATCTGATAACTTTTTATTTAGGGTAGGCAAGCTGTTTCTGAGTCCTCTTTGAAAATGCATGGCTAGGCAAAGGCCTTTGCCAAAATAGGAGAATAACCCACAGTTAAGAAGAAACTTACAGAGGTGGATTGAAAACCATGTCATTAAATTGTTATGTCTTATATATTCCTTTGGTCTTCGCAACTTTACATTTCAAATTGTTATCAATAATCATCTTGTATATCTTGGCTTTTGAGGGCTAGACCTGTACTTTGCAAGACCTTTTGTGGGACTAGAAAAGATCCCAGACATCCTTTTTTTTCTACCCAGGCATCCCACACCTCCTTCCCCTTACTTTGTGGCTGCATGTGTTATGGTGCTAAGCAATCCTTCTTTTCCAGTGAATATTTTTAATTTTCAAGTGTGTTCTACTTTAAGAACAGGGAGTTTTTTGAAGCGGAACCTGATGACCAGGTATTCAGTGTATTATAACTAAGTCAACATATTATCTGTAATGTTTATCAATTGACAAATGTACACTCAGAAACAATATTGAAATTTGAAGCAGACTGAGAAAGATACTGTGTACTGACTTTATGTAAAAGGAATTTGGGCTTGCTGTTTCATAGTTACTATTCTGTTGTTGGTAAACCTTTTTCATTGTCAAATTTTTGACTTATTCATCCTGTTGAATCAAACCATCTAGGCCTTCAAAATTACTGACAAAAGTTGCTGTCTGCAGTGCATTTCCTCTTAAATCCCCACTAATCCTCAAAATCTCCTGAGAATTTGTCTTTTTTACTTTCTCTCTCAAAACATACTGCTGAAGCCAGTACTTTGAAAATTGAGGATTTTCTTTCTCTTCAGAGGAGTGTTTTATTTTTGCCACCATAACAAATGAACTTTTCTGATAAGTGCTGGAAACAAACTTCAGCAGGTACTGACCAGGAAATCCTTTCAAATGTGCTTTGCTCTGAGCTGGATCTTTGGCTGGTACAAATGGAAGTGCTCCCTGCAAAGCTTGCAAAGCTGTAACAGCTGCAAATCTGGAGCAGAATTAGATCCTGGTGAATGAAGAATTGTTCTCCACAGTGTGTTCTGCAATGTTTTAGCTGCAGCTATTCTTCAATGTCTATTTTGTGCTAGACCAGTTTGATTTTTTTCCTCCAACTCCCTCATTGATCAGACAAAGTGTTACTTTTAATTAACTAGAGATATGTAGCAACTGTAGCATTATTTGTTATTTCTCCTGATGAGGTGCAAATGTATGGCATTGGAGATAGTCACAAGTAAAGGATAGCACAGAGCTGTACTGGCATGCTGAAGAGAAAAGAAAGAGAGAAAACCAAGAATTAAATTTTTTTCAGAGTTTTTCAGCAAAAGCATTTTCTTTTAGTGTTACCCTTTTCTGAAAGCTGCTACTTACATTCTTTCCATGTATCACCATTTTCAGCTGTTAGGGCCCTAGGATTTTAGCAATAGCTTATTCTCTCTTGCTCTTTTTTTTTTTTTTCACCTTATGATATTTTGTATTTTTTGGGGGGGACTTTTTTTTCTTCCACGGTATTTTGGAAAAAAACCACTAATTTATTGTAGTGTGTATTTGCCTGTGTGAAGGGCATCTGCTTCATAGCTAGATGTACATGGAGAATCTCAGGTTTGTAGGCTTATTTTAAATGATGTGTGGACTTGCTAATTCACTTTGTTTTTCTTTGTGCTTATTTCCCATAAAATTCCTCACTGTAGGAGTCAGGTATTATTGTTCCCCTCTGCATATTTTCCTCACAGCAGACAGAAGGTAAAATTCCTGCTCAATGGAATTGCTCTTTCAATCATGTATTGTTTGTCCATACTAAACCCAAAGGATTCAAATAAAGAGGCAAAGGAGCCATGACATTCTCCCTGTTCTTCCTTGGCCAAGCTATAACCCCAGTTCCATGTGCAGATGTCCTGTCAAGTCTCCCAGCCTCAAACACAAGCAAGGGATGATGAAGACTTGGCTTCCCTATCATGCCATTGCTTAGAGATTTCTGCAGGGTGGGGGGGAAGGATTTCTTTATGGCTACTGAAGTCTTGGGGAGCCTTAAGCTTTTTCATCTCCATTGAAAACACAAGCTTTTAAACAGGAGGCAATTTTCATATGAGAACACAATAAAGGATTTTTTTCCTAGTAGGACCATTTGTAAGCATCAAGCAAAATCACATATTAAAGAAGACATGGTTTTGCAGCTCAAAACAGATTCCTCAATGTTTTCAGTAGTATCCCAGAGTTGTTTTGTTTTGTGTAACAGCATTGTAATGCCTTTGTTCCCCAGTCCCATTTATCTAGGAGTGTGTGGGAGAGCCTCAGAAGTTTCTTATCACAATTTGTATTTAGGGTCCTGAAATTCTTCTTCATTAAAAGCTGCATTGATCTTCTGGATGTAATTACATCTGTCTTCCTGTAATTATTAATTTCTTAATAGCTTTATGAAGGGTTCCTTATTCCATCTTAAGTGCCATTTGGATGCTCTTTTTCCTCTTACACAGATTGAATCAGTAATAATAAAGCTTACAGAAATTCAGCAAGTGCTCTACAGATATTGCTTGCAGTGATGGTTTCACTCACCTGTGAAATGCAGCTATCTCTGCAGTGGAAGGCACTGAATATTTTAACAGTATCTTTATGAAAGAACAGAACTAAAAAGTGTACGTAAGTAGCTCGTATTTGTACCAAACTTCTGGGTTGAAGAACTTTTTAGATGGAAATGGAACTTGAAGGGTCCTTTTCAGGAGAAGTATTGTCCTCATGATCTGATATCCCAGTGATCTGTCTTGTCTTGGAGACATTCAGCAGTTTTTGTGTCTCTAACTATGGTGACCAGGTCAGCCGGTGGATTTTACATTGATTGTTGCACAGGTTTTTTTTCTGACAGGAAAACCCACCACATTCCACCACATGGCAAACTGAAAACTGCTTCTTCACTCAGTATGGAAAGGGGAATTGCTTGTTGTCGGAGGTTGGGGGGATGCCTTGGAATTTTTCTCCATCACTGTTACTAAGCAACAAACAGCCGGGTGATTAAGGCCATCAACTCTTTTGTGAGAGACAAAAGGTGTGCTTGGGCAGGTGCAGGTAAGGGAAGAGCTGGGCATTGGAACAGGCACTCATTCTCAGGTCGGACGCTGAGAGGAGAGGCTGCTCTTTGCTTTTGGCTGCGACCAGAGGAAATCCAACTGTGCCCTGTTTTTCTTCTCCTGGCTGGGTGAGCTTTGATTCAACCCTTTCTTACCACTGGGAAGAGCACGTTTCCCCGGGCTGCGTTTTCTCGCAGCAGTTGCCGGGAGAGTCCGGAGAGTCCGGCTGCCTCTGCTGCCTGCCCACCCCTCACCCCCTCCACGCCTCACGAGACCGCGGCGTCTGCTGTGACTGCAGAAATCCTTGCTACCCCGCTGGCTAGCCGGGAGAGAGGGCTGGCTCCTGCCCCTGCCGCCCTGTTTTTGCCGCTCTGAGCTGCCTGGCTGCTCTCCAGCCTGTCCGCCATTCCCAGCTGCCTGAGGCTGACCTGACCCTGCGCCACAGCGCCCCCTGCAGCCGCTCGGGAGTCATCGCAACCGCCCTGCCCAACCGGGAGCTCAACAGTGCCCCCTGCTGGTTTTCGACTGTAATTACACCGCACGGGAAAGTCATCTGCTATTGGTTTCTGGTTCTATTTATGGTTGTTGTTATTGCTTGTTTATAGATATTAGTAAAGGACTGTTATTTCTTTTCCCATATCTTTGCCTGAAAGCCCTTGATTTCAAAATTAAAAAATTCAGAGGCAGGGGAAATCACATTCTCTGTCTTAAGGGAGGCTTCAACCTCTCTCAGCAGACACCTGTCTTTCAAACCAAGACACTTGTAACCCAGCCAGAGAAGAATGGCCTCTCTACTCTCTGCCTGTAATCCATAGGTGCTGTTTCTCTTATCAAATTGCCTGACATAACTGCTATCTGTCAGCCCCTAACTAATAGTCTATTGCCACATCATATAAGAGTTCTTTAGGGCACCTGGAGGATTATAATAAGTGCTTAGCATAAACTGATAGAAAAACACCTATGGATTGATCAAGAGCATTCCTTATTTGCCTTGTCTTCAAATTCCTTTTTGGATTTTTAGATTCTGGAGTTTTTTACTTGGTTGGTTTTTATTTTCTCACAATAATTCCTACTGATTTCCACTCTGCATGTTGCTGCCCAAGGAATGAAAGCAGAGAATTTGTGACATTTTCCTTCCGTGTGGGCACAATATGTTTTCAGACACTCAGAAAGGGTGAACTTTTCTCAGAGGGTGACTTCCCCCTTCACCTACCCTCCTATATCAGCAGGAGGGTAATTCAGTAGCCAGCAGGCATAGACACGATTGGCAAATACATTGTGCTGTATTGAGTCCACACCCTCAAATCCTTACCTTGGCCAGCAATGAGGAGAGGAGCCTCACTCCCTGCAGCCCAGCTGGGTAAATCAAAGTGACATTGATCCTCTGCCAGGGTGCTCCCTTGCAGAACAGTGTCCTTAAAATCAGCCTGGCAGTTTGGATGGGCTGTCACAGGCATCGGGAAACCTCTGGGAAGAAACTAAAACCTGAAACAGAGACGGCAGTGATTAGGTCTGGGTGCAGTGAGGGAGACAATTAATGTTAGGTTGTAGATAGTGGTGGACAGTCCATCTGGCCACAGATATGCTCACCTTCTTGCTAAGAGCATGTGTTTGCAGTCAGTGAAGATTTAACAGTTCAGTTTTTAGTCTCAATGTTAAATCTTTACTTGTGGTGGCCCTTCCCAAGATACAGACTGCTCTGAAAATTCTCTTGTGCTAAGAGCCCTACTCCACTTTTTTTCCATGACAAGTATGGAAGGCAAGATGATGATAACAAACACCCATCATACCTTCATAATTTATTAGAGCCAACAACACTGGGTTTAATGTCAGTGGTATAGAATCATAGAATGGCTTGGGTGGGAAGCAACCATAAAAGTAATCTGGTTCTAACTCCCAACCATGGGCAGGGACACCTTCCACTAGACCAGGTTGCTCAGAGCCCCATCCAGCCTGGTCTTGAACACTTCCAGGAGTGGGCATCCCTCTATAGACAGGTAACATCAGTACCGCTACATTAATTTGAATTTTTTTAGGTCACAAAACACTAACAAACTTCTTGCAAGTGCACAGGTCCCAATAACATGTTTGAGAAGCTGCACCTCCTGCCGCACCCCAAGATGCACAGTGTGACAGCCAAGTTGCTGTGTTGAACCTGGAACTTGCAGCCCAGCATGAGGCTGGATAGCTTTGCTCTACAAAACCATCATTACTGCCCAAGCCTGCACAAAAAGAGAGCAACTCTCTGCTGCCCAGCCCACTAAGCTTTGGGAAATGTAGCTGATGTGCATCTGTATAATAAATACCAACTTTAGTGCTTTAAACCAGTTCAAAAACTTTGGCAACAAAGAGTTCTTTGAAATTGTTTTTCTTCTTCGTACTGCAGTAATTACACCAAGTCACAGAAAAGGAAAAGTGCAAATACTCTTTTAAAGTTCTTGACCTGCCTTGGGACAAATGGATTTCCTTTTGCATCCCTACTGCCTTTAAACAAACAGAACTGTTGCCTTGCTTTGTTTAGCTTCCCCTGCTGATATCGGAAAGTTTTTCATCTGACTCTGCTTTAAATTCCAGTGAGATTCTTTCTCTTTATACTTCAATGAAAGCGAAACCCTGGTTGTTTACTGATCCATGGTACAGTGCAAGGACAGGATTTTCTGCCATTCCAGTAGTTCCTACTCAAGCAACCATGGTTATGTCTGCTTCTAGGGATCCCCTACCTGTCTTGTTTTTGGTTGTTTTTTTTTTTTTTTTTCCCAGACAGATGCTTTGTTCTTTGCCTATGCTCTAAACACCTGGAAAAGCAGCACAAATCAGCACAAGCTTTAGGGAAGAGGCACACAGGTGAGGCTCAAGTAAGACACCCTGCCTTTCATGAGGACTTATTACCTTGAGCACACAGCAACTCTTCAGCATCCCAGTTCAAGAACACACAGGGAGAGCTGCTGTCTGAGGAAAAGAACTTCTTGCCCTATTAGCTATTCCCAGCTGCATTCTGTCTTACTGACTGTCTTACTGATGGTCTTTTTGGCATGGATTCAGGTAGGAGCATAGTCATTCTGGTCTTTCTTGGTGCTAAGGTGTCCAGGAGAACTGGCAGAAATTTTGAGCCTGTCTTTGAAATGGTGTTTTATTCCACCCCTTTGATCATCTCTTAGCTCACTGAAATTTACTTTTTTTTTTAGCTATTCTAATAAATTTGGGGTTATTTTTAGTTTGGGGGTAGGTTATTTTTAATGTTTGTTTGTTTTTGTTTTTATTGGAAGACTGTTAAGCAGTTCCAGTAAATTATGTGAGGCTGTTGTTGAATACCGAATTTTTGGATGCTTTTTTAATTTTTTTAATTGGGGAATACACACAATATTTTTAGTGGGGGTTTAGGTGCTTTAAGTACCCAAGACTTACACTTAGGTTGAGATTAAAAAACAGGTATTACTCTACTATGCATTGTGTATATCAATGTAGTTCCACAAAAGATGGGTGTTTTCTTTTGTTCAGATGCAGTGCAAGGCATTGTTTTCAAAGTTTATTTAGATTAAGAGTGTGTCCCTGTGTGTTTGAAAACAAAAGGAGTCTGAACTCAACACAACTGGCTTTTTAAGTTCTGGTCCTGTTTCTGCTGTTGATCCACAGTGTGTGCACGTAACACATTCTCACACATGTCCTGCCTCTGTCTAATCTTCCAGAGGGAAGGACTGAGCAACACTGCACAAATGTGTCAGGAGGTAGGGTTTTGAGGCAATGACATTTACTTTTCTTCTCAAGACTAAAACCAGAAAACCCTGGCGACAAGAGGGGAAATTATGTTCTGCTTGAATGGAATTAAAAATGCAAAGAAAAAAACACAAGTTATTTCAGTGTTCAGTGTTACATTTAAAATTTGCAGAATATATGCCTAGAATTCAATTTGAAATGAAAAGTCAAAGAATCTTTGTCACACATTTCCATTACATATTACCAAACTTTCCCCTGTGAAATCTCAGCTGAACAGGGCATAAGGTAATTTTGTGCAGATATAAATTCTGTTCCCCCAAAACTATATTTTGCAATTCCTACCTGATTTCATCTATGCTTTTCTTGAGCAGAACCAATCTAATCACAGCACTTAGATTGACAGGATTTACAAATATTGTCATAGTAATAATAATAACTAAAAGGACTGCATCAATTGTTTCTGCTTGTTTAGCCATACAATTCTTGTGTTCTATTTTAATCCTTTTTCTGCTGTCTCAGTTCTTAAAAATGCTGGAAGGTATCATCTCTAACTGAATATTTCCCAGTCCTAAAATCAACATTGTGTAAGGAAAGTAATCCTGGAGATAGCCATTGAGGTCATTCTTCAGTGTTTAATCACAAAGCTCTTCGTATTTACTCCCAATATTATTTTGCTTTATTGTGTTCTTGTCACTGCAGTTACATGCTTCACATATTTTCATTGGAATATAATCCTCTTCTATGTGGATTTGTGCAAGTTGACTTTTGTAAATGCAATTTATTTTTTCCATTGTTTTATCAAAGAGCACAGTCATCTACCTGGAATAGATGAGCTCATTAGGAAATTAAAACTTCTAGCTTTTAGAACACAGTTGATATTCTTTTTAGTCAACTCTTTCTTTTTTTATTCGTGTCAAGCTCATTGGTCTGTAATATAATGAGTTATGCACACAGATGATGAATTGGTACCAAATCACCTTTCTTCTGTGTAACAGATAGTTTTACTTTGCGCATACAGTGGTCTGTCTTGTTGATGTATCCTTGGATAGGGAAGAAATTTATGACAGTCCTGCTGCAAAGGCTAATGGAAGTCACAAGCATTTTCCTGCCCTCTGTCAGGTTTCTTGGAACCAAGAACAAAATTGGAAAGTGCCCTATGTTGTAATGATCCTAGGCATTTAAAGTAAATCCCTAAGAATTTTCAGCCATTTCATTTCTGAAACTTTGATTGATTTCAACTACTGCCAAAAAGTGATTCATATAAGAGATTTTTAACAAGATTTAGGCAAGTGGAATTTTGGAATTAATTCTTTAACAGAACTCATCTCATTTAGGAGTTTAGCGTATTAATCAATTCAACATTTTACCTCCATTTTCTTTCCTATCCATTTACACTCTGGTATCAATGTACTCTTGAAACTCACCCTGACTCATTTTTATCTTGTTAAATTTCTTCAGCTCTAGAGAAAAAATATGGGCTTTTCAGTTGTAATGCTATATTTTTAAGCAAATGGTACATATTTTTCTCCCAAATCTTCTAGATGTTTTAATTCTCTTTTTCTTTTAATGAATCAAGCCAACTGTACCTTATGATACAAGTTTAAGTGGAGTTTGAGATACTTTGGCAATGTGATGACTTAATCTGTGTATAAGTTTACCTGGTATTTTTCTGGACCAAGTTCAGGCTGACATCTAAGCACCTGACAGTCTGTGGAGGACACCTTGGCTGTAGTCAAAACTAAAAGCTCAGATGTTAAGAGTATTTTGTTTACCATAACCTTGGTAAACATGGCTAGATCAGATGTATGGTTATAGTGTCCTGATTGGCACCAGGAAAAGCGAATTAAATTTTCAATTCGTATTTGTTTGAAGAGAAAAGCTGAGCTGCTTTGCCATTCATCTACTACTGGGATCACTGGGATCCCAAAACATCACAAAGCGGTTTTCAGGATTATGACTTTTGGCTCATATTTGCTAAAATAATTTAGTCTACTCACAAAATTATACAAGTGTATTAGGTGCCTTCACATTACCGAAATCGGTTTGGTACTGAAGGGCTAAATCATTTCATGAGCATAGTCTTTTTCTTCAGTCCCTCAGCTCCCTGGTTGGATTTTTTTTTTTTTTTTAATGCAGGCAATAACAAGTTTTATAGTCACAGAAGGATTGTCAGTATAGATAGATACGTTAGAGATTATGAGATGGTCTCAGTGAAGTGGTCCCTGCAAGTTTCTTCTCTGAGGATAATTAATATATTCTGCAAGGCAACTGTGCATATGTTCATTTTAACTTGTTTTGCAGTAGAGGAAGAATTAAATGTGTGCTTAATCTGAAGCTCATGCTCAAGTGCTTTGTTGAATCAGGCTCTGTAATAACATTACAGTCTCTTCTAAATAGTATTTCTCTGTTCCTAAGTTCCTGACTAGACTGAGCAATGTACTGTTTAATTACATCAGAGCCACTGAATATTGGCATTCAGCTCAACCCCAGGTAATGCTTCTTATTTCACTGTCCCCTTGTCTAACAGATGTGACATCTTTACACTAGAGTACCTTATCCTCTAAATAATCAGCCTCTGTTATAATTAATTATATATGAAAAAGCAAGAAAACACAGCTCAAAAAAACGTATTTTACCAATAAAGCTGCCAAAAAAGCAGAACTGCATTTTTAAATCTACCAGAAATTAGGTGCAGAATTATGCAACTTCTCACTTATGGAGACATTTAATGGAAAGTGCAATGAAATTTGTAAGAGCGTAGCCCTTTTGAAATTTCATTAAAATCAGTGGAAAATGCAGGTGTTGAAACTAGGCTGACTTGGAGACCTGTCTTTGAGTTTGGACATCTTATTTTGCAGGTGAACATGACTGCTGACCTATCTTTGTGCAGTGAGTGGAAGCCAGATCACAGAATAACCCTCATGAGTTGCATGAGGCTTTCATCTGAGAAATGTCAGCAGAAATATCACCCTCATCTGATAGTCAGGGAGATGAGTAAGGACTGTCTCCCTTCCTCTAGAAAGGATTTCCTGAACTGCTCCCGAGTTGACAAAGGCTCAGGCTAAATGCAGAGGAGTAGGGACAGAATTAGGAAGGATTTCTTGGGACACCAGTAGAAAGAGTTACTGCCCTAAAGAACAGAGGGATTTGGAGGACAAATGAAGGAGACAAATATCAGTGGAAAGAAGGGACAGTAATAAAAGTAACATAAACTTTTAAAGCTTACTATAGAATTTACATGCACAAGTACTTTTTTGTCATGAGCTACGTAAATCAGGCTATATGCATGACTGGGAGATGGCAAAGGCATTAGGTCTCATATCTGTTATAAAAACCCTCAAATTCTACCTTCATTCAGCTTGCAGAGATACTAGGCAGACTTCTCCAGGGCTCTGAAAAGGTCAGTACTACAGCAGTGAGGTCAAAAACCTTGCCAATCTTCACCTTTACAGACCGAACAAGTTCTGCACAGAGAGTAGGTAGCATTACTGTCTTGTTCCCCTAAACATGTCACAAAACACTAAGAAATAAAAAGAAGGGTCTCACACCTGTGCCTTTAAAGGTAAACAAAGAGAATAGGGAGTATAATAAAGGCAATATGAAAACAGGGTTTGAGCCAGCAGCTTGACTCTAACTTGACTTTATCTGTTGATGAATGCAAATTGGCATTCTCCCCTTGATAAATTAAATCAAGCTTTGATGAAATACACAAATCAATCAATTTGTGAATTTCAGGTTTCTTGTATAAGCAATGTCAAACAAGATAATGTATCCAGGCCTATTGTGCACTTTATAAATTCTCTTAGCATGTTCCTATTTGGAGTTATAAATTTTATGGAAATTCATGATTCGGAATAGGTTCATCATTCATTTCACTACAAAATAGAGCAGGGGGTAGATATGATAAATTGATAACTACAGGCATCAACATATTTTTAATGCTCTTGATCAATTGCTTCCTTCAGACTTTGTCTGCAATGCAGGGTGGTTATGGTAGTTCACAGGTCTTAATAATACAACAGTGTTTGAAAAAACAGTTGTGGAGTTTTCACACATTTTACTAATTAGATATAGTACATTTTAAAGTGCTACAGGATTCTTAAAAAACTGATGAAGACTGCATATAAGCTGAGACAAGACTGCACTGTGAGATTTGCACAATAAGTGTCTAACACACTGTTCAATCTTGCTGCCCCAAATCACGTAGTAGTAATTTCTACTTCAAAAAATCTCTCCTGTAAATTAAGATGCTTCATGCCCAGTTTACAGCTGAGTGGCAAGAAGTTACAGGTACACCCCAGACTCCCTGTTGAACTGTTTTCAGGTTTTTCAATATTTTACTGCAATGAAATTCCATTTAATAAATCCCCTCCTCTGCCAGTCTCCTGGGGATGTTTTCAGAAATATTCTGCTTTCACATACATATCTTTATCCAACAGGCTTATAGTAATAATCACATATATATACACCAAGTGACTCTTACAAAAAGTGTATCCTTTTCTGTTTGGATCACTCCACTTCTTTTTCAAATCTCCCTCAAGTGTATATCTGTTACTGTTATTAGGACACAAGGTACATTGAAGTGAACAGACATTAAAAGGCTTTGCATTAGTCCTTTCTCTCTTGAGATAACTTTATCTTACGTGAATTAGGCCATGTATGCTCCAGGCAATGAGAGATGATCTAAGGGTAACAGTGGCACAAGAGATCATACAGTCTGGTTAGGAAAGTGGGACTAATTAGCCTTCTGCAGAAACAGTACAGAGTATTTCAGAGACAGCATCATGCAAGTGACCCTGTACTTCATTGGGATGAGGTCTGTACCTCTGAGTAGTGTTATGCAGTTGTATGGTGTGGGTTACTTCTAGCTCTAACATTTCACCTCATGTATCATTACATACATCCATGAGGTCTTCAGTGGCCCCTGCCACCGAAAGGGTCTGTTTAACTCTCTGGAGCAAGGCCAATAAGGTACAGAAAGTACTGAATGTGCTCAGTCCTGCTTCTGAAGTGGGACTGTTTGGAAGATGTTAGGAAATGGTAAAAGTTCTCTTGGGTACAAGAACCACCATTATAATTTTTGTTTGTCTCTGTTAAAATTATCATTTCAGCAGAGAGGTAAGAAAAGCTACCAGGCACACAGGGATGGCTCAGTTTTTCTCTGAACCCCAAAGCTAACGCCTACATTGGAGCAGTTTCAGTCCTGCTACATCAGCCATATTCTGTTCTGCCCCATTACTAGAGATATGCCATTTTTGAGGCACCAGTACTGCACTCATTAGTGTGACAGAAAGATGTGTGTTACTAAGAGATCTTGCGGAATGGGTAGATACAGAAAAAATATTTGTACCTTCAGTTGAGTTGCTTTCAATTTTAGTGTTGTGAAGGTAAGA
Source organism: Climacteris rufus (assembly GCA_013398175.1). NCBI lineage: Eukaryota > Metazoa > Chordata > Aves > Passeriformes > Climacteridae > Climacteris > Climacteris rufus. Next base: position 730,340 of record VZRZ01003369.1, on the reverse strand, counting down.
AAATGTTGCTCACGTCAATGGCTTCTTAAAGATTGATCTGCAGTCTATTCCTTCAGAAGAGCTGGATGCATGACTTAGGAATAAATGGTTTAAAGCTTCTCTGCCATTTACCTGTTACAGATCTTCATATCATACATCTTGTGTCTGCCTAAATTACCCAGGTTTGAAAGGTGAATAGATAGGCTTCCAGGAATATAAGAATTAAGCGCCTTTTTCCTTTGTCACAAGATCAGCCTTTAATTCACAGAATCACAGAACATGCTGAGTTGGAATGGACCCATCAGGATCATTGAGTCCAGCTCCTGGCCCTGCACAGCACTATCCCCAAGAGTCAAACCGTGTGCCCAAGAGCATTGTCCAAACACTTCTTTAACTCTGTCAGGCTGGTGCTGTGCCCACGTCCCTGGGGAGCCTGTTCCTGTACCCAACCACGCTCTGGGTTAAGAGTTGTTTTCTAACATCCAAGCATAACCTCCCCTGGCACAACTTCAAGCCATTCCCTTGGGTCCTGTCTCTGGACAGAGAAGAGATCATCACCTGCTCCATCAACACCAAAAAGGATATATCAGTAGTTATTCAGCTTGAGGGTGTATCATGTGTAACATTACTGGATTCAGAGACAGTAAGAATGGAGCAGCCCTGAAAATATTAAGTGGTTTTTGCTTCAGCCTGTGATGTTGCCCAGTGCTGGTCACCTCTTCCCAACTTCATCCAGCAACATTCTCCACTCCTAAAGATCTCCAACAGCATTTTCCCAAGTGGTGAGGTGTGGTGGAGTATGAGTAGCACACAAAAAACTTGCCTGGGAAGGAGGGAAAAGACACAGGGAAGAAAGTCTTGGGAATTTTTTTGAAGAGAGCTTGTGTCAAATCGTGCAGTCTGCAGAGACATCTTGCTTATTTCCATACTTTCATCTACCTAATTTAATTCAGTCTACATTTGGATCCCAGAATTTTAAGAACACATCTAGTATTCTGTGGTGCTAAATCATTATTTTGTTCTGTTTTTATTTGCAGTGAAATTAAAACTCAGCAAAGTGTAGAAGCAATTCGTTGTACTCTTCAGTTGTGACATTTGCCTTTTTGGCTGACACAGGAGATTGAGATGCTAAGGTTTGTGCTGAGTAATGTGGTGTTTACAGGAAGGAACAGCTAAGGAGGCCCTCAGGGGTTTAATATTGTGAAGACAGAATTTGTAATATGTGACCATTGGGTTTCACAGTCATTAGTGTTTGTTTGCACTGATATTATATTGCCCATTTTTTAACTTTGTCAAGTGTTTCTCAAGTTTCAAGCAATTTTGTTTCATCAAAACACAAGAATAGTTCATCCTATCTAAATGTTGGCAGTTCAGTCTGTGATCTGTAGAAGCACAGATTTAAAGTTTGTTTTTGCTGGTCTCCTAAATGGCACAACCCATAGAACATAACCTGAGAATTCTTGCATAAAACCTTACACTTGGCCTAGAAAAATACATGTCAAGAATGTGTCATTGTGATGTAAGGTTTTGAATTGTTGGGGAATCATAATATTTCCCCAATATTCAATTTTTGATCAAAAGTGGTAACACTGAACATCTCAGATGCCTCATTTCCCTTTAAAAATGTGATGCTTCATGCAACCTCAATAATACAGCACGTAGTGTTAAGCACTGTATAGTAAGATGAATGTTAAACACACCAGATTGACACTAGATATTTTTTGTACAATCCAGTAAACTTCTAGTGTGATATAGTAGATAGTGAAATCAGTAGAGGAACACTTTATTATTATTATTATTATTATTATTATTATTATTATTATTATTAAGGGAATAGATTTGTTCAAGAGATTTTTAGACACTTGTAACTTCTGGGATTAGTAGATGACCAGAAGCACTAACCTGTGGGGCTGATGTCCTGGCTAGGACACAATCATTCATTAGTCAAAGGCATGAAAATTATTCCAACAAGGATATGAGTGAACTACTCCGAGGGTCTATAATAAATGGTTTTAAAAAAGGGAGGGATAAGATTAGAATGTTTCTATGGCAAATAACAGGCCATTTCCTTAATATGCAAAGCATTTATTTTTATGCAAGCTGTGCTTGTGTGGTTTCTCTGGACAGCAATCCAAAGCAGCTGTGCTTTTCTATTTGAATTCCTCCGTAGGTTATAATGAAGCATGCTCCCAAACTACTGAACAGCATTTAAGGCTCTATTTTTAATCTTGCCATTCTTATCTTGTTCCAAACTGCCCATGTGTTCTGTCTCATGGATATTAAGTTGACAACAGAATTAATAAAAAGAAGGAAGTTAGGAAAGATGGAATCTTGTTGTTCTATAATGCAGCCAAGCTCCCATTATTTTCCTATGGTTAACTGCACTCTGGAAGCAACTGCCCTCTCACTTTGCTCTGGTGTGAAGGGTATAAAAGTAGAAAAGTTCTCTTTAGACTGAACAAGCAATCAAAGAGAGAGAAAATGTCTGGAAACCATACCTGTGTGGGTAGAAAGGATATGTCCTAAATCCTATTATGTGTTATTCCTGTGTGTTTGCAAAAGTCTGAAGTTGAGTGAAGAATGAAGAGAGTTGGTTCATTGCCAGACTGAAAAACTGCTGCTATTAATGAAAAGACTCTGTTCTCAGAAAGAGACATTTTCTGGAATTAAGCATGCCATTTTGAAAGAAATAGCCCGAATGCTTCATTTAGAGAGCACTGGTGTGAGATGGTCTGGCTTTACCAAATCTAAGTGCCTGGGTGTGAAAACAGGTAAAGTATATGGGCTGGTTCTCAACACAAAATCATGCCTGAAAATTAAAACAAAATCATCATCCAGCTACAGCAGGGCTGGGTGCAGACACAATGCTGATGGAGAAGAGAGCTGGAGGAAGGGGCTGTACAGTACCCATCACCTTTCAGGGAATCTTTCCTTGTCCTTCCCAGCTTGTCTGGCTTGCCTCAGGGTGTCCTAGGACTTCTCAAAACTTCATTTACTGACAGGTCCAGACCAGGTTGTTGCTCTATCCTATCCCACTTTTTTTCTCTCACTGTGAATCTGATCTTGCAGGGAACTAGGAAGAAATTTCAGCTCTGTGGAAATCATTGCACCATGTCAGGATAAGAACCTTGGGAGAGAGCAGCTAAGAATTTTATGATGCAGAAGCAATGGGCTGGTCTGAGCACTTCCAAAAGAGGTCTGTCCATCTCTATTGTGTCACCCAGTGCTGCCTGTCTCCAACACTTGCTCTTCTCCACTGACAGCAGATGATTAGTTCCTGCTGTACCAGCAAGGTCTGCACTATGAAGGATATAAATTAACATTTCATCATGCTTACCTGCCATATCTGACCTCACAAAAACTCCATTTCTCTACAGTGTTTCTCTTTATTTTAGTGGCACTCTTCTCTTCAGGAGACACAGCTTTTGCCATCACAATATTGCATCTTATTCCCTAGAGCATTTATAGAGTATGTGTCACAAGTTTAATGGACTGGGAACATAATTATTCTTATCATACTAAAACTTTGACTGATGACACTCGGCCATTTTTAATTTTTACTTTTTTTTAACAAGGAATTGCAATACAGAAAATATTTTAAAACCTACCACAACCTGACAGGCCAGATTCTCCTGTCAGCTACATCTCAAAACATCAAACGTTACTGACATTTTCCTTGAATTTCTTGCTGAGTGAGAAATGCCTGGAAGCAAACTGGACTGATCTTGTATTAGAAAGGGCTAGTTCTCTGCTGGAATTTGCACTTTTTTTAGGGTGTTAATCTAATTTACAGTATACTCTTATGATTTTTTTTCCATGTGAATGTAGAATTTACTTGGACAGTGGGAGAGGGAGATTTCTAACATATTTAGGACAAATATAAGATCAAACTAACCAACACCATGTAATTTCCTTGACTGAAACAGAACATGTGGTGTTGAGGTGGAAATTTTTATTATTGTTTTAACAGAAATATTTCTTTTAAAATTACATGGTTAGACTGGTTGCATTGGTGGCATCAAATGATAATTAGCAAAACTTTTCAGATAATAAGAGTAAAGAAAAAAAATAACCTGAAAAATCTAAACAATTTAGTCAAATATTTTCAAACAAATTTTTAAAAATGTTTAGAATGTATCTTCTGAAAATTGCCATGAATGTAATTCAAAGAGAAGTAAAAAATGGGTTAAAGATACACCCCCACAAAACAAAAGACAAAAGATTGTCTCTCTAGAGGAGATTATAGCTGTATTTGCCTGACATCTTTTCATGTTCTTTTTTTCTCACTGATTAACATTAAAATAATAATAATTTGGGATCAAATCCAAATGTACAGTTGTTTATGGGGTTTCGGCATCTGATATTTAAAATCAATTATTTGCTGAGTTTCCCTGGGAGCTCAGTGAATGCTGCAAGCCCTACAGTGTGGCTGTGATCATGACATACACCTTAACAAATGAAGTTAATAACTACACACTGATATATTGAGATTTTTCCCATGGAGGCAGCCCCATGCTGTTTTCTATTTTCTGTATGTGTTGCCTGCATGATTGAGTATTGCATTAGTCCTGAGATTTGCGGGGATGAATTCAAGTGTATATGATAAATACTGCAGATAATGTATGGCTGTGGGCAATACTTTACTGCCTGAAGGATATCTACCAGCTATGAAGGGCCTCATAAGTTGAAGTAGAAACCCAGAGGAAACTGTCAAAATAATTTAAGAGCATTATATGCATTCATCCATGTTGTCAGAAAACATTTATTTTTCCCCCATGCCTGCTGTTATAGTTCAGGGACACAGTTCATTCTGGCTAACTAGGTGAACCCATCTCCAAGGAGGTGGATACTGCTTATGAGTAGAAACTCCCTACACACCAGCTTTCACCTCTGAAAAAGTCATCGGCAGTTCCCAGAAGGAAGATGTACCTGGAATGTGGCAGCACTAAGGAGAAATGGGAACAGGGCAGGATATGCATCTTCTGATTGAAAATACTGATCTGAAATAAGAGGAAGAAATGCCAGATCCAACCTCTCACTGAAATCAAATGTAGATGGAGCTGATGGATTTTCCAGCTTTGTTTTTTTATCAGGTATACAGAAACTTCTGACCTTCCCTATTTTCCCGGGGGCAGTGACTAGGGATGGGATGGATGACATTATACAAAACAAGCGGCTTTAATTCTGCTGGGATGGGTCTAGGTATATTCACATTAATGAGCTTGAAAGGAAGGGAAAGAAGAGGAGAGAGAAAAAGAGGTGCCCTTGCCCTCCCTCTTCCCATCTCAGTGTGATTTCCTTTTATGGCTTTTTTATCTCAGCATCCTTTTTTGTCTGCCTGCAGATGAACCTGGGTCACTACCAAACAGTATTCTAGGAGGGAGTGATGACTTAATATTAAGGATGACTTAATATTCTTTTATTTTGGGACTAATTTTTCCCTTTTATTGAATATGATTACCAAAATGTTTTTGTCATATCTATTACTTATGATTTCTCATTTTCAGATTTCAGAATTTTATTGTAAATAAGGGTGTTTTCAATGCTCAAACAGTTCTGCAGTCAGGTGTCAGCACCTGAAGCAACAATGTAACATATCTAATGAACACATAATTATTTCTAGCTGCTAAGCAGGATTTGGAACTCTCTCCTGCTCACCTAGCACACTGATTGAAGAAACAGATATCTCATGAAAGCAAAAAGCAAGTGTCTTAAATTTTTCCTGGAGCTTTTTCTAGAATATGGCCACACTTTGAGGCTTCTAAGTGAGCTTTCTTCCCTCTGAACAGACTGTTATGGGGAGGAACAGGCTCCTCTTTGAGAAAAGAAGATTGCACCACTGTGATGGTTATGCTTTAGGTGTCAGACTGTAGAGGAGCAAGTCAGAGTTAAAATCATAAACTACTGCTGCTTGAGTTTATGAGATGCCTCTGCAGCTGGCCTCAGGCTTGGGAAACATGTTCTTCTGCTCCTCTTCCTTTCCATGAGAGGGGTACATGGGGGGCATAGCAGTCTGCAGAATTTCTCTTCCCTTGTACAGTTATCCACACACCCACAGCTACTCAGCCCTTAGAAAGAAAGAGAGGACTGGGTTAATACAACTGCTGGAGGTGTCTAAAGAAACTCACATGCCTAAATTATTGATAGGTGATTGCAGACATTTGTGTAAAATAGACACACATACATTTCTAAGTTTAATGCCAGCAGTTAAATATTAATGATTCTTTTATTAAAAAAGCTTTTTATCAATTTAGCTCTGGTTATAGAATCCTGGAGGCAAGAAAAAGGCATATGAAACCATTAGGATTTTCTGGGTGATTAGGGACGCTCTATGCACAGACAGTAATCCCAGTCTCAAATTTCAGTCTTCAGAATAAGAGGGACAAATTATTCCTTAGCAGCCATGGCACTCTGCCAGAACCCCAAACAAAGAGAGCATGGAGTCCTTCACAAAGTGTCTTCATACACACGATTAAAAACAAGGCAAGCTACAAACAGCAGGCATTTCCAGAGGGGATGGAGGATTTACTTCTTGCTGTCCATCTCAGTACTGTTGCTCTATCTGTAGTTTTGGGCTGGCTCCATTCAGAAAACGACTGATCAGTGTCTTTGCCAGTCTAGCAATTGTCAGGAACCTGCAGCTCCAAACAACTTCCAGCTATCATGAAACTTTTTGAATGCTGTGCTAAAGTTTGCAGCAATAGCTCCAGAGCATTTTAGCCAATAGGGCTTGTTTTTCTTTTTCTAATGCTATTAACACTGCTATCCATTTGTCCCTGGAATGCTTTCCTGCATTGTGCTATCCTGCCATGCTGGTGTTTTTACTGCAGTGTCTAGTTAATTAGCACTCAGTCTGTCTTCCTGATACTTTGGTTCCAGTCTCATTACATTATGCAAATCTGCATCTTGCTGAATCTGCCACGTTTTAGGCCACATGCTGAAATAATCAAAACCCCTCTGCATCCCACTGTTGTTGTCCTTTCTGTTTCTGGGTTTTATTAATTTCTGTGAATGTGCATGTGTGCTTTCCAATTTAGAAGCAATTGAAATCTTAATTTCAGTTCTCACATAAACTGTAACATTGCCATTCTAAGTAAATGACATTAAATGACCAGGTTTCTTTTCCTAAATGTTTCTCCCTGAATCTCCTATTTTGTGGTAAATATTTATCAGTTTAATACTGAGTATCAGCTTCCCTCATTCATTGGTGACAGATTTTTTTTATCCCAGAGAGAAATATCTGAAATGGACTGTGAGTCTAATCTTGTGAACTGAAGTAAAAGAACTCCACATTATTTCAGCATCTAAGATTTAAATATTAAATTGAAAGATAAACTTGGAACTTGGACCTTGAAATTTAAGTTTAAATAAACAACTCAGGAAAAGCAAATAAATAATAAATAAATTTAAATAATAAAATTATATAATTTATAATAAATAAACATATTAAATAATAAAATAANATTATTTACACTCAGGTCTCCAGTGTGCTAGAAATGTTCAAAATACTTGAGAAAATGAATCCCTCATTCAAGGACTTTTTCAGTCAGAAACATTTATAGACAGACTGTTGCATACATCCCCCCCTGAAAGACTAAAATCTTGAGGAGGGCTTCATAACTGGAATTGCTTTTTTATCACAAAAAAAGTTGAAACAAGGTTCTTGGCAGTCTAGTGAACTGCAGGAAATCCAATATTCTGCTGATTTTTGGTTGTCAGTCACATGCCATTACAAGATTGGTAGGATTAGGATCAACAGGATAACTGGGATTTGCAGCTAAACTTGCATTTTATAGTGCCACAGTGCTTTGCTTTGTTAGTAATGATGAGTGCATCTAGAAACCTTGAATAGTGAAAACAGACAGCTTTAAAATATGGCTAATGCATCACCTGTCCATCACAAATAACTTGTGAATTAGACCTGTTTTCTGTAAGATCTCTTAATTAGCTGTCCTTTGACCCTTACAGAGGAGCTGATTCTGGGTGAGAAAGTCCTATCTGTTCTCCACTCCAAAAAGAGTGGTGGTGGGGGGTAGGAATATAGGCAATGCAATTCACTTGCATATAGTCAGGAACAAGGACCACAGTCTTGTCTTCTTTACTGTGCTTGTTATCCAACAATATTCTCATGTCCATGCACCTTGGCAATATCAAAGTAGTACTTGTTTCTTTTTCCATCTGCTTTTGAGCTGCTACAAGAGAAGAAACATTTTGAAGGCAAAGATGAAACAAATTTCATTTCCTTATTTGTCTTACTAGAATCTCTCTCAACAGAATGGATCAAACTGCTAATTATAAATCAGCTTACACTCGGAGATTGAGAGATTAAAGAGAAATTGTTACTGTGAGAGGAGATTTTCATGCACCTCCTCTCCTGGAAAAACTAGAGAACACACCTAAATGAGTAAAATGACATAGAAAACATTACATGTTGGAGATTTGCAGTGATCTTTGGTGATGAAAGCAACAAGATCAGTGGTAACCAGACATAAATTACGATTTGCTAATTCTCTGAACTGGTATGTCAGTATTTCCTCAGCAGACGTTCAGACATTTGAATGTAGAATGTATCTATGCTATCTCACCATGGGAGATCAGAAATTCATCTCCTAGCAAGAGCTCATAAGGACACCCTGAGTTGGTCAAGAGTAAACTAAGATTTGATGAAAAGCACATGTAAGAATTTCTTTGGGAAACACAAGTTCAACTTCTATCTTATGTAGCTGCCTAGGAAAGTCTAAAGGTTTAAGAATAATGAAGAGATATGAGACGCTAATTTATTGACTCCACCATCATTTTATCACAGCTGATGTATAATGAAAGTTTCAGAGATAATAGAGCAGTTTCTCAATATGCTGGTTAAAAGTTTTCAAAGAGGACAATGTTTGGGGTTTTTTTGTGTTCAGTCTTTCATAGAGGAAAGCTTTTAAAAACTTGTACGTGCTTCTGATTGATATAAGGAGGATGTAAGGAATATCTGGATTCTGTTCCTGGTGTTTTCCTCACTTAAAAAGAATATATATATTTGGTGTGTATCCTTTCATATGGGATTTGATCACTACTGGCTTTCCTGATGCATTAGAAAAATGAGTTAAAACTTGTCAGGCATTTGAGATCTCATTTGCAACTCTTCAAGAAGTCTCTGAGAGTGTTTAGGCTGAACTGAATACCCATGACTCCTTTAGAAGCATCTCCCAAGGGTCAGAATTGGAATCCACTTTCAAGCATTGTCACTCTTGTTTGCAGTGACCTTCTGTAGCTATGAGCTTGAAGGAAATCTAATTATTGACATTACAGCTGACAGTATGCATTTGCTGACATGGTCTGGGCAAGATGAACAGTTTCTCATCATGGGAGATGATAAAGAGGAGGGGGAAAGCAGAGCCAAATGAACTCTTAGCCAACTTACTTCTTGAGTGAAGCTGGGATTCTGACAGAGTAGTTAATTAGGAAATAATTTATTCACTGATTATCAGCACTGCCTGCCTAAAACCACAATGCAGCACTTGTATTGAAGCAAGCAGAGTGTAACTTTATAGTATACTAGTGTTGTCAATTACCTGCCTAATAGGCTTGTAATTGAAACAACTATTATCATGCAGTTTCCATAATAAGCAAAAATTACTGTAAAATAATGCATTAAGCCCCACCAAGTCTGTGGAGAGCATGTATAAATCATGTAATAAACAGTAGCTTACTTTGTGAATCCCAAAAATTTATTAAAAATAATTACACTTCCCCGAGGAACTCTTCACAGAATCATCTCTAAAATTTGGGAACTTTTGGATGAGAGTCTGGATGTTTTAAAGACAAATCCCAAGCCTATGAACTCAGTGGATAGTTTGTCTTAACTTCATAAAAGCTTGGACCAGGCCTTTAAAAATCGAAGCATGACCAGGTTTTGTGCAGTACATCACATGCTGAACTTCACTTAAAACAAAAGGAAAAAACAGATCTGAATCCAACTTCACTGCCTGCTTCCCAATGACAAAGCAGAGTTCTTCTGTCTGGTCACATCTGCTCTATAACTTTTCCTCTCAAACTGCTTGGAATAGAGAGAGAAGAAGACTGTGGTGGCTGATATTTCTTTCACTCCATCTATTTCTAGGGAAGCAGTGGAGGTCAGGATGACCTGAGGATTTCAAGGAATTCCGTTATCTTTTCATCCTTCCCACAGCATAATTGAGTTGAAAAAGCAATCACAGGCCAGATAAGACAGGGAAGGGGTTAGGATGCAGAGAGATTTAGGTATTTTACTGGCTAGAGGACTACAGTTTTAACATAAACTTGACAAATTTGTCCACTAACCAGACTAACACATAGAATTCCTTCAAGGAAATAGTACTGCACATGCTTCAGGCTTCTGGTGATAAACACTTGAAATGTACTGCAGATTTTCCTCCTGGCTGACACTTTTCCTGGCTGTGAAGATAGGAATCATCTCCACTTGTGAGCCAATTGGTGAATCAAGCACATATTCAACTTATTGCTAAAGTCACTTAGAGCATATATAGATATTATATTTTGAGAGAAGAGAAAAAGAAAACATACTTATTCCCCAGAGAGAAATATTGACAATAAATCCTGACCTTTTTTGGTTATTTAAGTCATTTAACTAGCCACTTCTCGCATCATATAGCAGCTAAGTTAGCTCCACGAGAAACTTGAGACAGTTTTTCTCAAGAAAAATCCATGAGTTAATGACTAACTACTTGAAAGTAATCCTGATGAAACCGTGTGACCTCTTTCACTTTCTTTCCTCTATTTTAATAGTTCATTTAAGTGAGAAGATTTGACTTTATAGAATATTCAGTGTTGCTCAAAAATAAAAGACTTCCACCCCCAAATCTTTATGATTAAACAGAATGCCTTATTCTGCCTTGGTCTAATTTGTATAATAAATTAGCCATTTCACTGTGGATTCCTAAATGATAGTTGAGCCAGTTAGCAAGTTCTACTTCTTACTGCACAACTAATTCTTAGCTTCAAATACCTCCTGGGTATATACATTAGACTTTGATTTTTCCTGTTTATCCTGATAAAATCTCCTACATATATCTCCTTCCTATAAAATGACAACAGTTATTTTCCCTCTGTAGCACTTAAGTCAGTATCTCTTGCTGTCATCACAAACCTCCACTAAGGACATTCAGCTGAGTGGGGGCTATTTGCAGGTCAATTACATCTGATTAAATCCTCGATGCCTTCTGTGTTTCTTCTGTGCTCTTGCAGATTCACAGGACTACGCTTAGACCTCTCAGATGGGCTTTCCCTGGAGATGTGGCCTCCAAAGCCAGCTTTCCACTGCACCAAACATCTCTAGCTTCACCTGGTTTCTCAAGTGTATGTCTTCAGATGCACAATGCACAAAAAGGGAAATTAAGACAGAAACTAAGGCCTTAACAGAGCTAAGAAATGCATTATTGAGAACACTGAAGAATTAAATCTTCCTTAAAGAAGCCAAGTGCTGGTAAGTGTTTGATCATATCCCTTTCCCACCTACTTAGGGGGATGTGGTTTCCTGTCTTTGTGGCAGTTGTCCCTGTATGTCGTGCTCCCTGCACCAGAAATATTCAGCTCTGGAAAACCAAGTTCTTCATATGATCAACATGGAAATTTAGTTCCTATACCTACTCTCAACTCACAGATCGTTGCAGCTGGCTTCAAAAAGCTTTTCTTCCTCAGACGTGCCACGGAAACCAGGAGAGAAACTCTCTGGGGCTAGGGCAGTATCCTGCTGTGTGTCTTTTGGAGGGGGCAGCCTGCTTGCAGAAATACAATTTATATCTTGGACAGGAGCATTGCAGATGTTCTCAAAGTATCATGAAAAGCAAATATTCTGTATAATCTACTGCAAACATATTAAACGCTGTAACAAGACGTTTGCTTAAATGCTTGGTATTTCAAAGCTTTCCACAGTACATATTTGAACAACCAGAGAACATCAGGACCTTCGTCTTGACTGGGCCTTGCATTATTCCATTATTAATCTTGTTTGTTGTAGTCCATTTTTTTAGTATCTTGTGCCAAGTTCTGGTGTTATAGTGGGAAGTGGAAACATGCTGGTCTCTTTACCTCCCCCATTTCTGGTGTTTGCCTTTCCCAACTGTGACAGGCAAATGATGGCTTGAGCTGTTCCCAAAGAACCAGCCCATGCAACTGGGCACAGACCAAGTTCTGGCAATGATCTGGATCATTGTCATCATATTTACCCTCTTCTGAGGATAAATATTCTGCCCACACAAGAAGGAATTTGCTAATATAGCTTGGTCCTGAGAAAACTGTTCCAGAAGGTTTTATCCTGAGGGAAGAGCTGAAGGAAAAAGGATGTAGTTGTAGCTGTAGATAAAGAGGTAGATGCAGATCAGCAGTGCTCTGACCTTCCTTGGAAGCTCGTTCCACATCCCCCTGGTAGCGGGTGCTTTGCTCCCAGCTATGCTGCTGTTTGTCCCGTGCTGCCCAGAGGAGCACAGCTGTCTTGTTTATCTCATTTAAACTTTCTCCAACTGCTACAGCATTTCTCTCTGAAAACCCATTTGTCGATATCTCTTCTAGTGCCCTGGAATGAATATAATAATCCAGGTGCAGCCATAGTCAAGCTGTACAGAGGAAAATTATTGGCTTTTTTTTTCCTCTATAATGTAATATCTCTCTGACCATAGCCTAAGATTGCATCCCCTTCCCTTTGCTGCTCTATCCCATTGCAAATTCATCCAGGATTTCTCTGTTACTAGCCCTCAATCTCTGTCAACAACACTGCTTCATTCCACTGAATATAGCATTAAGTTCTTAGTGTTTATAGACCAGTGAGTGCAATTGTGTGAGAGGCTGAACTAGATCATGTAGAGACAAAATAATATCGATGGCAGCCAGACAAAGAGAGAATTGATAATTCAAAAATAGAAGGGAAAGGAGGAGCAGAAGACAAAATTTGGTGAGTAACAGATCTTTCATTTCTATGGTAGACCAAAGAAGATTTTTAAAATTACTCACAGTTTAATGGCAACAAACTTTTAAAAACACAAACACAAATTCTGAAAAACAATAAAATACTAATTTTAAATCTCATTGATGTATTTTGTTAAACTTTAAATTAGTAGTTCTGAGAGTTTTCCTTTTTTTTTTGACTTGTATTCTTTTGCTGTCATGTAATTTAAAAATCTCTTTTCAAAGGAAAATATTTTTTAGCTTTTAAATGATTTGTTTTCATTCTTTGACAAAAAAAATTGCAGTTGAAAGACAAAATTTGTAATTATATTTTTATATAGATTTTCAAAATGTCTTCTTTTCAGTTAACAGTATTAGTCAATTTTGATATTAATAGCTGAGTTCCAGTCCAGTTTGTTCAAGACCAATTTTGGGAAAACTGGCTGTCAAAGGACTCCACTTCAATATGTAATATATGATCAGAGAGAAAGGAACTGAACAGCAGAGTGTGCAATGAACAAGAAAGGAAGAACCAAAGGGAAGGAATACTGCAAACAGAAAACATGGAAGATGGAAATAAGTCCAAAGTACAGGAAGACTTTGAGGATTCAGAGGGAGAGAAATATGCTATAGAAGGAGGGATAATATGCTATAGAACAGGACTAATGCAAAAACCACATATTATCAGTGGGAAGAAAATGAGGTTTTCAAGTCAGGTGCCCAGATGTCATGCACTTCCACTGCAAGGAATGGAGAAAAAAGCCTTGACAGGAGGAGCCGCACCTGAGATCAAAATATCTCTTCAGATCAATGTGTGCTTCTTCACTGAAGACATGAGGTGCCAAAGGTGACCAGACTCCTTAATCAGACTTTCTGCTTAGGTGAGATGATGCCAGCCAAGACCTTTTAAAAAGTGCAATTATTTTCATTTCCTTCATGATCTTTTCTTCACATGCATGTGGTGTCTAAGCTTGGGGAAAAGCCTGGTGAGCCGGGATGGCTTATTTGTGGTATTATATAGAGAGCTGCATCATAGGTCATGGAATACAAGGATAAATTAAATAAAACCCATCATGGTTTCTTGATGAATCACACAAATTGTTGGCAATACTACTCAGGTTAGTGGCAGGGATATATGGGCCCTACACCAATGATACCAAAAGACAGTGGCTAAGATAATAATACAAAGGAAAATTAGAAAATAGGTCTGAATGCACTAGAGGACCAATTCCCCTTGATTCTGTTGCCTTTTTTTTTTTTTTTTTTTTTTTTTGTCCTGTAAGAATAATATTAACCATCTTTAGGGTTTTGCAGATGAGGGGGCATATGAGGCAACTTTGACATCTGTGCATTTTCATTGTGGATCTCAGTGCCCAGAGGAAGACACCAAACAATTGTAGCATCTCTTTGTTTAGTTCTAGGCTTCAATGTGGACCTAATGTGGCTTAACTGCCCTGGCAGTCACTGTACTTGGTTCTTCCTGGTACAAAAGCTTCTTGACTGAGCACTGAATTGAAAACAAAGACATTCCAAGGTCTGGAATATTTTTCTGTATCCTCTCTTCATTAGCTTTGCCCAAAATATGTTTAAGTACTGTTCTCCAGTTCAATGCTTTGAAAATACTCATTCTGTTGTTTACATTTTCTGGAAAAGTTATGGTCCAGTGCCTCTGAAGTGCAGTGCACTAATACCACTAAGCTGGCAACAGAGGTAAATAATAGCTGTTGTAAGACTGCTTTGATCCTTTTCCTGTTCATATTAATGCTCAATTGCAGCAATTTCCAGACCCTTTTCATTTCCAAAAGAAAACTGGCTTCCAGAGTAACCCTTAAGCATTATTCCAAGTAAGATCAGAGCCAGCAGTCTGCCATAGAGGTTTAACATTCCCTGCTTTGAAATAGAACAAACATTTGGGTGGTATGAAGAGTCATGTTCTTTCCTTTTTGACTGACACAAGTTGAAATTTTTATGTTGTTTTTCACAAGAGGTAATGAATGATAAATTCAGAGTCACTGGAATCCTGGATGCCAACCAATGTCAGATCCCACCAGTTATCTCATCAGGACCTACTGCACAAAAGCTGTAGACCCAGGCTCACAATTCTGGCTTGAAAAATTGCAACTGCAAATTTTTTCTCATCCTTGGGGAGTGCTTGCCTGAACATGCACTTACGTGCAGGACTCTGTCATCTCTGCCACTGAATCCTATCATCCTCCATTCTCTCTGCAGTGAATTAATGTCCATGAAGAGTATTTTCCTTTGACTGAACTTGGGTCTGAAACAAGGCTCCCTTATGTTTGTTTTGTGAATCCATTGGCCCATTGCCAAGAGGAGTATTTTTGCCAACAGGTATCAAAACAGCCAATACTTAAGTTTTTGATTAAAATTAATTTAGAATCATCTAGCCATAATAACTAAATTTATCTTAGTGGTTATTATAGATTTACTGTGAGAAATCATGTCATCACAGAGGCAGATTGCATGAATCAAAGTAATTGTACATTGTGGGGACTGGCAACGATGACTTTAGCTGCCTTCACTAGACAAACTTGTCTTCTGAGCTGTTGTGCAAAATATGGAGTGAGAGAATATCTCTGTTGTGGCTGGGGCACTCTGAGTGAAGACTATCTGCCTGGTCTCTTTGCTCTTCTCAGCAGTTCTCTCCTCAGTGACTATATGTACAGCTTCGTTTGAAAAATTAAAAAAAATAGGATACAAAACATCAAAGTATTTCTTTGTGTAATGTTGAAAAATGAGAAAATGGATTAATCTAGGAATCTTAGCTCTTAGTTCCAAAAAAAAAAGCAGTGAAACCTCTCCACTTATCATCATTTTTTAGTCAATTCCCAGTTGCAGTGGAGTTCAAACATTGCTTTTCAGATTTCAGATTACAGTCAGGAGATTGACTTTGCCTTGGGCTGGGGCTTTCAGCTCATCCAGACTCTTTGCTCTGTGGGCAGGACCTGGAAGCCCAGCAGGCCCCATTTGGAAGGCAATCTGAGGTTTGGCTGCCTCAGTGGAGCACAAATGAGAAGTGAGCATCCCCACAATTCACAAACCATTTTGGCAAGAAACTAGGCGGGAACAACAGGAAGTTTATACAGATGGATTACATTATGTAAATAATTTTCAACAAATTATGTTTTTTTTTCATAACAATGTACCTGTTTGAGCATCCTTATAGTACCTCACCTCTGATTCTCCAAAGCTGATTTTAAAATAGTGTATCTGCAGAACTGACTTTCTTCTCTCCAAACCACAAGTTTTTGAAAGGATCTGTCACTGCAGAATTGAAACCAGGATCAGATACCCATCCTGTGGTGATAATACCTTAACCTGTAAAAAGTCTGGTTGTCCTTCCTCATCCTTACTTTTTTCAGACTGTTGCATCAATATATTAACATCCATCAGTGTCTATAACTTCTAGTGTGGTTTGAAAAAAAAAAAAATAGATTTTTCTAATAACCTTACAAGATTGTGGGTAGCTATTTAGTGTCATAGGGAGTCTTAGTAGAGTGTGAGCCTGTAAAACTCAGCCATTAATCTAGTCTAGAATCATCAACTAAAATAAGATTAGAAAAAAAGTACTAAAAGTTCTCCTGAGTGATTCTTTCCTTCAATATATTCTAATATTTTTGGAAGATGTTAAAGCTCGTGTTGAACTCTGGATCAGCATGAGCTGTACCTTTCTTTCTGAGTATTTCAGTTCTCTTTGTTAAATAATGGATCTAAGCAGACCAAACGTATCTCATATGAAATTAGATATGGTCCCTTATGGTTCACATTCAGGCAAACTTTAATGGCAGTATAAAGTTAATATTGAGATGAACTTAGAGTAGAGCATTTTAATCTATATATTTATGATTTAGCTGATTTCTTTTGCAGCTAGAGGAAAGAAGATCTCCAGTGATGTTTTTCTTCCATTCTGAGTCTTTATATTCAAATGTCAATATG
Organism: Climacteris rufus; assembly: GCA_013398175.1. Classification (NCBI taxonomy): domain Eukaryota; kingdom Metazoa; phylum Chordata; class Aves; order Passeriformes; family Climacteridae; genus Climacteris; species Climacteris rufus. Next base: position 713,480 of record VZRZ01003369.1, on the reverse strand, counting down.
CAATGTTTCAAGATGGATGTTTATAATTATTCTGATTTCATTAGCTAAAAAGGCAGAATTATATGGCAAAAAATTAGATTTTAATGAACAATTTCAACATGAGGAAGTTATGAATTGGTGTCTTGAGAATATCATCATGACTTAGAAATGAGACAAATTAGACAAGTCCAATAGGAAAAAAAATGGAAGGTTGAGAGGAGAATAAAATAACTTCAAACAGACCAGAGGGGTAGGAGTAGAGAAGAATGTAGAATCAGATTTCAAATCTTAATTCTTGTTTCAGTACTGCAAAATAATTCTGAACAGTGTTGGTAGGAGTTGGGGAAAAGGCTTCAACTGCAGGCTAACACAAGGCTGGGGAGAATACAGGTGTCCAACAAGATGTGCTGCTACTGCACTCATCACAGTTTTGAAATAACTGAGGCCACTGCACTGAAACAAATGCCCATGCAGATTGCCTACATCACACCCACTTGGGCTTCAACACAGACTCAGAGTAGCTTTGCACTTTTGGCCTGTCAATGTCGATCCTCACCTGCAAGTGAGTCTGGACCTAGGCTAGTGAGGAAAAATATATTTGAAGTTTACCATGGTTTTGATGATTCAGGATGAAAGGCAGCTGTTTGCAATGTGCAAGGGAGATGATTCTGAAACACTTCTCCTATCAAGACATGCTGAGAGAGCTGGCATTTTTCATCTTGAAGACAAGAAGGCTTCGGGGAGTCCTTAGAGCACATTCTGTACCTACAGGGGGCTACAAGAGAACTGGAGGGGGACTTTTCACAAGAGGGATTCACTTTTCACTTCCCCCTCCACAAGGGGAAGTGGCCTTAAGCTGGCAAAGGGTAGGTTTAGATTAGATATTAGGAAGAAATTCTTTACTCTGAGGGTGGTGAAGCACTTGAACAATTTGCGAGGAGAAGCTGTAGATGTCCCAATCCTTGGAAGAGTTCAAGGCCAAGTTGGAGAGAGGTCTGAGCAACCTGGTCTAGTGGAAGGTGTCCCTGTCCATGGCAGGGGGTCTGGAACTCTAAGATGGTCTCTAAGATCCCTTCCAACCCAGACCATTCTATGACTCTATATTAACTTTAAATATATACAGAAGTTTCTTTACCATATGCTCTGCAGATGTAAAGTGGATTGGAACCGTACAGCTTTTGGATGAAGTTTTCATTAAATGAATGGATGAAGTTGAGAAAGAAAGAAGATGTCAGTGGAATCAAGAAGAGATCTGACTGTTAAAAGGTCAAACATTTGGAAACAAATCTGAGGTGTCCTCAATCCTAACACAATATAATTCTCATTAAACTGTGTCATGGCCTAAAGCAAATGCTCAGTATAACTGCAATTTTACTGCAGCCATTTTAAAATAATGGTACTTGTGGCATGGGCATGTCTCATTTGTTATATACAGCCATGCAAGCCACGCAGATGACTCTTAATGTTACCCTCTCTCCCCCTCAACTATTAAATAAACTCAGAAATTACAATGACATTAAAAACATTTTGAGCAATTTTATGCGATCATTAAGTCAGAATATTCCACTCAGGAGGCTTCTGCTATTCAGCAGCCTTGAAATTACTTAGATCAATTAAATGCATTATATTTTATATGGAATATAGGAATGTGTTTTTTGCCACTGTGGAGAAATATAAATAATGAAACAAGGAGAATCTCCAGCATTCCCTTTATAGTCCTGTGCTGCTTTTCTCATGTCTGACTGTTTTCACTTGCTTGGACTTGCTTTTTCCTTTATTGGTGAAATACAGTGATGTATCTCTATAATCCAAACATTTTAGCCTAAAAGCCTCCCTTATGATGCCATCCCTTTTTTTCTTAGGTGACATAAAAAAGAAAAATAAGCAGGCATAAGTATGGATCTTTTAATGAACTCGACATACTTAACCAAACTATGAAAACTAGGAGCCTCATTTCTGTGTATCCTGGAGAAGAACTTCCAAAGGATGTTTCATGCTGCTCTAGATCTGAGGTAATAATTCAAATTACTCTATATAGGCACTCACAGTACTAAGACAATCTGAGTCACCTCTATGGGATGTTGGAGGTGTTGGTGTCAGGAAAAGGAACAAAAGCAGAAAAGAATAGCAGTAGAGGGATCAGGCAGAGAAATGTGGAATCCATTAAGGTAGATCACTGTCAGACCCAGCAGTACAAGCCAGGTCTTTTAATGGACAATGCATGGTAATGTCCCTTTGTCGAAAATGATGTATGGTAATATCACACTTCAACAGTAATTGATGTTGAGACTATACTTGCTTATTTGTCTATTTTGTTTATTTACTTATTTATCCATGCTACTAATTAGTATAATATTATTTTTATTGTGATATGTTTGTTTGTATTTTGTTCAGAAAGTGGGCTGCTTGCTGGAAATCATAATCTTTACTCCGGATCATTACCAATTTAAGAGAATGTTTATAAGCTCTGGTGTCATCTAGGGATATGACCTTGCAGGAAAGGTCATTAGTCATTAGCTACTACAAATAATTAGTGTCCAAGCAGAGAGAGTAGCTAGTTGAGTACAATGCAAGAGTAGCTTCAGAAAAAGCATTGCTTTCTGTAAAGTGAAAGAGCTAGGTGATAGTTCTCAGGCTTACAAGCAAGCTGATTGAAAGGCTGTGTAATTAAATTCATTGTGTGCCGTGCCCATCCTACAGAACAAAGTAAGACTTACCCAGGAAATGGATCTGATAACCCTGCAGCCAGTGCCATGCTAATTCTCATGCTGTTGTGCAGCCCAGCCACTAAACTACAGTTATGCAGGATTAATTAGTACCATTCTCTATAAAGCTAATACTCAATGTAAATGAGGGGGATTAGCAGGGAGTTATGTGGTGACTTATGAGAAAGGAAACACATTTTTAAACAGGGATCTTAGGGCATATAAATTAAAAACTGGGGATTTACTTTCAAATATCAATGGCCCACTGCGTCAGGTATGCTTTTGCTTTGCCATGGCACTGAAACATGTTTGCAGAGATAGAGTTGTGCTCCACTAGCTGCAGCTGAGCCTCCTTAAGTATTTCAGGAGTCATCAGCTTCTACATTATAAAATCCAGAAGGGACCCAAAGTGCACTTCTAAGGGATTACCTATATAATGTGGATACTGCAAGCAGTTTGAACTACATTCTGTTTAAGTTTCTTTTTAAAGCATATTTTTAGGAAGAAAACAAAAGCAAGCAGAATCTATAAGCATTTTAAGCTAATCTAAAATTGCTCAGTGATACTGTGAAAGTTCTTGTTTCATTATTGTAATGATTAATATCTTCCCTTTTAAAAATGTATATCTTATCACATGCTGTTTGTTCAGCTTTGGATCCTAATCCCTGGGTTTACTGTAGATCTATTAGCTTGAATTTGAGTAATATACTGATTGTCCCCACAGAAATCCATACAAAATGGAATGAAGCTACTCCATCTCTTTTAAAAACTATTAGATTTAATTATTTAAATATTTGTCTTTTGGGCATGTTTTTTAGTGCTCCATTCATTCCTCTTTCAGGAACAATGGGCAATATTCTTCCTGAAGCAAACACCAGATCTGGATATAATATTCCTGCTGTGACTACAGCATTATCTAATGCTGAGTAAATCCAGCATCTTGATCTCCACTCAGAATTCTCGTATTTATTCTGTAATACACATTTTTCCCTGGAGTCTTTTGTTGGCAGCATCATGTTCACTTGATTCAAAAATGCTTATCCTTGTTTCAAATTCACTGCACAAGAATTCTCCTCTGCCCCATTTATGTAGACTGTAGCTATGTCTAGCACCCTTCATTCCCCTTCTGTCTCTGCTGGGATACATTTTTACACACACATTAATTTCCTTCGGAGGTTAAGGTGCAAGGATCTTTGCAGCAGGAATTAGATGCATGTGTAGTGTCTACATTGGGCACATTGGGTGATACTGCAGGTTTGTGAGCACCTGATCAACCAAACACTGGCTACTGAACAGAAAAGGGGTTCACTATTTGTCCTCTCTTCAGAAAGGTAAAGGATTCTACCACAGGTGGTTGAATATGTTTTTCCTCATATTCTTCCCTGAGAATCTGTAAATGGATACCATCTGAGATAGACAGACTTAATCTGATCCAGTACAATAATTCTTATCATTCTTATTTTATTCCGGAGGGAGGAAAAGAAAGAAGAGGAAAGCTAATAGGAAGATACCGTAAATTACTCTTCTGTCCCAGAAGGAACAAAAAAATTACTACTGAGCAAGGAATCAAAGAAGTACACAGAGATCCCTTCAAGTGATAGTGCTCAGGCTCCCTTATTTTTCTCAAGACTAGGCTGGGCTTCAATTGCAGCCCTGCTCTCTCCAGCTGAGCCTGCCCCTTCATAAGCCTGTGTGTAACCTGCTATGCCAGGCACGGCACCAGGGCTGGAAACAAACACCTGTGAGGCTGGAAACTGGAGTCTGCCCCAAGATTGAATGTGGCAGCTGTCAGAGACAGACCCTTTCCGTGGCAGTGGCAGAGAGAAGAGCATGGAAAGTCCCACAGACTGATGGCTTGCACTGTGCCAGTTTATTTATGCTCCCTACTTCCAGCAGGCTACAGAGTTTTGAAGACATAATTCTTCACTTTGTGAAGAAAGATGGTAAAGGAATCAGAAAAAAAAAGACAGAGCCAATAACTTAGTCAACACTGCAATCAGCTTACATTTATCTCCCCCTGTACCCTGCTTTTGCTTTTTTCTGCACTGGTTCAGAGCAATCAGAATCACCAAATATCTCTCTTTCCCCATGCCAGGGTGTATTTAGCAGTTACACTGCACAAGGTTAGTATATTTTTCTAATGAGAAGAGGTGCTATGAAGCTTTTATGTTGTTTTCTTTTTTATTTGGTTAATACACTTAGTGTGTGTGAATGTGCATCTGTGTAATATTTCGTTAATGTGATATTTATTCTCCTTTCCTTCCAGCCCCTCCTCAGGCTTGTCTGCAAATCAGTCTGGTTCTGTGTTTAATGCAAGTTATCAATCATCTTTCCAAGAGCAAATGGTCTCATATTAAGTGGAAGGAAACATTCTAATGTATTCATTCTATTATTATTCCTTGGAAAATATCCAGGTTTGCAATAAACCAGTGATTGGAAATGCACAAAGTATTTTGATATCCTAATTATTTTTATTTAATTTCCTCTAATAGTTTAAATTGATACTGAATTTATTTAGAAACTATGACAAAGGGATTCCCCTCACCCCCTGCCAAGTAGTTCAGAAATACATACTGAACTTCAGCTGGAGGCCAAATACATTATTCCTATTCAAAACTGCCAATGATATGAGAAGGGGAAACTTTTCAATGAGAAAGCTAGGTGGAGGGAAATGAAAAAAAAAAAAAAAGAAAAGAAAGCTGCTATTTATACACTCAATTATCATTTAAAAATTCATCTGATTTAAAAAAAAATGTTACAATGACAATTTTTCTGTCTTCAGGAGATGATAATCAGACACCCACTGACTTCGTACACTGCTGGCACTAAGACAGATTTGCCTACCTGAAAAGACCTCCTCAAAAATTGCAGCTCTCCCAGCCTTTATTTTTTTATTTATTTTTTTCCCCCCATGTTATCTGCATTTTCACAGAACTGTTACAGTCATGCTTTTGACTTTTCACGTAAATTTCATTTGAGGTCTTCCTGGGAGTGCTTTGCTTATGTCCAGGATTTCTAATCAGCCTTTCACTGCCTGGATGGACTAAGATTTAAAGGGGATAATGCTCAGTCCTACAACATCTCAGCAACCTGAGAAACTGTAATGAGAAGGTTCACTGCTGCAATAAAGGTCCATGGGACACTTCCATGTGTAACTAAGAGCTTTGTAAAGGCTTAATACAAGCATGGAAATGCTGTTGTCAGGCTCTTTCTGAACTGAATCCAGCCATGTAGATGGAAAGTGTGTCCTTCCTAAAGGTTCAAGTCTTTTCTAGGTGTTTCATGGCATTAGAGACATTAGGAAAACTACAGACAGGACCAGTGGCCCATACTGCTCCTGGTGCTCCTTGCACAAACTGCAACCATCCTTGGCTGGACAAGCTGATGGCTCCAGGCCTGGGTCCCCAGAGGGACTTTGGACTCCAACAAACAAAGCTGCCATTTAGGATTTTTATTGCAAATAGGATTGGCTTGTTCGAGCAATTCCTTTTCAATCTCCCTTCAACAAGAAGGTACTACAGTTTTGCATCCTTTTGCCCCTAACAGAATCAATGACATTATATTAGCATAAAATCAAAGATGTGGAAGACTGAAAAAAGTGAATAGAATCTCTTAAAATAAGTTAAGAATTTATGGCCCATAATTTTGAAAATAACTGTAGCTTGACAATAGTTATTGCCTGTAAATTAGCATCTAAGGATACCACATTACTTATTGAGTAAATTCATTATGACGACACAAAAGTTTTTCAAACAATTTTGCAGAGCCTTGCTCATTAAACTAATTTTGAAGTGCTAATTTGGCACCGTTTTTTTAATGCACATTAATTCATGATGTAAATCTTGACATGTTCAGAAAAAAAAGTTTAAATGGCATTGGAATTTGTTTGAGAAATGTAATAGTATAATTCCAATCTCCGTGCTTTACTACTTTCTTTAGTTGCATGGGAGGAGATAAGTGTTTCATGTCATGCTATGTCACTCTATGAGAGCATGTGAATGAAGTCCTTGAAACTATTTAACTGTGTCATTTTAAAAGTGGTGCCTGGGCAATACTTAGCATTCACCCATCCAGAGCAGAGGTTGGGGTTAACTCACACCTAAAGCCATTTTAGATGGAGTATCTGCATTCTGCCTTTTGTCATGTCTGTTTCTGTGTCTCTGGTGCAGTGAAGGGAACAAACCATAACTTGTTAGCACTGTGAAAGACAGTGATGGTAGACCTGCCTGATCACAATGCAAAGGCATTTAGCCCAATAATAACTTAGAGTTTTCTGAATATTTATCCGGGTATCTACCTGACAGACAAGCAAGGTTATGATTATCTGCATTTGTTGAAATACTATGATCTAAGTTTTTATTGATGCAATAATTTTTTCCCAAGTCACCAAACATGTACTGAATCCCTCATTATGTTTTAACTGAGTATCTTAATGTAAAATTTTCCTTCTTGAATTAATCAGGGAGTTGTAGTGTGTCTTTGTTGCTGTGGTTAGTCCTTTATGTAATTAATTGCAGATTTTTCCTTTGACAGTTGTAGCAGTGCCTTGTCCACTCCACCTTCACTTTGATGTAATCTACCTTCACAAAGGAGATAATTTTGGTTTTTTTTTTAATTCTATTGCCTATCTAAAAACGTTGCAAGATTTTACAGGTGTCACATTTTCATAGACAAAAATAAGTGGAAGCCATAGGAAGGTGTTTAGCCCCTATAAGATATAGTCCTGAAGAAAGAGGTCCTTTGAGAATTCATAACTGAGACAAAATCAGTGATTCAGTGTACAGGGAGTTTTCTTCTAATATTTTCTTTTTAATTTTTTAATGCACTTTTGTAAACAAATATGAATCTTGTGGTTCTTTTTTCAGCACTTTTGAATTTGAAGCGGTTTACTGCCTTGAAGAAGCCAAGCTGAAGGTACTCACTGAAGCATCATTTAGAGCATTACACCTTCAAAGCAAATGTAAGTTCTCCAGATGGTAGCAGTTATCCTTGTCTGTGAAAATGGCATGTAGATTTATGGTCTTAGAACCATAGCAGATCACAGGAAATGTGATCATCACTTAGTAGTGTAGCTGTACAGCATGTACACCCTTAAGAGATTTCTGACTGGAGTTGGGTTTTAGCTCTTTTATACACCAAACTCATAGAATTGCTTTCCAAAAAGAGATCTTAGGAGTGTTTGCCTAAACCAAATTTCCGTATCCTTCCATCAGACCAGTCCTCCCTCTCTCTTTTGTCTCTGCCCCTCCTTTCCCTTTAATAACAATGGAAACAATTTGCATGATAAATTAAACACAACTTATTTTCCTTGTACCTTGTAGGAAGAAAATAATGTTGCAAACTAAGTTAAGTAAATGAATAGAGCATGAACTGCTGCCATCTCTTGGTTATATTCATCACTCCAAATATTCTGGGCATATTTGTCTAAATCAGGAAGATGAAGGCATTTCATAGTGTTATTTCCCCTTTCCCCTGACATCCAACTGTGCAAAAACAAAGCAAGACATCATTTTGGTTTTTTCTGATGCAGTTGCTGAAATTGTCAGTTGCAACTATTAAGACAATGTATAAAATTCTTCTCTCACTATCTTTGTTATGCTTAAGCTAAGTAATTTTTCTTATTTTTCTGGGGTTTAGTTTTTGTTTTATTTTAAGCTCCACTTTTGTCGAGGTAGAGATTATTCTTCCAAGCATTCTGGTGTAATTTTTTGTATTACAATAAAGCAGGTTAAATTCATTAGATTAGCATTTGGATAATGAAAGGTGTGAGGACAAATGAAGGGAAGGGCAGTGGTAGTGAGCAATCACATCAGCCTAAGTGAAACAAAACACATTTCCAATACAATATTTTCCATGTTTGAAGATTAACATGCTGATTTTATGCCTTATCCAGTTGTGTGCTCTCATTAGAAGCTCACTGAAGGTAGTGGTATAACTCCAGCGCACTTCAAGAGCATTTGGATGATTTCAGCTGAAAATTGTCAGGTTTCTATTGAAGTTGTCAGTGGAATGACATTGGTTTCTCCCACCTAATACTGCTCACCACCATTGCTGCATGTTCAATCAGCTCCTGCTGATTTCAGTAGGACATCAATTGACCTTTTCTAGGACAATTGCAATGTGTGGACAGCTAAAATGTCCCGTCTGAGTAGTCATTAGACACTCTCTAAATGATAATATAGACGATGAATTGGAACAAAATCCAGACAATCTCCAATGACAGCCACAGAGGCAGGATGTTCACCTGTTCCTCACTTTTCACCACCCCAGTTGATGTCTCACTCATGAACATGTTTGCTCGTAGCCATATCTTGCCAGCCCTGTGGCTGCACCACGGCCACTCCCTTCAGACAGCAACAGAGAAGGACCATCAATTTGTACTGAGAGCACAGACAAGAAGGTCTGAGAGGAACCTAATTAAAGCACTCCTGCTTTATGGCAAAGGTTACATTAACACCCAGGCTATAATTAGCATATCCTCTCACTTAGCTGAGAGAGAAGGCTCATCCACAGTCTGTCTTTTGGAGAAGAAGCAATTAGGAAATCCCATCACTCTGATAAGGAGTTGCTTGTCTTGTCCTACTAAAAAGACCTCATGGAACTGAGGCCTTACAAAAAAGTTTCTTTATCTGGAAGACCAGAAATTGCTTGGTCTTTTCCCAGCTGGCAAGATACATCTGGTCATGGCTGAAGATCCCTCTCCCATGGGATGGATGCAACTCTGCAATTCTGGGCCCAATGACTCTTTTATCTTTCTTTGTGTTGTCATGAGTAAGTTATGTAATTACTGCCAAACAAGGTTAACCCCCCAGCATTAAGTTTGAAAGTACTTTATAGAAAGTAACAGAGTTGCCCCATGGAACAGGTTTTGCTTCAGTGGTTTTTATTCATGAGTTCATTACATGACAATTTACTGAAGCTGATTTTCTTACTCACTGAAGTGATTAAAGCAATATCACCCTAGAGATTTCCTGTTTGCCTGCACATATCACTGCAGCCCTCTTAACTTCCTCCAAAGCAAGGGCAGAGCCCCACTGTTCTGGAAATTTGGCAGGGTGAGGTCTGTTCTCATTTCCTAATGGAGCCGTTTTGTTTGCTCTCCCTTTGTCTTGCTAAAATTTCTTCCTGATTACTTGATTAAAGGATTGAAGAAAAAAAAAGAAAAAACACAACAAAAACCCAAAAACTCCAGCATGGTAATTCTGATCTTGTAGAGCACAATATATACCAGGAAAAGTGCTATGAAGCAGTGCTTCACCCTCAGAGTGGTTCAGAGATGGATGAATAAATTGTGCTTTGGGCTGGGAGCTGAACTACACTGTTCTGATGAGCAGGTAATTGTCAGGGTGAGTATGACATGTAGGCATGAAAATGGGGTGAAAAGCCACTGCAGAAGTACAAGCAGGACCTTCAGTGCTCAGATCCTGTTACCTAAGCAGTGCTTTTCTCACACCACTTAGTGTATCTCCCAGCAGGAAGGATTTCTATAGCTAATTTGTGGAACAACTTATCAGTAGGCTGTCTGCCTGAGGATGCAGAATTTGTAGTGATTATTGTAGCCTTTTCCTTTCCAGTGCCCTACTCACAAGAGATTACATGGCATTGCTCAAAAAGCAGACAAATGCCCTTCATAAGCAACAAAACTTTTTCCAGTTTATGTCTTAACTTTTAGTTTGATTTTTTTACAAAAGCAGCAACCCTAGAAACCAGTGGATTCAGACTGACAGATTCCTTCAGTATGTGAATACCTAATGTTTAGCATCCAAATTGCTCTTTTTTTCCCCATCTTATCATTAGATTAATTGGAAAAAAATGGTATGCCATTACCATTTGTGTTAAACTCAGACAAGTCCTGGTGGCTTCCAGACCTCTTCCAGGAACTCATCTCTCCTGCATAGCTGCTTTATCAGGCTACTGAATGGAGTTACTGTCACGAGAAACCTGCACAGAACCCTGTACAATACTTTTTATTTTCTGGCATATTTCACTGTCTTCTGAAAGTGAATCTTTATCCCAAAAAGACATGAGTGCTTTAATTTAAAATAGATGTCTTTTCAAAGGAAACATCACACCACCAAGCTCAAAGCAATAACTGGACTGAAGTTTTTATTTTTAAAAATGTTTTTTCAGTGCTCAAGACAGTCACTTCACTGTCTCTAATGAAATCAGGAGCACGCTGGGAAAGGGCACAGCTTCGAGAGCTCCTGCTTCATGCCCTGCCTGCCCTGGAGGATACATGTGATGTAGAGTGCAGTGAGTGGGGTTTAGTCCTTACAGTCCGTGGGAAAATGAAGGATTCTGGCTTCCAAGGTGGCCAAGGGCTAAAATCACTTAAAAAAAAAAAAACATTGAGAAAAAATTTATTTACTTTTTAATTTTTTTATAGCTGGGAAGAAAATATTTCCCTAGATGATATTATACTAATATTCAAATGTGATTCCCTGAGAAATAACTAAGATACATAATTTTAAATTAGTTAAGTGGTTATTTGGCTGAAAGGGATTTTACAAACAAGATCTGCTTATGAATCTTCAGGCTAAGGAAATATTCTAGTGAAGGTAATTGAAATGGGATTCTTTACTAACTGTGTCTACTGGTTGATATGCTAACCAGGACCATGTTTGCAGAACTCTAATCAAACAAGAACAACAAAAAAGGTAATAATCCTCCTCATGCTTTACAGGCTTTTTTCTTGGAGGAACCTTCTGGCTGCAATTATAAATATTATTTATAGTGATGGTATTACTTTTCTCAAGATCTACAAACTTAATATGGTGGTGTTTTAGGATCAAACAAGATCCAGAAAGGGAGGAAGTCTTGCAAACTTTATCAATAGAATCTTCTGATAAAGGGAAATGGGCTTTCATTTTTCCTCTTTGTTGTAAATGTCTTCTAAAAGGCTGTCATAGAAAAACTTAAAATTGGAACTGTTTGACTAAAGAGAAATACAGCTCTGGGTTTTTTTTAATAAAATAGCATTATTTTTAGTAAAAGAATGTAACAGATTGCTTGGGGGTTTGTTTAGTTTTCTCCAATGTCACTTCATTTTGAAAAAAAAAAGTGATGTTACAAACACAGCCATGAGGAGCTTCCAATGTGTGTGGAGAGTGTGTTGCATAACACTCCTCAGCCTTGCTGTCTTGGCAATTAATCAGCAAAGGATGTCGCTAAATGAGGGTCAGGTTGGAAAGATAGAGGAGGAGTCTTCTTGGCAGGAGCCTTTGGGAACAGTGTTGTGGGGAAGACTGGGTAGCAGTGTGGAAATGAATGAGTTTTTGGTAGGTGAACATGGGGTACTGAACTTCAGGCAGCACTTCCAGGGTTTGCTCATGGCAGCGCCTACTTAAAACAGCATCAGTCCTTCCCAAAGCTCCCTGTTGGTGCAGCTGCCTACACGGAGGCTGGAGGAATGCAAAAAGCTGCACAAGAAAAACAGCTTGGTCACAAACTCCCTCCCCTCTCCATTCCCTGCCTTTTGCCCCTCTCCCAGCTGAGCATTGTTCAGCTGTGATGCCCATGACAAAGGGAGAAGATAACGTGGGGTATGGGTGGGAAGTGACCACGTGAACCACCACATCAGCTTCCTGCCATCTCAGGCCACCACATCGGAGCATGACCTGGCAAGATGATGAAGAAAGGGACTCCTGTGGAGTACAGAAGGGAAAGGTAGATCCCGGGACAGCCTCTTTCCCTGCAGGCCCCTTCCCTCCTTTTTGCATGTGCCTCTATGCCAACATCATGCAGCATCCTGTTGCCTTAGGTTTTAACCCTTATATTTTTCGAATTCTGTATTGCCTGGCGTGTATGCTTCATAGCCTGTTAGCTGCTGTTCTCTATAGGCATAACAATGCCTGTCTGGGCTTGCTCTTCAAGGACACTTAGACTGCCCAGGCCCAAGCTTCTAAAGGAAGGGGGGGAGCGAGCTAAGGGAGCTAGGGGGAAATGGCAAAGTTTTAATTGGTGAATTTATGCTGATATGCAAATGGACCAAACCTATAAAGGTGTGGAGAACTTGTGACTCATCGTCCATTTTGGGTGATGTCCCTAGGGGCGCTTTGTCTGCCCTAAATGTGCCTTTGAAGGCCTTTTGAATAAATACCCACCTTTTATTCCCTTACTCCTGACTAGTCTCAGTTTTTGGACTTGCCTTTTCAGGCAACAACCTGAGTGGGGATTTTATTCCTACAGTTTTTCCATCCTGTGTTCAGACACCAAGGATGAGGTTGTAACGAAGGTTCATGTAAGTGGAAATGATCACAGGGTAAATAATTTCATCTTTCAGATCTGGTGATAAATTCTGTATGAGAATGGGCCTTGGTAACTCTGATGGACTCTCAAATATGGATTTATAGCAAATCTTTAAAATTCCTCTGTTTCTCAAGAAAAATGAAGCTTTTTTAGCTGTCTGAAAAATATTATTAGAATTTGCACAAGGGGTCCTCTCTATGCTTCTAAAAGTCTCCTTTTAACTGTACACCTTACAGTACTCTTTGAAAAAAGCACTCGTATTCAAGGAAGCCAAAATCAAAGGCTACCTGGTGTCCAGTTAATCCAACCAGCAGGTGTCTGTAGATAGCTGGTGGAGATTCTCTGTAGACATGTTCTTAATGCTTTTTCAGACATCAGGTAGCAAAAAAGAAAAAAAGGAGGAAAGGTAAGCTTTAAAAATTATTATTATAGTTGCTATTTCTTTTATTATTGTTATTGTTGTTATTATTAACAATAATGTTGTTATGGTTATTATTATTTCCCCAGGTGTTCAAGTCCTAGCTTTCCCATAATTTAATTTGTGCATGATTTTTCATTAATATGAATGACAAGAGCAAGATCTGAAAATGGGATCCAACACCAGAGCTAAAAATACTCATAATATCTCCTTGTTATCTATTTCTTTCTAAAGAGTAGAGGTTGTCTTTTTCTGAAGTGTTGGAAAAATGCACATTAGTATGTTGCTATACACAATGTGGAAATCACAATATCAAAAGAGAGCCAATACAATAATCTATGTTTTGGCATCTAGTTCAAACAAGTCAAAAAATAATGTTGGCTGCCTCCTGCATTATCATCTTAATTAAAGAGGATAATTAGAAGTATGAAGGATGAAGGAAAAGTTGAAGTAAAACTAAGGATGGAAGGTAAATTTCCTATCCCTGAAACCAGAAATTTCTTTTAAATTAGAAAAAAAAGGTGCAATAATCAAAGGGAAAAGAATCACGGCTTTTAATTAATGAAAATGTTTAGATTGATAGGAAGGCAAAATAGATTGCTATGGATGGATCATAATTTCTTTTTTGGTAAGAGCTGCTAAATGTAATCCTCCGATATCATAACATACACTGAATGCTTGGGGACTTAAAGTGTTGCTGAAAAGAACTGTTTATTTTCCCTTGAAGTTAACTCCAATAACCCTGACAGTGCCTGAGAATAAACAACTCTTCTTGTAACTGTATCAAAGAGCTCAGGAACCTTAAAAACTGCTGTAAATGAGGCAAGTGCTTTTGTTTTTCAGATAAACACCAAGGCCACCTGAAAGCTGTGGGCTAAGTCTTTGGGTACCCTCATGGAATAAGAGAAAGCAGCAGGCAATGTGGTTTCAGGCCAGCATGGTATAAAAACACAGGGGAAAAAAAATCCAGTAATGAAAAATGAGTCTATGTGGATGGGCAGGTCAGCCTTTCTGATGGGGCACTATTGGCAGACTAACTACAAAGCTTTCCTCTGCAGCCACATCCAAGCTCAGACAGGCCTGCTGGCTCTGACCCTGGTCCAAGCAGCTAAATGTGATGTCAAGTGGGATTCATAACCCAACTGCTGATTTTAGGACTTCAAGTGAGGAAGAAAAGCCTCTGGACTCATGAGGGGCCTCTCTCTTGTCCATTAAAGAAATGTTTTTCAGAGTGTAAACATCATCTGGGAAACCAACTGCTTTCTGTGGCTTTGAAAATTTCCTTCCTGAGCTGCAAATTATTTTGGGATCAAATTGTGTTTCATCCTGTGACAGTCAGTAGTGCCAGGTCCTCCAGTCACTAATGGAACATAAATAATTAACCAAATGATACTCGTGCAAGTTCATCTATAGTGGAAAAAACTTTTATCTAGTCAAGCCAATGCAGCAGCTGGGGAAAACCTACTCCCTGCACAGCCCATTCCAAGATTTTGTTTAAGAAATCAGTGTCTCAGAGGCCAGTCTCTGCAGGAAGGGCTGAAGTAGGATATTGGCAGTATGTTTATTAGTGCTTGTTCTGGATCTGTTGTGCAGAGCTCAAGCTTTTTTCAGAGACACACATAGAAGCAGTTGTTTAGGGGATTGCAGCTCTGACCAAAGAGCTTCACCTCTTACATAAGGCCACAGAAGAAATGGAAGAAACCTCAGGTGTCTGCTATAGACACGTTGTAGCTTCAGGGGAGCTACCTCTGGGAAAAAGTTCTTTGCTGTGAAGTATTGTGGTGGTTTGACAGGGGGTCTGCTTTTTTGGGCATGGTAGGGGCCAGAAACATGGCTCCTGTGAAAAGCTGCCAGAAGTTTCCACAGCTGTCCAGGCCAGGGCCTGTCCCTGATGGCTCTGAAGATGAACATGCGGCAAGCCACAGCCGGGCCAATTAGAGAAGAAAGTAACGCCTCTGTGACAACATATTTAAGAAGGGGTCACAGTAGTACACACGCTCGTACCAGGTAGATGTAGCCATGTAGTTGTAAATAGGCAGGGGAGAAGGAGTACAGCATGTAGAAGAAAACAACAGATATGGACACCAGCAAAGTCAGCCAAGAAGACGAAGAAGGAGGAGGAGGTGCTTCAAACATCGGAGCTGAGACATCTCCACAGCCTGTGGTAAGGACTGCACCAATGCAGTGTTCCCCTGCACCCTGAGGGTCCATAAAGGAGCTGAGATCCACCCCA
>VZRZ01003369.1:681920-697787 GCA_013398175.1 Climacteris rufus | reverse complement strand
GTCATTTGTGGTAAAAAACGCCTTGTTTCACCCCCACCCTAAGTTTGGACCAGCCTGACCTTGGGAGGAAGGGCAGCAGTGACTGGGCAGTCTGCTTGCCAGGAGGGACAACATAACTTCTGCAAAAATGCCACAGTGCTTGTAAGAAGGGGAGAAAAACCTACCTCCCCTCCAGATATTTTGCCAAGAAGAGAAAACATCTGAGGAATGAACTGACTGGGAAACAGCCCCCCTGGTTCTCCTTACTTTCTGAGGGAAGGAAGGAGGGATGTTGGGGGATGGGGGCGAGAGAAAGAGTGTTTTAAGAGAATGTTTTGCTTACTCCTTTAACTCTGTAAAAAATTCATTTATCGCTTATAAGTTTTAAGCCTGTTTTAGCCTGCTTTAATTAGAGAGGTTTTTTTCTCTCTTTCTCAGTATCCTTATCTCACTTTGGAAAAATTCTTCTCCCCTGTCCAGTGCAGAGGGGAGAGAGCGGCTTTCGTGGGGGGTTTGGCATTCGGCCACAGCTCAAACCATGACAAGTATGTAAATATTCCACACAGTGTACAGCATCCAATTCTCTACAGTGCTGAGACTCATCCACTCACTTGGTGTGACATCAGGCAGGGATCACTTCAAGAGAGCAGTCTGCTTCAGAGGTTAGGGGAAGTTTCCAGCTTGAGCCAAAATGCCAAGAGCAGGACCCTGCACTGAAACTGCCTTGGCCCCAGACAGACCCTCAGTCTGGAGTGCAGTCCCCATGGAGAGACGATGGGGACATGCTGCAACCCAGACCCTTCTGGTGTGGAGGTGAGGGTTCAGCCCCTCAGTGCAGGGAACTGAACAAGGATATTCCTCTCATGCCAGCAGGGCTAACCGTGGAAGAATTTCTCCCTGCAAGCACTCAGTGACACTACATTTAAATGTGCTGCATGCATTATTCATCTCTTTGCAGCAAGCAGCCAGAGCTGAGGCAGCTGTCAGTCCAATTTTCATTTCAGAGCTCAGCCCTACAGCTGCCTCATGGGGGGCACAAGGAATGATGAGGTCCAGGGGACCAGTGGCCCGTGCTTTCGGGCTGTGAAGCAATTATTTGCAAGGGTAGCTGCAGTCCAAGAAGCATCACTATATCCAGCTTTGTTTAGGGAAGGCTGGAGGAGGAATTTGTTACAAAAAAGAAGGGTTTTTTCTTGCATCTGTGTTGTATCAAAGGCAGGTGATTGTGACTCTCTTCTCAAGGGTTTTGCTACAGTCCTCTCTTGCACCTTTATCTCTCAGAGCTTCTCCATAAAAAACTCACAAAACTTTGAGATTCTAGTTTATTTTCTCTGAAGTTTGGTTGATATAGCACCTGACATATCTGACTAATGATTCTGTTTGGGATCCTTCTATACAATTTGAATATGAAGCACCATGCAAACCACTGCTTGTGATGTTCTTGTCCACATGGCTGGATGTGTTACAGCCCCATAGAAGCTGAGGAAATCCAACAGCTGTCAGGCTCTTACTCTGCTTACAAATGGCTGGGCTATGACAGCTTGGTGGGAGGTCATTATACAAACCTAGAGTCAAGGTTAGATATTACTGGATGCATTTTAGTCATGCTACTCTCTCTGCTAACAAAAGCTCATAAAATTCCTAAAGTAAACAACTAGCACAAACTTCAAATCTCCTTAAGTTGTCCCAGCAGAGAGCAAGTCTTGGCACAGAGAGAACAGCATGGAGCTGCAGCCCTGGAAGGCTGCTGCTCTCCCAAGTGTCTCTGAACCTCAAGCACTGAGGTCCTTAATCCCATATTGAGTTGAGCTGTTTGGATGTTGGGCTGTCCATCTCATTCCGAGCTCTCCAGAACTGAGGAGTTTTTTCATGTAGAGAAGGTCTGGTTAAGGTCCACTCACCAAAATGCCCCAAGATTACAGTGTGGGACACAACCTGCAAAACAGAGAAAACTTGTTCCCTTATTTTTTCACCTTTACTGCAGAGATGCACATGGCACCTAGTACTGGGGCGGGGGCACCACAATGCAAACAAGAAGAAAGACATCTTGAAATTTTCACTAAGAAAAATAAAACACAGATTTCTTTTACATCCATCTTTCAGCTAAGTAAGAGAAAGCCATATTCCCCAGTAGGAAAAAAGGGAAATAAAAAAGCTAAAGCTAAAACTGAAGATTAAATATATCTCTTAGGCTAATGACTTGGTACATGATAGCACTTTGATCTTATCAATTAGAAAACAATCTGACTTCCGTATTTTCTTCTGGGTATTATAGCCAAGATCATACCAACACTCTAAACTAAAAGGATCTGTTTTAGCTCAAGTATTATTTATTCACATGCTTTATGATTCTCTTTCATGGGGAAATGCAAAGACAGCATCTCATTAACTGAAGGAAAATAAAGTTTTCTTTTTTAACATCATGAACATGGTGGCTCTGCAATCAGGGATGTTTAAAACACTGAATGTACCTAGAGATATAATGTGACAAGGAAACTTCTCATGCATTCAATGAGAGGTGACAGCACACAGATAAAATACTAATCTCTTGTTATCAGCTCTAGGTACCACACTAAATGCAATTGTCAGAAATTCTCAGCAGAAGTTGACAGGACCAAGACAGGTTCATTTGGGGTCACTGGAAATTCATTTGCATAAGCACTTCAGCATGTATGTCAAGAGTCTTGCTTTTCAGAAAAAGTTTAAGCTATTTAATTTAGTCACATATTAAGAGAAAGCAATTGTTTGAGGCCCGGATCCTTAAAAGTATTTGAACACTAACAACTACCGATTTCCAGGAAAGGCAATCCAGCATCTTAGCTCAAATGTCCTGCTAGGTGAAGAAGTATAAATCTCTCTGAAGCCAAAATGTCTGTCACATCTGTATGTCTGTTTTATGGCAGTTAAGATAATGGCAGAGAATCAACATCAAATTAGAAAAACACTTTGTTTGAATTTTTAACTATATTTTAACTCTCCACTCTTTCTGACAAATGATGGTTAACTTTTTTTTGTTCCCTCAGGGTATGATAATATCCTCAGAGAAAATTCATATTGGATTTTTCAAGTATTTGGTACATTCTTTGTTTACTCTACAGTGTTCACCCATTAGCAGTGAATTACTGTGTTGTTATACAAACCAGAAAACAACAACTACAAATAACAATCAGTCTCTGCCTCAGGACACACAACAAGCTGAAAAGAATGATCTGCTAATACTTTAGAGAGATGCTTGCCAAAACTGCTTATGGTCAGAACAGATGCCTGCTAATTAAGGGGGGTACTTAAACTATTAAAGCAGATTATGACTTCACACACCTCACTAAGGTGTGGCACTGTAGCCATTCCAGCCTGAATGGAAAAGGCTGCAGTGTCCACTTGAACATTGTCGGCTAGTAATTGTTAATTACACTGGGATCTGCCCAGGATTGAAAACTACACACTCCTCGAATCAGAAAACTAATATTCCCAGACTTGTAATACGTTTTACCACGGCCTTGGCTGTTGAGGATACCCAAACGCCAGATTTTTGACTACTTATGTGCATATATAAATTCACATGCTGAGGTACAAAAAAAGCCAGAGAACTGAACCAGGATCCAGTTATAAGAGAGAGAATGATCTGGTGGGTGAAAAAGCCAAGTCTCCTGACTTGAAAAGCAGAGAAGTTCCGTTTCCTTTCTTTTTTTTCTCAGCAACATGCATCCACTGCCACATGGGAAGCTGACAGAAACTTCCTAAGCCTCATTTTATTCACATGTAAATTAATCAGTAATGTTAATAATTCAGACTTTCCTTTATCAGTGTTGGCAAAAGTGGAGCCAAAAAAAGATATTTTAAAGGAACATTTCACAGAGACACATTTCACAGAGACTTACACAGAGTGTAAGGGGAAGGATAACCATGGGCAGGGAATGGAGCTGGACTTGCAGGGACCTGCTCAGAGCTGTACTATTGCTTGTTTGGAAACCAGAAAAGCAGCATTGCACCTCAGCATCCTGCAGCTTCCCTCTCCATAAAATGGAGATAAGAGGACCAAGCTTCACTTTATAAAGCACTTTGAGGACTGAGAAAGTTATCTTCATATAGGCATCTTGCTTCAAGGAACTGTATTTTTACCCATTTCTGTACATACATTTCTTTCTGAAGTAATCAACTACCTACTGTTTTAATATTATTAGCAACCTGAGTCAGGAACAGAGGCTAAAATGAGCAACAAAAACATGGGCCTTCATTTAGAGACATAATCTGTTTAATAAATATGACTGTAAAAGCAATAAACAATAGCAATTATACATTACGCTACATTGTATTTAACGAAAGGGGAAAAGAAGATGAAAAAGTACATCAAAAAAAGTAATTTTAAAATTAGAAATAGTTCCAACACTATAAGAAAACTTTTTGATTGGCTTACTATAAAAATAAGTTGGCTAACATTGGACTTCAGTGGGGACTATTATACAGTTGCAGCCAAAACTTTCCCATCTTTCTTAAAGCTGTAGTTGCAAACACAATAGCAAAGCCATACAAACTGCTGTATTTCTACCTGTCTTCAGAGAAGCTGCAGAAGAGGCAGAGGGCTCTGTACTGTGACTATCCTTTAACTACTGTGGGCCTAATGTTCTTGGTATCATTTTTATTTTGCCAGCAAGTAGGTTGATTTAGGTTTGTGCCCAGTTTGTGACAGAGAAATTCAAACCCACCAGAACCCACTTCCTGCCCTGGGACTATGGGTCACACTGACAATGCTGCGCTCTCCTGGGTTTGACTCAAGTTACCCTGTGCAGTGTTTTCTGAACAAAATCCACCCATGTCAGGAATCAGGGTGCCTCCTATGTGTGCCTCACTGATTATGAACTGGCCTCTATTTGCCTTCACCTAATATAGTTAGGCAAGTGTACACTGGTTACAGTCTTTCTCTCTGTATACTGCAAAACAAAATCCTGATGCTAGGTTTAATTACCTGAATTGGGGTGGAAATCAACCACCTGTGGTAATGACCACAGGTTAGGCTTCAGCCAGATATCCAGTGTCTGTGGAGGACTTCTTCGAGGTATGCTAATCCTGCTTTCCTGCTGTTCCCTGGCACAGTCTATGTGAACATGTCCTACAGCTTCATTTCTAATTGCAGTGTTGGTAAGAGATCAAGTCTTGTGTAAGAGTGGTCCAGTGGTGCTGAGGCTCAAAATGTGTGGGAACAATCTCAGGCCAAATTCCCTCTCCTATGCCCACAGTGGCAGGAGCTTGCAGATCTGAAACCAACAGGGGTGCCAAGAAAGCCACAGGAAACTGCATAGACCTTCCCCTGCCTCTTAATGGACAAGGTGTCTTTCAAAGAACTGACAGGCCTTTAGGTGACTCTGAAAAGGCAGAAATCTCCCAGGACTTTCCCAGACAAATTCAGCCATCAGCACTACATGGAGCTGAGGGTGTTGCTCAGGCTCTCAGCCAAAATTGAAGGTGTAAGGCTGGTACAAAGTACAGTGCAAGTTCTTGCTGGCAAAAACCTCCTGCAACTGCAGGATGGACAGAACCCCCCTCCCTGCCTGCAATGCATGCTTGTTCTGTTCTGTTCAGGGTTAGGGTTAGGAGGCAAAGTTATTTTCCTACAGCTCTAGCAGTGGGATGCCTTGGTGTGAGCAGGCTAAGAAAGCTGTCTGAGCAGGAGCCTGGCCTCACAGTTGGCATCACCCACACTTACACTCAGCCTCCTCGCATTGTAGGGCACGGGCAGCAGCTGCAGCTAGAGGAACGAAAGGCAGAGTCCAAACAAAGACATAACCAGACTGACCAAGAATATTTTCAGTGCCTTTAAACTCCAGTGTGATTTTTTGTGTGTCCTCAGGAAGTCTGCTGGGGTGGCTACCCCTCCCACAGCCCAAAGTGCTAAAACAGCAGTTAAACCTAAAGCCAAGAACCCTAAACACCCCCTCCCACTTCCCACCACCCCCAGCCCTTCTCCCCCACATCCCAGCCCACCCCTCTCCCTAAAGAAGAGCCCCCCCCATGCATATTCTTGGCCTATTCATTATGAATTTTCTACAAATTAGAGACAGATCAGAAAAAAGAGAGTGAAAGGGTGAGGGGAAGGGCCGCAGGAGTGAATAGTGGTACCGGTTCCTCTCCCCCCACCCCCCACTAAAATTGAACACCTGTACAATGCAGTTCCACTATGGTCTCAGTATAATGTCCACATGCACAGGCTTAAAGCTAAAAACCCTTTGTCATCTGAAGAATTAAAAAGTCCAAATGCAGTGACTTCTCCTCCTTTTCTAGATACAGATATTGGTGTTCTCAATTCAACCATTTACATAGGTAGGGATTTCTTTTGTGCTCTGGGGCTCAGCAGCTGTGGAAATACTTCCTGTGGCAAAGAAAGAACAAAATAAAAGTCCATAAATAACATGCATATTTAGTCAAGGAAGAGGCTTGAATGTATCACCTTGCTAGACTTTGGGATTCAGCTGTTCCAGACTGACACATTCTTTCCAGAAATATTTTCTTGTCATTCAAACACTGAAGGTGATGTCCTGTTCTTTTGCTAATGAAGATGATTCACCCATGTTGAACCGAAGAGGGAGAGGCCAAAGCAGAGGGTGAAAGGAAGGAGGGGTTGAGGTCCTGAGAGGAAAAGTGTCACTCATTTGCAATGATAAGGTATTGGAGGTTTCATGAATAACTTAAACCCTTGCATTTGCAAAAGAAATGCCTAAACCACTCAAATCTAGAAAAGAGAAATGTGGGGTTTTGCTGCCAGAGTTTGGAGAGAAAATTAAATGATGCAGGGATATTAATTCAGATTCCTCTAAGGAAGGATCCCTGAACGTTAGTCAAAGTTGTTGAAAAAAATGGTTTCTGAACAAGCATACAAAAGAGAAACACCCAATTACAGTCTTGCTTTGTTTTCCCAGAAGAAAGAAAACTCATTAAAAAAGAAATTGCTGATTTCCAGAAACAGATGAGGAGGTTGTATAGGAGGGTGCCTTTGCACTTTCTATTCTGTTCACACCTAGGTCCAGACCTTTTCATTTTGTCAATGAGCTCTGATTCAGTTGTCTCATTCATCTTACTGACAGGATGTAAAAACACTCTTAGCAAGTTTGTTGAACTGATTCCTTTTGATACATAATTGAGTCTATGTATCTCACCCATGTAATTTTTGTGTTCATTAGTGAACTTACAGGTGGAAACCAAGGAGTTGTGGAAGGCTGATTTCTGGTTCAATACAGTGTCCAGTAGCACAGCTGAGAAATGCATAACATTCTGGCTGTTGTAGAAAGCCAGAAGTGCTACAGCTGCACCAAATAAAAACCTACCCCCAAAATTGGCTTTTGACTTCTCTTATCCTAGTAGTTTTAAGGGTTTAAGCTTCCATCACCAGCAGGAGCAGTTTTGAAGGTACCTTGCAGTGACTGACCCTTGCCACTTCAGTCTGAGTGACTGAAAACATGTTTTCCCTGCTCCTGGAACAGCATGAAGTACCACCTTTGCATTCTTTTAGAAACGGGAAGCTCAAAGCCCAAAGCCCATCCAACTCTACAAATAGAGTTCCTGCCTTGAAATTGGGTGTTTCTCCCTTAGCATGTTACAGCAATTTTGCCTTGGAGGTTTCTGGGGGAAAAAGAAAACAAAACAAAACAAAAAAAGTAAAACAGAATTGTTAAAGTTTAGGACCCACCGCTCCGGGTCTTGGCTTGAAACCTCTTGGTGATCCACAAGCTTTTTGGAAGTCCTCTGTCCAGACTACCTTGGTTGCATTTTCTTTCCTTGGGTTCTGGACTGTGGCCTGAGGTTGCTCTGTAGGGAGAATACCACATGGGAAGGTTGGTCCCCTCACTCCGTCCTGCATTCTGCTAAGCAGGGATGTCCAGGTCTGCTGATGAATGGCTGCTTAAAAGCTTTTAATAGCTACAAGATCCCCTTAGTAAATAGGTGAGGAAAGATCAGCACTGACTGCAGTGCAACTTCCAGCTTACCATCAGTTTAATCAAAAATCTTCTTTCTTTTTCCCCCCCAGGCTGTTTTACAGGCCACAATCTTAACACATCACACTCTCTCCTTAAACTACCCTTTTCCTTGCTCCCTCTCTACAGCAGCTATGGCTCCAAGCCTGCATTAGCACACATTCACATAGATTTTAGGGACATCCTCAGATGAGATCTAAGGTTTGTTTAAATTGATGAAATTGTGCACATAAGAGACCTCAGTTACAATGCTTCACTTCTGTCTAAGTCACAGAATCACAGAATGGTTGGGGTTGGAAAGGACCCCTGGAGAACATCTAGTCCAACCCTCCTGCTAAAACAATTTCACCCAGAACGGGTTGCACAGGATCATGTCCAGCAGAGTTTATAATATCTCCAGAGAAGGACACTCCACAACATCTCTGGGCAGCCTTTTCCCTTTAATTTCTCTAAAATAAGTCCATGTCTGTTCTGGGCCTACAGAATTGCTACCTCATGAGTGAAGCTAAGCAATGCCCAAGCAATGCTGGCTTTAGAAGAACATGTCTCCACATGGAAACCTCCCTGCTCCGTCCCAACACTTCTATTGTAATCAGGGTAAGAGCAAACATAAGCTTGAGCAACTGTGTGACTGATCCCAGAATACCCTGTCGAAATCTATTCACTCTAGTTCCAAAAAAAGCCTGCTTTTAGAAATATTCAACCACAGAGGCCTGTGGGAGAAGTCAGCCTGAGAATAAATCCAGCTGTCCAATGCTGAGATCCCAGGTTTTGCTCAGTTTATCTGGGAATCAGCCAGACTAGCACTGCTGCTGGCAACAAGGTCTGGCACAGCACAAAGGTCCCAGCAGTTAAAACATCAACAGCTATTTAGCTTTTAGATATTACTTACCAAATCACCTGCTCACCTCCATGTTCCAGGTGAGGGTGGCTGAAGTTCTTCTGGATATGGGACTTAGCCCCACAACTATATCAGCCTGAGCAAAATAAATTAAATTGCCAGCAGGATTTTTTTTAGAAGGGGAGGGGATCTATGTAGAGCAACTAGGAGAGAGAAAAAGCCTAAAGTTGTTCCCCTCCTTTTCATCACATGGCAGTGAGGGAGAGGGAAGTGTTAGCAAGGTTTCCTGTAGCAAAACTAATGCTGCAGCAGAAGAGGATGGGAGGAGGATTGTGCAGGAATATGGGAAGGGGGGAGGCTGAGAAAAAGGTTAGCCAATTGTAAGTCAGAGTCTGACCAGCTGCAGGATGCTGCAAGTTATTTACCTATGGGGTGGACTTCCAACTTCTCATCTACTAGTTGCTCAGGGCTCATCAGCTCACTTTGAGGGACATTAGGTATGCTTTCCCTCTGACTGACTGGACTGACCATCTCTTGATCTTTTTCATTCTGCATCTGTGCATATATATTAAGGCCAGGAATCTTCCTAAAACATTAACAGAAACCATCATTGTGTGATACTCTGGCAGATGAGGTAGTATCAGCTTTTAGAAACCAAAAAAAAACTCACTCCAAAAAAGAAAACCCATCAAAACATACCCTAAACACCTCAGGGAAAGGCAGCAATGGTGAGAAGGAAATGGCTCAGGGAAAGTCATACCTTTTGAACTTGTAGATTACAAACACAGCTAGTCCCACAAAAACCACAGAGAGGAGCATCAGCATAGCTGAACCACTGTGACTGGGAGTGAGGTCCACCAGGGGAGCTGCAAGAGAGGAGAGGTTTAGAGCCACCCCCAGCCTGAAGTGAAAGCTCCTCCCTCCAGAAATAGAGTTCATTCTCCCCTCTTATTGCACTTGTAGCAGGCCTCATCAATCTACACTTCTCCATGGCTTCTCTCCTTTTCTAACCCACCTGGGAAGAAACTTGAGTTCAGATCACTTGTGGTGCTCCACATACCCCTTGATATGAAGTTCCACAGCTTTCTCCTTAGAGGCCTTTATTTCAGATTCAAGACAAAAACACCATAACAAAATAACAAAGCACAACAAAACCAATCCTAATCAGACAAAGAGCCTCTCTGTACTCCTCCTCAGAGTTTTGCTCACCATCTTGCCATAACTCCTTGCAAAATAAGGCCACCCAAACCATCCAGAAGGGTGGATTTCCCAGAAATAAAAAGTGAATTGTTCTAGTTTCCATCACTCACACACACAGAGAAAGGTAGTGAGCATCCAAGCAGTTTCACACACAGGTGCAGAAGTGTCAGTTGTTCATGCAGACACAGATACACTGCACTGCAGTCAGACACATAGCTCCAGCAGTGCCATTACAAGGAGCTGACACACAGCAGATCCACCCTCACACACAGAACATGGCACAGGCAGTGCCTTCCTCTGCAAGGCAGTGAAAGTTAACTTGAACTGCTGCCAAACACATCCTCCCTCTCTTGCACCTCTTCACATGCACTGAACAGACCTCTCCTAAACAGAGCCAGAAGACACAAAGAAACAGGCACACACAAGCAAACACTTACTAAGACACACACATCACATGCACACGTATTTTCAGCTTCACACCCACACTGAAAAAGCCAAAATTTATGAAGAGAAGTGAAAAACTTTCTCCTTCCCACATCAAGCAGTTGAAGCACCAGAATGAAATAATCCATTATTATGAATTCCTCCACTCTGTCCCCTCTCCATCTGTGTTTTGTGGGTCTCTGCAGTTCTGTGGCATGACAAAGTGGCTCTCCAGCCTATTCAGATTCAACATCACTCAGTGTTCTTGCTATAATGCTGCACTAGTAATAAACAGCTATTTAACTGCTTTGTGAGGAATATTGGCATATTTTACTCTGCCTTAGAGCTGAGGTTGTTGTCTGTTGAGTTGGAGACATTGGTTTGTTTTTTATCTCATGAGAAGAAGGAATGAACATGATGAATGAATTGCAGTCTATTGTCTATAATTGCCATAAATTAATCCTTCCTCCAGTGTGGCCTGAACAAAGAAGACAGAAGTCTGAAATGTGCTGAGGCCAATGCCTGTCATTCTTCTGTGCTCCAGGGAATGCACACACCCACATGCAACACACACGCACACACACAGAAGCTGATTTCTACAGGTTCCGCTTGAATATCCACTCAAGCTAATTTAGATACCTGCACTTTTCCTCCCTGTGGCTCCTCGGCTCCTCTGCTGCAGAAATTGCTGCTGTGCATGGCCAGGCACAAACAGGGAGGAGCACACGTGCACTGTGGCATGGCAACAGAAATGTAGGTGTATGCATACATGTGTGTGCACTTACAAAAACACATGCTGAGCTTTGTGCTTCAGCCAACTACAGCCCATAGCTGCCAGAGTCCAACACAACATCATAGTGAAAAGGCTGGGAAAGAAGGGATACCACAAACCACAGCGTCATGTGTGTCCCCTTGGATTGTGTTTTCTAGGGGTTGTTTCTGGTGCAGTCTTGTGTTCCAGGTTTCCCTCCTTTATTTTATTTAATTTTTTATAAAAGCTCAGATTTCCAAAGGACAATTCTTCTTATTTCCTAACAACCAAAAAAATAGCTTTCGGCAGAGAAGTAAATCTCTTATGGCCTTCTGTCAAATTTTAAACTATTCACAAGTTTGGATATCATGAAATTGGGCCTTTTACTTAGACAGAGAACAGTCGTGACCTCTGCAGCTTGTTAAGGAGTCATAATCCCTCAAAGACCTCACAGTGGCTGCTCTCTGGGTTTTTAATAGGTAGTTTGGCCATCCAAGCTCATTTTGCATTCTTACTGAATCCTGTTTCTGCAAGAGACAAAACCCTATAGTGTTCCTATAGGACACTGTGAGTCCAGTTACAGCAAGCACTCACCAGTGGCTTTGGGAGGGGTACAACAAAGCTTACTTTGCAGAACAAATGAGTATTTGCATCTCTTATGGACAAAACTCATTCCTGGTGTCTGTGTGTAAATATAAATAACAATGTGCATTTTTGGTAAAAATTATGAGCGATTGCAGCTCCATTTACCATTGGTAACTCCATTTTTGAAGCTCACATTATATGCTTTTGATTATAACATGTCTAAAAGTAATCATCTGGTCATCTGTTCCACAGCTAATGGAAAGCATAAACATACAGGAATATTCCCAGGACAGATATTAGAAAGCTCTGCTTAGGAAAAATAAAATGTTAGAAACCCTAGGCCTTTCCTTTGAGGGGATTTAAATGTAGTCACATTACACCTTTTCTTAACAGTCTCTTTTTCCTTACTGCTTAGAAGGCAGCATGTGGACTGACACCAGGCTGGGCAGATCCATGCATAGCACAAAAAGATTTCTGGGGAGCAGTTTGCTGGTACAAATGAAACTTTTAGTTTGCAAGTTATCAAAAGAAGCTGGTACCAACTGATCAGAATTATCAGCAGGTTTTAGCATGCAGAATAGACAGAGACATATGTAATTAAATATCAGCACTTTTGAGAGAACTTGTTTTGAGGTAGGATTAATTAAAGCCCAAACTGCCTAATCTTAATTTTGTGCATATGTACATTGATTCTAGCCTTTCAGACTGCTGAACAATCTTTTAACTGTGTTTAGTTGCTTTGAATGTTTGTTGACTCTGGAATATTTGAACATATCCAAGGTTAGCTGGTAACCTTTGCACTGTGTGACCCAGGCTGAAAATGCCATGGTGCTGTTGAATATTTCAGAGATAGACAAGAAATACACGTTTCTGCTGCAACCTATACCACACTTCCAGCAAAACCAGCAAGTTCTTGCACATGAAAACAAAAGGATTAGCTGCAAATACAAAAGCCACTATATCTTTTTGGCATGATATAGAAAGGGGAAGCAGTGTAGCCATTTTAATATCTGCCCATAAATTGTGTTGTTATTGTGATATAAAAATAAGAATTGTTTAAAATGCAGCTGATAGCACACTACTACCATCAATGTATTGCTTGCTGTGCTACAGAGCAACACAGACAGTATACACAGAAAGGATACTCACCTGCTGTTAAATGGGCAGCATGGACAAGGATTCGAACTCCTGGCTTCAACTCAAAATGGACCAGATTTTGGTTCAGTTTCTGGATCAGTGTTTCTGAAATCTATAAAAAAAAAAAAAAGAAAGAAAAGAAAAAGAGAAAATAAGAAATGCATTTGTTTCTTGATAATTGGTTTAGATTTCCAATAAGTGTGTAGGAAATGGAGCTGCACAAAAAGCAAAGATTTTTCAGATGTACCAGACTTCCAAGCACAGATTCCCATCTCCTTACAAAGAAGGAATTTGTGAAAGCTGACACCTCTGCCAGGACCACGGACAGAGTGGTTTGTGTATGGTTAGCACTGACTGAGCAACAAAGTGCCCTGTCACACCTCTGTGGGAGCAGCCCAGAGCAGCAAAAGGGAATTGAGCCCCAAGGGAACTTTCCACCCACATGTGAAAGTGTCCGCAGGACCAGCCAGCAGCAGCACGTCAGTGAACTCATTCACTAGCCAAGGGAAAAGAAACATTTCGATTGCTAATGCTCATTTGCTCATAAAAAATAACTTCTTGCTTGAGTGGCCAGTTCCATGATCTTAGAGTATGTTCATAACGTGCAATAGTCCTGAATAAAAATGAGTGGTTTTGGTTCTTACCACTGTTTGCAGTTAATTTTCAAGTTCTAAAAGCAAATTTAATTTCATCGAGTTCTGAGTTTTATGCCAGCTGCTCCCTAATCCTTAAATATGTACCAGAATCAGCTCGAATCTGGAAGTGTTTACTGACTACAGAATGTGGCTTAAACAAAATGGATGTTCCATCTCTTCTTATGGGTTACCAGCAGAGAGAACTTTCTTTCATGGGGGAGACATTCCACAGAACTTTCAGATGACCAGATTATCTTGCCATAACTCTGATTATATCAATAGAGCTGAATTTTATATCAACAGATTTTATATCAAAAAAATGAAGCAGATTACTCCTACTTAAAGGACAAAACAGAAAAGATGAGCATTTGCTAAGATAAGACCCCATGAAATCTGTATTTGTACTGTTAAGAAGCCAAACTTTGGTCCAATCTGTTGGCAAACATGCCTTTTTTTAAGTCAGCTTGTCACAATACACACAGAACCACTTCCTCCATATCACACTTAATTACATGCAAGAAGTTCCAGGCACATTGCCATTAAAAGCAAAAAATCCAGATAGATTAATCAAGGAATGGAAGCCTACAGACATGGTGTTGATAGTTTGTTGTGTGTCTTTTATATGTTCATTTGCCTGATGTTTCATGTATTTCACACTTTCTTATGGCAGAGATCAATTTTCCAGTTGAACAGTCACTGTTCTGTATGTTGGCTTATTAGGGCTAGGTGGCTGGAAAACTGTAAACACAACATTCCCCATAACCCTTAATATGCACTTGCTGAGACTGTGTTTTTGCAGCCATAGCAGGATCAAGAGGAATCGTATTCCAGTGCTCACCACTTAATTTAATTTGTTTTAAATAAATCCTTATTCCTGCTCAAAGATTAATGAAAAATTGTCAGAAAAAAGAACATTCCAATAATTTTTATACCATCTTTTTCATGTTCTTCATTTTTTTGCCTGGTTGAGCTATTTCAGTAAGTTCTACCCAGATATGATTAGATGTTCCTTGGCTATCATTCATCACAGTACGAGATTTATCTGCTTCTTTTATTTTTTTAACATTCTTAATGGTTCTTTCAATACTCTTGGCTCATACACTTCATTTCTGGCTGCTGATCACTTGAATAGGTGCCTTTGGTCCAATATCAATTTGGCAATAACTCTTACAGGCATTTTATTTATATTTTTAAATATATCTCTTTAAAGTTACAATTTATTTCATGGGTGCCAGAATGAGCAGTAAATATATTTCTACCAATAGCAAGAAAAAATACCACCTGCATTCAAAGAGCCATCTGTTGAGCTCAGAGCAGCAGGGATGGTGACACAAAGATGTGCAGTACATGAAGAATGCCTGGGAAGCAAATTACAGCCCTTTTTAAGAATTTGAGCATATTAATAACTGAGATTGACAACCATAAAAAGTTTTTCATCTCTAAAACTGGAGCAACAGATGCAGATTGATATGCTGCAAACCAGGTACTTTTACAGCTCAAGGAAAATAATGGGAAAAATATCATCTTGGCTTTATCCAGTCCCAAACACCACCTAACAGCTCTCCTCCATAACCCTGTATGAATTATCTTCCTTTGCTCTGAGATCCTGATGCTGCACAAAATGGCAGGGAAACAGCAGAGGTAAGAAACATACATGATGCCTTCTATACAAACAGAGGCTTAAAATGTGATGTATAACTAGGTCTGCAGCTAGCAAACATTACTGTAGAATGGAGAATGGCTTCATCAGGGATTTGGGCAATAAATTGAAGGATAGGAGACTCTGGAGAAAGTCAGCATGAGAAGGTAGAAGAGACTTTGTTGGGCACTAATCACTTGAAGGCACAGTCTCCCCTGGCCTGCCTGAGGACTCCTGTGGCACAGAGTGAAGAGAGCGAAACAGCAGGAACACAAGATCTGAGAGGTGCTGGGGTTGCCTCCCAGCAGGTGAGGTTATGTGTGAGACAGAAAACCCAACAAGTATTCCCTCTGGCGAGCTGATGGAAAGGAGAAACAGAAAAGGGACGGGCAGTAAGAGGGAAGCTGTAAGAAAAAGGAAAAAAGACAGAAACAGGCACAACTGGAGTTTGTTATTACTGTATTGCATTGTTACTTGATGATGAATGAGGACTTTATTGTATATCCTGTACAAATTCATCTCAGACTAAAATTATTTTTGCCTGAGACCATCAGTGTCTCCACAGAGGCTTGAAGTAGTCGTAAGTGTTCCAAGATTACACACAAAGTGTCAAAACTGGCAGCAACTGTTCAAGCTGCTCAGGGTATAAAGCCTATTTCCTTGGCTCAATTAATTATATGTTCTCCCAGTGGCTTTTTGTGTACAGCTTTTTT
>VZRZ01003369.1:572729-681896 GCA_013398175.1 Climacteris rufus | reverse complement strand
TTTTTTGCCTCAGTCTTTGTGGAATGTGAACAAGTGAAAAAAGTGAGTAACAGCCGAAGATCTTCAAAAGTGCCAGAAGTCCTAGTGAGAATCAGACATCTGCCTTCCTCAGGCAGCTCCAGAGATTCTTGACACATGCTTTTGAGAGAAGAACAGATGCATTCAGACATGTTTTTAAAATGTTTGCTTGTTTGGTACAATATTTTCATTTTTCTTTATGTGGAAAACAAGATTCTCTTCAAAATAGACAGAGGGAGTGAAAATGCTTTTCCGTACTTCTGAAAATTATCTGAAAGAGAAATCATATATAATGGCTTAAAAAAATTCAGTATTTGAAATCAGTGAGAAGCTCACACACACCTCAAGGGCCAAATTCACACTGGGATTGCGCACTGCTCTCCAAAGTTGGACCTGACAATATTTGTGGTCCTCACATGTTCCCAAGAGGATCTTTGCACTGCAAGGTCAGTCAGGACATTTGCCTTGAGATTGGAGTAGAGACTCTTCTGCCTTTCTTTCTCTATCAAAACTATTTCTAGCTCAGTTACCAGACTTTAATCTAAGAGTGCTTCTGACTTGTCTAATTTGTTTATAATATTAATAAAGTGTCTTTGAAGCAAATTTCCACACAAAGGCTGATCTCAGTTGTTGAGGTAATAAAAAGGTTTCAATGGTGAACATTTTGCGTTTCGTACTTTCCTTTATTTCTGCCCTCAAAATGCTACCATGGATGCATTTTGGTTTAAAAAGCAGAAAAGGAAACATCAAAGTACTTTGGCCTGTTTCAAAAATAGCAGTGCAGCAACTCCAATTGAATAGCCAGACCTTCAGCTGGGGAACAGGTTGGCCTCAGGCCTCTCCTTCTTCATCTCTCTCTCCTGGAGATGCAACTAACTCTGTGGAAGACAAAACTTCTCAGAATAGCAACCTCCTCATTTATAGTCTTTAAGAGTCTCTCTTGTGAAAATAATTAGCTTTCAGAATTAGTTTTGGTCCTTAACTGAGCCTCATTGACTTTATCTGCTTCATTTGCAGAATTAAGCATGATGTGCAAAAATAATTCAGTAATAGGAACTATTCTTCATGTATCATTTTTCATCAAAGGACACATAATGAATAATAATAACAGACAATTTGTGAATGGAAAAAAAAGATATTCCAATTTAAAAATGGAACAAAATAAAAATTAATTTGGCTTCTCTTAGCATTTTGTCAGATTTAGGACTATAAAAGAAACATGTGCACTGAGAAGCAGAATTATCACTGAGAAGGGCATTTTCCCATACCTTTATTGACTTTTGAAACCCCTGGTGTAAATTAGTTTAGACTAATTGAATGTGATTCAACTGTGCCAGTATGCATCAGCTAAGAATCTTGATAATTTTATAGATACTGTGTAAAGATCTCAACTAATGAGTGCTACACTTCTATCCAATCATTGAGTAAATCGATAAACAACTAAGGAAAGAATTATGCACATTGATTTCATAGGAAGCAACTTGAGCCAGCATTGCAAAAGTGAACCAGGAGTCTGGGCTAATGTGGATTACTTTAAACTGTGCCACTTGCCCTGGATAACCTTGGATACTTCACGAGGCCTCTAAAGCTTGCTTGCTTTAGCTCTGAAAAGAGCACAGTCACTGACTTACTGGGTCCAGCAGGAATTTCTTCAGATCTTTAATGAAAGATCCTAAATTCAAGCTGTTGTTAGTATCCAGGGTTACTGTGAGAGCACGAGGCAGAGGACATTCCTATGGTTACTCTGGGACAAGAATGGACCAGCAGGTATTAACTGAGAGAGAACCTGGACATAAAAGCCAGGATCCACTTCTGATGAACAAAGGCAACCAAAAACAGTCTTGAGAATCAAGGGGTCCTCTGTACACTGAGCAAAAGATGAGAGGGAGAGAGGGCTGATAGTCTCATGGCAGCAGTTAAAGGTATTAAGACAAGAGATACAGCCAGCCTCCTCTACAGCACACAAGCAGCTATCAAGAAAAGCTGGCCAGGGGAAAAAAAACCTGGTACAAGGTCTTTTGGTTTGTTTTATTCCATTCTCTCCTCACCCGCCTTTATTCTTAATACTGGCCCAACCTCCCCTATATCCCTAGTGAAACACTTGATCTTCATTCAAAGGTACAGATATTAAAAAATCTCTCCTAGTAAACTCTAGGTGATTTACCCCATACATAAACCTCCTCCCAGAATTTAATTTCCAGGACTGATTGGCACAAATTTCTGTAAGATTTGAATGTGTTCACTGTCATGATCTTGTTGCTAAAAATATTTTGGTGGTGGGCACACTTGAAATACATCAGAGAAATAAAAGTACTGAAAGAAAATATGCTGAAACATTAAAGCTCAGGAGGGTGGGTGAAAGAAAACCCCAAAATATAAAAAAAGATTGAAGCTCCATGAGCTAAAAAGAAACAGATGTAAAACTAAATCTGCTTTAAGGAAAGAATCCTAAGAGGTATATGCCTACAGGCCTCCTGAATGCCACTCTCAACAGTTTTAAATTCACAAGAGATATTTCATCTCTGCAGTTCATCACTGTCCATTTGATATTCAGTCATCCATGTCATTTCCCATCTCTTTGGCTGGATACAGATACTGGCCACAGCTGCAACATGTTGAGTACAGTTGGCTACTAACCAGCTGAAGTTACCATTTGCCAAAGTCTCCATCATGCTACATTGTTGAGAGCTCTTCTCAGAGAAAAAGATTAATGGCCTCAAGTGCCATTACTATTTGCTCCTACCCTTATTTTGCATTCTGCTTTTACAGTAATTTTGAATAGGCCAGGGAAAAGCATGCAAATGGAGAACTAAACAGAAATTCAAGATAACACTGAAACCTTTACTTGATATGAAAACATCACTTCAGAATTCTCATGTATCTTCTGCTTACATTTCATTTCATAAATAGAAGATCAGTTTGCTATGCTTGACAAAAAGCCTCCACTAGCAAACAACGTGGAAAGAAGATAATTTGTGAAATGCATAAATAAAGAGATAACCCTTCAGAATCCTCCTATTGAGTAAAACCATACACTGAAATAAATTGAGTAATCATAACTGCCCTCTATTGAACTGTAAGTAGAATATTTTCCTACCAACTGTTCATTTTGAACTGGATTTATACTAAACATAATGCAAAATTTTTTTGAATTTTACTAATTAAAGATTTGTCCTTCACTGAAGAGAAAGAATTTGATACTTTTGAAGTGGCAGATCTGAATTCTATAATCATCACATTCACCAAGCCCATCCAAGAAGATGGTGAAACAACTGCATTCAAGCCCAAGTGGCTTGAATGGCTGATGGCAATTCTGTCGGGCTGTTTCTGCAAGATTTGGGATACTTCAGTGTTGTTGCAGTCATAGCATGCAAATCAAAGACCAGCGTTTTACAACTGCCAATTATTTCTACATTTTTAAAGCAGGGTGGTAGTCTGTCCTCAAATACTGTGAAATGAAGCAGAGGAACCAAGTGACCCAATTAAAAAACTGAAAAGACGAAAGTCACAATGTTCTGGTCACGAATACAAGATTTTGCTAATGTGTTTTGGGATTCTGAAGGATGAAAAGACCTTTTGAATTTTAGGAAGCTGTGAAGAATAACTTTACACTGACTACTGAAAGTGGAATGGATCAAGAACCTTTTTTTTTTTTTTTNTTTTTTTTTTTTTGTATTTATGTATTAGGTGGAATTGTCCCATGTTGCACATTGAGAACATTTCCCCAGAATCACATGTAGCAGGTTTTTTTCAGCTGTCAATAGGAGTCAAACTTTTTTAAAGGTAGTCTCCCATGGAAAATATTAGGACCACAGAGTTTACATTTCTAAATGTAATGTGCAAACAGATATGACAATAATTGATACTATGTATACACAAAAAATAGTTTTGGGCACTTTCATGAAAGTGATATATCAAGTCAAGGAGAAAATGACATTTACCCTCTAACCACAGTTTCAAACAGAGCGTGAGACACAAATGCCCTACCCTAATGGAAACCTGCATGGAAATGTACGTTTGTCAAGTGTGAGGCACTAGTGCAGTCCCACTACTACTGCATCCAAAAATTCATGCCTTACTGTGTTCAGATTCATAAAATATGAGTGGCACAGAGGAGTACTGTTGACTTTGACAAATGGGAAACTAAGACCTAGATTTTCAAGGTATAGTGGACATTTAAGTGCCTCTGAAGTCAATGGGAATTATGTACCTAGAGACCACAGAGTGGCTGGACAGACAGAACTAAAGGTATGTTTACAAAGCCAAATGAGTATCTACCAGATAAAAACAGAACAGCTTAATCTAGCTCAAGGGGAAACAGAAAAATATAAGCCTCCATGGTTGTTAAATATGAATGAGATTTACTGGTAAATGTGCAAGTCCATGAAACCACATATACCCCTCATTGTTACCCATGGCAGAACAATGGTCTAGCTCAAGTGATGAAAACAGGAATGTCTATCATTCAGTGCTTCCTTAAGGAACCTTATTCCATGCAGTACTTGTGAAAACTATTCCCATTTTATTGCCTGTATACTTTGAAGTTTCTCATCCAAATTAGAAAAAAATAATTCAGAACTACAACTCCTTTGGGTGTGCACCTGCAAACACACAAGCTCGCATACGTGCCTTTGAATAGCTCCTTGCCCATGGGCACAAACCAGATTTCTATTCCTACCAGAAAAGATCACTATACATCGTAAGTGCCTCAGAAGCAACTTAAGCTGTAGCCATCAGAAACATCTGCTCCAGGTGATTTCAGGCACAGGGAGAGGCTGTTGAATGAGCTCTGAAACACTTTGGGAAAGGGATAGTGAATGATCACAAGCAAAATGGATGACAAATCACAAACAGGATCAGAATATGCTTCAGAGCAGAGGGTAGAGACACCTTTTGTGGCCCTTGGGCAGTTCTCACTGAAAACAACACCATTTTCTTCTAGAGTAACTAGGAAAGGGAATGCAGGACCCATAGACCAGAAACAAAAACATTCTGACCATCCTGAAGGGAGCAGGGAAGATATTTTTTCACAGAAAAGATCTGGCTACAAATGGCAAATAGTTTCTCTCTCCTCCAAAGACCTCTCCATTTGGACCCTGCAGGATGTCAGAGATGTTGATGGAGTTACATTGAAAATGACATTTCTTCTTGTCCATAAAAAGGGTCATGAGAGGCACTGCCAGGGCTTCCTTTCTACATAGCCACAAAGACTCTGTTTTTACAGGAGGGAAAAGAGAGGCATAAACAGAGGGAGAAATAGAGTAAGCTGCTGAGTGACAGAGGGGAGCTGGGTCAGATTTAAATTTGAAAGTTTATGGACTGGCTTCCTTGCCAATTTGTGAAGGAAGGAACGAGCAGGGGAAATGAAGGAGAAAAGGAAGGAGATAATTTGCAGAGCAGTAAATCTCCATATTCTTTGTTTATTACATGGGTGGTGAAAATTGCAGAAGAAAATAATTTATCAAAAGAAAAGACGACAGGTAGGAATGCTGAGCAAGGGAAAGCTTAATATGGGTGACTTGGTGGTTTGAGGCTCACAGCTGAGTTAACATGGCTTGAGCCATGGACATGCTGGAGGGAGAGGCCGAGGTACAGTGGTGCTTCCCTCAGGGCCAGTTATCTTTGTGCCTGGAATATGAGGTAATAAACTAAGAGAGAGCAAAGGAGCTATGCGACAAGAGGACATAGTTTAGTGGTGCACACTACAGTGTTGGGTTATCAATGCAACTTCATGGCATCAGAGGTCTTTTCCAACCTTAACAATTCTGTAATTCTATGACATTTCAGGATTTTTGCCCAGCACAGTGTTTTATCTTTTAGTTACAATCCTGCTAGGCCCACCTGGTTTGTAGGACCTTTTGGGTCTGCAGGGAGACACTGTCCTTTAATCATAATAACATGTTTCAGCCATGCACAGAGAAAATCCACAGTGGCTCAGCCCCACTTCCAGCACCATGAAGAGGGTAGGCAGACTGTCCCACCCCTGTGCCTTAAACTAATGAAGTTCTGAACTGCCCAGGGTTACCACCCAGCTCTGTCCTCCAGTGCTTTCTAGACTCTTGACAGTTTCATAAAACTTTGCTTTACAAAGCTACTCCACAATTCATGTGGGCAGGAATAATCCCCTAAATCCTTCCTGCTTTCTTCCTGCTTCCATGAAGTAGAACAGGACTTCTAAGGGAGAGACATGACATAATACAAATTTATTCCAAATTAACATTAATTAGGGAACACAAATGGGAGTCTAAACTCCTAAAGACAGCTCCAAAGCCTGTTTCATGCTGGCAAGGGGAAAAAAACCCCACCACCACAGAACTAACCAAAACAAACAAAAAGCAAAAAAACTCCCCCCCAAAAAACCAACCAAACAAAAATACAATAAACTCCTAAAGAAAATGTAACGTGTAACATGTACCCCAGTGAATCAGATGCACTTCTACCATAATTATCAGTTCTAACCATATACAAATCCAATATATCATATACATACACATACAAACACAAATGCATAAACACACACATATCCAGGCAATGGACACAATACCTGCTCTAGGTTTGCTGCTGTTCTTTTTTTTTCTCCTATGGCATCTTGATATGGTAAAATGAAGAGTTCAGCAGATGTGGGCAGGCCAGGGAGCACTGCGACCAGAACATGCTTGCTGGAAATACCTGTCGCCTGATACAGAGACAAATAATGGACAGATAAACAGTGTGCGTGGCACTGAATGCTGAGAGCTTCTTTCTCAAGGCATCTCAGTACTTATACATTGTAGGGTATATCTTGTACCTCTTGTTGGCTGAAAATCTTAAGTTAGAACTTTAATATCCCTAATTTTGACATATGAAGACAAAATTCAGGAAAAAAAAAAGTACCCCAGAGGCATTACTACCATAGTCATCTCTGGTCATGCATTTCAGTTGGTGTTACCATGGTACTACAGAATCATATTGTGGAGTTATTATCCAGAAAAGGACCTAGTTGGACCGTCCGGAAGTTTTCTTAGCCAAAAGAAGAAACATAATTTGATGAATCTTCCTCCTTCACCTCTCTGTGTTGTGAATTATCCAGCAAATGCGCTTAAATCTCAAGATTTTGATTTAAACCTGTTTTCAAGTGCTGAATTTAGTACGTCACTTTTAAAGGGGAGGAAAAAAGTGGCCTCAGATATAAGGACAGATCACAGCAGGTGAATGCACCACAGAAATTCCCTTGCAGTAAGGATGTGCAAGCCTCTCAGACATTAACTTTAACATAATCTCAGGAATTTTTGACCCTAGTAGTTCAGGACCAAAGACTTGGAGGAGGTGCTCATGGAGGAAATGGTGGATGGAGGACAAGGGGTCAGCAAAACCAATTACAAAACACCATTTTCTGAGCTTGTTCTGTGGATAACCAAAGTGTGACTGCTGACAGTCCAGGGAAATCCTGTGGAGCCATGAAAAGGGAACCCTTCCACTCCACCACACACCAAGAAAAAGCACATGTCTTTGTGGAATTTTTTTTTTGTTGTTTTTTCTTGCAATGCGGATTTAGGAAAAAACCCTATAAATATATAAAGGTCTTATATTCTTTCCAAGTATTCTGTGAAGTCAGGGCTTGCATAATTTGTGCTTGCCTAATAGGTTGCTTTAAGGTGTCAAGAAAAACACAAAGTATTGCCTTCATTTTCAAAGGCTAGGAATGATTTCTTTTTCAAAAGTGGGAGATAAGACTCAGAAAATCAATGATGCGAGCAAATAATTAGGATCAAAACACAAAATAGGATATTTTGTGATAATATGAAATTACCCCTACTCAGCAAGATGATCAGATTTTAGTAGAGAACTATAATTTCGTATGCAAAATTTTATCCAAGTCTATGATACTCTGTAGTAAGAATATAATACTTTAATAAAAGTTCCTAAAAAATCTATAGCACGGCTATAATGTCCTATTGAATTATTTAGCTATTTGACTCATTTTTATACTGTTTACTTAATTGCTGTAGAAATCTACTGGGTTTATCTTTAATTTTTACAAGAACTTCTCACAAAGGCTTGTTTAAGGTGAATCATTTAACTATATAAAGAGGGATAATTAGGTATCTTTTTTTTTATCAAATAACAAAAAGACTTTGTCTTTTCACTGCTCTGCTTTTGAATGTAGCCTTGTGTCAGAGGTTAGGGGGTGCCTCGGAATTTTTCTCCATCACTGTTACTAAGCAACAAACAGCCGGGTGATTAGGGCCATTAACTCTTTTGTGAGAGACAAAAGGTGTGCTTGGGCGGGGCAGGGAAGAGCGGAGCCGTCCGTTGGAACGGACACTCGCTCTCTCCTCAGACAAGGGGAGAGGAGAGGGTGCTCTCTTGCTTTTGGCTGCGACCAGAGGAAATTCAACTGTGTCCTGCTTTCTTTCTCCTGGCTGGGTGAGCTTTGATTCAACCCCTTTTACCACTGGGAAGAGCACATTTCCGCGGGCTGCGTTTTTCTCACAGCAGTTGCTGGGAGAGTCCAGAGAGTCCGGCTGCCTCTGCCGCCTGCCCCTCTCTGCCACATGGGACCGCAGTGTCTGCTTGTGACTGCAGAAATCCTTGCTACCCCGCTAGCTAGCTGGGGAGAGAGGGCTGGCTCCTGCCCCTGCCGCCCTGTTTGTGCCGCTCTGAGCTGCCTGGCTGCTCTCCAGCCTGTCCGCCATTCCCAGC
The DNA here is from genome assembly GCA_013398175.1 of Climacteris rufus. Lineage (NCBI taxonomy): Eukaryota > Metazoa > Chordata > Aves > Passeriformes > Climacteridae > Climacteris > Climacteris rufus. Next base: position 673,196 of record VZRZ01003369.1, on the reverse strand, counting down.
TGCCTGAGGCTGACCTGACCCTGCGCCACAGCGCCCCCTGCAGCCACTCGGGAGTCATCGCAACCACCTTGCCCAACCGGGAGCTCAACATCGCCCCCTGCTGGTTTTTTCGACCATAATTACACCACACGGGAAAGTCATCTGCTATTGGTTTCTGGTTCTATTTATGGTTGTTATTATTGTTATTGCTTGTTTATAAATACTAGTAAAAAACTGTATTTCCTTTTCCCATATCTTTGCCTGAAAGCCCTTGATTTAAAAATTAAATAATTCGGAGGGAGGGGAAATCACATTCTCTGTCCTAAGGGAGAGTTCAACCTCTCTCAGCAGACACTTGTCTTTCAAAACCGAGACACCTTGGTACTGTGATTTTACAATTCGCCTTTTTTTATGGTTTGATTTTTTTTATTGAGATGTTTATATTCTGAAAATTCATCCTGAAGATAAATGGATCCTTGAATACTTGATACAGACATAAAAATGTCAGCAAATCAAGCTCCAGAAAAATGCTCTTTTCCCCCCTTTCCTCCTCTCCTCCTGTCTTTTAACAAAATCCCAGGAAAAATCTCAGAAACAATCCAGAGAAGTTTGTGCACTTAATTAGTGCACAGTGTTTTTTCTAGAATTTTTACACAGATGATGACACAAATGAACCTGTAAGATTGCTAGTAACATTGGCAAACCTTCTGTCTTTTCAAAATCTGAATATCTTTATTTTTAAAAAACCACAAACACTATTTCAAACAGCTCCTTTCACTATTTTTCTGCTGAGCTGAGAAACCCCACCTCTCTCTTCTTACCTTCTCAGTTTGAAACCCAAATCTTCAGCCACACTGGAATATTTTTATGACATTCTGTTCCAGAGTTAAAGAAGGAACTTCAGAGCTTCCCTATAGTGCTGATAGGAAAACCAGCATCCAGTCCTGACCTGTGAGCCTCATGATATATGAAGGACATAAAGCACTTGCTGTGGTGCTCTTCTATGTAGTAAAATTTGTTTGATTTTTGGTCTCCTAAGTTTTTCTACAGCATATTTACAATTCCATTAGAACAGCATTACTTTACACTGAAGGCTGACTCTGAGATCCAGCTTGTCATAGGATTATTTCACCTGTCTAAAATTTAAGATGCTGGTGTCAAACAGCAAAAGGAGACTATTCTCTGTTTCTGGGTGGTCAAAACAAAAAGACATCTTGAGAGAACACCTGATCCAGTCCTAATGAAGGAACAAAGCAGGACCTAGAACCATATTAATGCAAGGGATGCATACAACTTACCTCCACCAGAGCTCTCTTGACTACTCTACTGACATCCTTTCTCCACTCTGGGATATCTGGGTTGTAGTCATCAAGGTTTGGAGAGAATGATAACCTCACGGACTGAAATTTCTCTGCAGATACAATGAAAGTCTGGTGAGTAAAGACTGTGAAATGCCTTAGTGCCACACAAGGGGTCAGAATCTTGTGAACTCTGCTGCAGCTCAGATTTGGCTTAATCAATCTGCAGATGATGCACAGACTGTGAGAGAATCTAGCAGTGTGCCTGAGAGACTCACTGAGAGAATCTCGGTGAGAATTTTGGAGAATCTGGGAGATTCATTACTTGAGTGTCTTGGAACTGAAAAAGGTGATCAGTCCTTACTTGAGTGGATGAATAGCACTGCAAAGAGAGCTGTGATAGGAATTTAAATGAATTGTTACCTTCATTTTGACTTCTGGAGCAGGCAAGTCCTGAGCAGGAAGCTGTGACTAGACTCTCACAGAGAGAGTCACAGGTCCCAAAACCTAGAGCTCTTAACTGGAAAGGGACAGGGATAAATGTGGGGAGAGGACTAGCCTTGGAAAATGTACATAATGTCTGTTGCTGTTAACAGTGATGCCAACATTGATCACTATCAGCTAAAACTGGGATTCCCAGTGGCTTTTAGGCTCCATCTACACTATATGGTATTTATGTGCCCTAACTGCTTCTGACGCATGAGAATAATGTCAAGTCAGTACAGATTTCTGTGCAGAACTGCGGCACACAGCATTGATTTATCTTTCAAGCTGAGCAGCTTTTGTGTGAGTTAAGAGGCCTCTACTGGCCAAGAAGGGGGAAAAACAACTCACAAAACAAACTAACATTTTGACAATCATGTAGGATAATCAAACAGTGATAGGGAAGATGCAGAGTGTTCTGAGAAGGAGATGAATCTGCTGCAGTTATGTTAGCCTGCACTAATGCCAGTCAGTGGCCTTCAGAGGTATTATGCTGAACTGGTAACACTAGAACTGAATTTATAATTTCACTCAAAGCATCCAGGAATAAAGACCTCCTGTTGCTGCCAGTTAATCTGGCTCTCTAAATGTTGACTATGGAGAATCCTATGTGAAATGAAAAGGGAAGAACTCACCATACACTGCAATAGTCTTTGTGTCCTGGAGAATGGTGTTTCCTGCTGAGACCTGAACGGTGATGGTGTTCATTCCTTCCACAGAAAACGTGAATGTGATGCTCCCTTCCAATGTGATCAGTGGCTGCAAACACATCATGAAAGGCAAAATTAAGTTAATTTGGCTGGAAAGGAAAAGCAAAAATTATTTTGGCTCTCTAACCTACTGGAACAGTTTGGGGAGTTAGTTCCAGATTGGAAGTTTCAGACTCAGGAAGGGCCGTGAGACATGGCAGCTAATTTTCTAAAGAGGGCACAGGAATGCCAGGTAGGGATGTCCTCCTGAAACTTAAAGCAAGGTACCTATAGTTTCAGTATTTCCTTTCCATTTAGCATGTTAGTTTTCCTGGATCCCATGTTAAAATGCCCATCTTTGTTTATTCCCCAGAGTGGCCCAGAATCTGATATAAAGAAAGGCCTGCAAGACTCACTGCTGAGGTATCACACTCCTTTCTCAAATCTAGTGTAAGTGCTTTGTTTAAGGTGACTCAAGGAGGTTGTCACAGAACCAACAAAATTAAGATTTCTCAGTTGCTGTCCCATGTTATCCTTAGATACAGAGACATCATTTTTGCTAAGTGCTGGTGCTTGAGAGGACACAGATCCCTTTAGCTATGCAACCAGTTTATCAATGAGCTGTGTCCTCCAGCAGACTCTGCCTTAACTTCTGTTTTCACTTATTAATGAACTCTGGGTGAGATCTTCAAAGCACCCAGTGTTGAGTCAAACTGTTGCCATTGTAGTCTATACTAAAACTCTCACTTCAATGAGAACAGAATTAGACCAACCCTGATCACTTACGAGCTTAGGAGATCAGAGGGAAGGTTAAAAGGTGACAATCACAGCCTGTAAGTACCTCTAGGGGGAGATGATTGCTGATAGTACAAAGAGTTCTTTAATCTACACAAAAAGGCATAACAAGATCCAACAGCTTGAATCCCAGACTAGATAAATTCAGACTACAAACACAGTGCATGTGTTCAAAGCTCAGGATAATTAGCTGTAGGGAAACAGCTGGGGGAGAGGGTCAGAACGAGAAGCAGTGAATTTTCCATCATCTGAGGAAAATTATTAACGCAAAACAACAAAAAGTCAGGTTCTGCCTTAATCACAAACAGTTAAATAAAGCAGAAGGTACTGATGAAACTCTCCAAGCTGCATTATACAGAAGAGAACAATGTGTGATTATAAAGGTCCCTCTTGGCTCTACAAAATCCATGACAATCTCTCCCCTTAGAAACTAATTAGGGTTTCTGGGTACTTCAGCCACAAAGATAGGTGAAGCAAGTGATAATGTCTGTGCAGATTTATCAAGACTGCAAGCACAGAGGCAGCAGAACATGATGGATGATAATCTCATATCTGAGCAGAGCCTAGGGACTGGGAGGTATGTTGGAAATCATTTCATCCACTTGTAGCACATAATAAGGTTCTGTTGCACATGTGGTTTAGCATAGGGTGCTGGGGCTCAAGATAGGTCAGTTCCAGATATAAAAACATCCTCAACTTGAAGGGTTATTTTCCTAAAAAACTGTCAAAACCCCTACATTACTTTTCTTTTTGTTACTGAAGAAGGGAGGGTGAAGAAAAACAGTAGAAACTCTTCCAGATTTTGATTAATTATGTTCACCTTGGATGGAATGAAGGAAGAAAGCTACTGGCAACTTGCATGAAATAACAATAAACACTGCAGCTAAGTCACAGCCACAATCACAAAGCACTACTTACATTTCAATGTTGGTACCTCAAAGAACCATTATCATTTTGGTCTTTAGTTTATAATTTTCTTGCATGTGTGACTGTATAGAAGCACTCCTAGATCCCCCTCTCCCTCCCTCTTCTCTCAGAGAGGTCCTCCAGGATTATTTTGATCTCAGTCAATAAGGAATACAAACCTCTGTGTTGTTCCCAAACCACCAGACATAAGTAAGTGTTCCCACTTGGCTTGGCCATAGCACAGCTGTGGCGTTGATCTCCTTGTTCTTCGTGGTGACAAAGGGTAGAGATAAGTGAACCTGTTCCAAGGGGCCTACAGAGACAGAAGCAGAAGGTGAGTCCTCCCTCCCTCTGAAAAGTCAACCTGGGTGGGATATCCATTGGTTTGGGGAAGAGAAGTCTTCAAAATCGCCATGGCAAATGACAGAATGCTTGGCTTGGTAGCATTTCTAGAGAGGAAGGCTTAAATCTGTTCCTCAGATTTAAGCCAGGAGAAGCCCCTGTACTTGGAGCTGAAAAACTTGGACTCTCTGTTGCATGAATGTCATGTAGTCAGGACCTTATATGGCTTAAGCAACAGGGACAGAGCCTTGTTGTATGAAAATGGCCTTTAATGGGAAGACATAAGAATGTGCAGGACAGATGGCTTCAGTGGACAGGAAGCATCTCTACTAAGGAAAACTGCTATGATTTGGTGAACTTCAGCAGAAACTCTCTCTGAAGGCAGCTATTCACTGAGTGTCTGCATTTTAATGTTACCTTATAACTCCCTCTTTTTCATCAATAAACAATTTTATTTCTTCAGTATAAACAGAACATAATTCATTCGACAAGTGACATTATGCCCAGGGTTACACATTTCCCATCTTCTGGAAACAAATGGGCCTTTGTTGTTAAATCTTGTCCTACAGATTATTTTTAAAATGTGTTCTGACTGTTCACTAGAGAACAAAGCAATTGTTCCAAGTGACAGGGAAAGAAAAATAAAGAAACCCCAGGTGACATGGGGATATGGGTTCCTTGAACAAATTAATGCCACATCTACACATCCTAAATCTGTGAGCTCCCCAGTAATGAGAACCTCAGCCATAGCCTTGCATTGTTCACATGGAGTTGAGATACATTGCTAGGAAACGTTGTATATTACAAGGGAGGATTTTTCAGAATATATCCCATGCATGTACCACCATTTAGACCTTGCTTTTCAGCCTAGATCAACACCACAAACTCTGAAGAAAGCATTCTCTGTAACACAATAGGCAGAGAGGAAAAAATCTCCCAAATCAGACTGTATAAACAATGCCAGAATAAGGACTAGTGTTCCTGAACTTTTACTGAAATGCATCTTTCTCTGAGTTGTAGACACAGCCACTGCTTAACCTGAAGCAGCACAATTAAGAATCATCCATGATCAGATTAACCAAAGCCTGCTACACATCAGACCATGGCTTATTTTTCCTTTTATAAGCAGTAGTCAACACCCTTGAAAATTTATGAGAAGCTACTATCTCACCCTTATGATTTTAATGGCATCCCCCTGCTCAGATCCATTTCCATGACCAGGCTGTGCCAGTTTTCAGCAAGACCCTAAGACCTGAAAACCAGCAATTTCCCCGGCTAAACGCAGTGACAGCTGTTATAATGGAGCCCATGAAAAGTCTGATATACTGCAGCACAGCTTCATTGCTGCCCTAACTAGATCTCAAATGATCCTACACAACAGAGAGTGCCCAGCACCTCCCTGGACCTTCCCCATGTGCTGGCTAGGAAAGAACACAGAATGATTCAAGCAACCCAGTTCTGTCTGAGCATTTCCAAGCACAGCTGGGTCAAGGAGGCTGAAAAGCTGAGCTGTTATCTGGCCAGCAGATGGGGATAGCTCACTCTGGATAGGCCTTCCTGGTAGGAGACTGCTTTCTCCTGGGTAAGTTTGAAGAGGATTCAGGAAAACTCATTTCTGAGCTTCATGCAGGGCCATGGAGTCTACAGGCCTTCACCTGCCCCAGGAAAAAAAAAAAAAAAACTGCGCAAGTTACAGACAGCCAAAAGGGAGAAGCTTCTCAAAACTCTCACTTGCACAAGTGATGTTATTCTGAAGCATCCAGGCAAATGTACAATTAACTTTCCAGAAGAAAATTTTGACAATTTAGGACAGTTTAGAGACAGGTTGTTGGCTTGAGCAGTTTACATACAGCAGTTCATACCGTCCTCAAAATGCTGCTACCTCACAATAACCTGCACTTCTGGATCCCTGGACCAACTGCAGCAAAGGCACTTCAGCTTCTGTGCACTGCCCACATGGCTGCAGCAGAATGAAAAGAGTATGGGATAAAGACTTTACTTTTATCTTTGAGATCACAAGCACCCAGGTTCAGTGCCTGCAGTCCTTCCCCTCAGCAAGAGTGCTGGTCACAGGTAGGGAAGGGTGCTGGAAGGCCCAGATCTGGCTGCAGACACTCATGTAATCAATCCTGTAACCAGGAATCCCCCTGTATAAGAGCCCTTCCTAAAACTCTGGATATTCAGGTTGCACACTGCTTCTCTGTGCAGCTTAGCAATATAGTGCATGACTATTTTAAGGACAGATATTTTTACAAAGCTCCCCAAAGGCCAAGCTCAAACACCCCCTGCAGAACACTCAGCAGAGAGCTGAGTGGCAATGCAAGCATTCAAATAGGATTTAGAACCTTTTGTGGATCAGGGTGTTAGACTCTAGAGGGGGCTAGATTTACTGTACATCTCTGTCCTCAGCAAGTCTATTGCTGGTCTGAGTGGCATGATGCTCATTTTTAACCTGTTCTGAAGTTCCTAATTCTTGTCATGTAGAGACAGGTGAGACATATCTCTTAGAGCTGCCACTTCTCCAGCAAGTCTGGCACATGTAATCTGGACCTGACTGTAATGATCAGTCAATGTTTAAATCCCATGCTGGCATTACCTATGCAAAACACAGAAACATACACTATCAGCTGCTAAGCCACACAAACAAATCTGATTATTGTTTATTTCTTGTACAGCTTAAACAACCAAAATGCCTCATAAACCTTCCGTGTGTTAAGAAAATGAATTAGACCAGCTATAGACCAGAAAGACACTACGAGTGAGTGAAGGCTGGATACCTGCCAACCAAAGGTGTTTTTGAGGGGAGGCATTCAGGGAGATATTTGCTCCTGCTCCTCTACTCCTCTTCCATAAAAATCCTATATCCCACAGTCATACCTCCCACTGTTCCCATCTGTTGATACAACAGTGCTCTCTTACCCTCTTACCCTGAAGAGGCAGCTGCTTTCATGAGGTACGACTAACCCCAAAACTTGAGGTAAAGTGTTAGAAATGTGCTAAACCATCTAGACAATATGTGGAGCTAATTTGGAAGAGGGTAAGCAGCACTTCTGTAAACGTAACCATATTTTGGAATTTCCTTTTTTCTCAGTTAATCTGGCACAGAAGCATACAATTGAAAATATGAATAATAAACAAAAAAACCTCCCACTGTATAAAGAAAATTATGGCCCCAAACAAAATGCTTTAGGAATGTTACAAAATTTCAATAAATAGGTTGACCCTATTATTATGACCCTATCATAACCATGTGCTAGAATAAATATGAAAGAATACAATGTTGGTTTTATCCAAGAACTTGAGACACATTTTAGTTGTAAATCAGAGACATATGAAGTATAAAAATGTTAAAAAGAACAGCAGAAAAAGCAATGTGAGGATAATATTTTTTCTTGCACTACTATCTAATACAAAGGGTTTGGTTCCTATGACAACAGAAAGACTGAAATACACTTGTTTCCATCACAGAGGTGGGTGTATTTCATTAGAGGGCAATACATGTGCAGAGTAAAATTCAAAGCTTTTGTAAGTCATTAAAGATCCCTGGGTGTCTTTGTTGTTCTGAAAGAGGAAGCTTGCTAATGAAAGTGCATTTCAGAAAGGGTTGGACAGTCCTTTGAGGTGTCCCAATTTAGACTCCCCAAAATTAGAGGTGGAACACAGTTTAGAAAGCAAAAGTTAGACTCGATCATCTTAGAGGTCTTTTCCAACCTTAATGAATCTATTTTTCCTCTCAGTCTGGAATCAACAGTCTGTCTGGAGGACAGGTGAACACTCATCATATCCCACCACTCTGGACCCAGCTAACAAATTCCAAATGTCACCTCCAGCTATAAGTAATAACTTTTAAAGAACACCAGAAGCTAACAAGGAGTATGAACATACATACATGTTACATGCAGGTAGAGGACAGTGTTGTCAGAACCCAGGCTGTTTTCCACCAGCACAGTCACTCTGAATATGCCCACGTTCTGGTAGATGTGCTTGATCCCATCTTCTGTTGAGCTGAGATTCGCATATGACACGGCGATGCCATCTCCAAAATCCACCTGAATGAGGGATCTCTGGAGGTCTCCCTGTGATGAAAGGATTGAAACAGACTCTGCTTTACTTTTGAGAGATTTGATCAGTGGGGTGACCAAGGCCAACTGGACAATAATGACAGGGTCTGATAATCCAGAGGAACAGCCTACACTGACCTGTCCAACAACCCTGGCTGCTAAAGATCCCTCCCTTTCATGTAAGATGCAGCATCTTGCCTCACCTTTAAACATTCTCACCCTCTAGGAATACCCCTCTGGCTCTGCATGGTGCTCATGCTGCTATGTTCACACTTGTGGGCTACTGCTATGGAGCAACTTCACAGCCTGGTGCAATGAGGCAGTGGATACTGTCTGGAATGATGGAAAATTAATAGCTGAGGGCTGTTCATAAAACTGGCTGAAAGGACATTTCATTTACTCTTGTTTTGTTTCCTCTTCCTTTTCGTTTCTTTTTTTTTTTTTCTTTTCCTTTGAGAGAGAAACAATCCTCTGGATGCCCAACTGGAACAAAAGGTACCTGTGTGAATGGCTGGCATCAGGCCATCAAGTCTCCACATCAGAAAGAGATATGTGAGTGTATGTAACTATAAGAGGAAATAGTAACAGAAGCTTTATATTCCTCATGTTCTTTCAGTCTTTTTATAACTTGTTGTGAAGGCAAAAATAGTGAAGGCTTGCCTGAGTGGAAAGCATGAGGAACAGAACTATACATGATGGTGATGGCAAGGGCAACAAATTTTCCCAGAGCCTCTCTTTTTATAGACTGAAGTTTTAGTTTTTACACCACCCTGGCACCCTGCTGGAAGCTCTGTTGCTTCCAAAGAGATGAGACAAAAAATAACTGTGTTGCTCTGTTGTGGAGAAGCCCAGACTGAAGATGTGGCAGACAAAATGGTCTTAAGTATGGAGTTATGTCCTTTGTTGACCTGAATTATTTGAAAGATGTGCAGTTTCAAACACAATGCAGTGCTGTGGGCACTCCTGTCTGAATGAGCCAACAGAAGCCATCAAATGGGACATGCTTCCATAGACAGAAGTCAACATACATGAGCTTTTCAACTCCGAACCTCTTTCAGGGAGGGACTATAATCTCTCAAATCCAGTGCTGGACTCAGACCACATATAAATAGAGAGATCTCTGAAATACCCTTAGATGCTCTCACAATTCCTCTAGGTCCATCATCATTTAGGGTTTTAGTCATCTTTTCTTACTAAAAATAGATTTTGTCTTTCAGGAGTAAAGGCACGCTGCTGGACAAAAGCTGTTCACGTGGTTAAAGCTGAGCCACCATAGTGACCGACCCTAGATTTATGAGCTCTGAGTATATTTGAGGTCGTGCAGTTGAAGTCTTTTTCAGGTTGTGGTATATTCCTCCATGTATTTGAGGCAGCAGCAGAAGATGAAAAGGGTGACAGTGTCTTAGAACAGCCCTATTTCTGCCAGTATCAAAATTTGTTCTCTAATGAATGTTTTTTTCTCATCTTCGTTTTGCCCATAGCTGTGAAACCCACGGTGTCTACAGGTGTAGCCAGGGAAAGGAGCCATTTCCAAGGCATGCAAGATTTAGATTTCAATTTATAGGAAGAAAAGATGTTGACAGAAACAACTGAAAAACTAATTAGAGAAGAGCTTCAGCTGCTGTTCCCCTAGTCTTTTTCATTTGTCTTGGCCTTACCTGTTTTAAAACCCTTTGAACTGGAAATATATTTTCCATTGAGTAAGATCCAGGCTATAATGCTCCTCTGAAAATGCCACACTCCAAAAAGCTGACATTTAAAATTCTAGCTTAGGAAGTGGGTGAAAAAAATCAGGAAAACCAAGAGACTGTGTTTTGACTCATTCTAGTGTTTTATCTCTGCTAGCATGGGAAGAGTAAGACAGGAAGAGAAAGCAGATGAGACAAAATCCACACATTTTCCATACAGCCCACACCTGATCTAAAACAACTCAGCTGTCACTGTCTCTATCATCTTTCCAGAGCTGCTTGCATGTGGTTGTTTTACCAAGAGAAATTTTGTTGTGCAACAATTTGATGCATTTACATACACTGCAAAACCCCCTCCTGTTCCTTTTTCTAGCTTCTCCTTTTCATTTTGTCAAGCTCAGTACTACATGATAGGGTTTTTCTGAAGTACAATTAAGGTGGACACAAAACTCCCTGCATTACTTGCAAGACACAGAAATTGCTGCTGTTGGAGTGTTTTCATGGATTAATTCATGGCATGTTCTTTAGATTAACCCCCTTCCCTGCACAAGCTTGGATATAACCTGAAGTATCTTGATAAAGGCTTTAGTGCAGTCAAAGGCTTAAGCATACACTGAACTTTAAGAATGTTTAGCCTGAAAAGAAGCCCTGAGAATTAAAAACAATTTTCCTAAGGCCCCATATTATGCTCTTTACCTACCTATACAATATTTGTTACTAAAATGTAAATCAGAAATTTACTATTTTCTAAGGGATTTTTTCATTAAATGTCCAGGATTTTTTCGAGCATACACAAAATATTCTCCCGCCTTCCTGTTCCTGCCTCCTAAGCCAAATGCGTATTTTTCCTGTATCTTGGTAAAAGAACAGAAGCCTACATTGCACAGAAGACCTGGATGTCACCAAAAATTCTGTGAAGCTTCCTGCCTCAGGGTATATCAAAAACCTGCCTATACAGTTTGCAACAATATTTTTACATTTTGATTACTTTCATGCATCTCTCAGCATTTTGGTGGATGTGAGATGTGAGACCCACCCAGAAGGATTCTCTCTCAAATATTCCATTGGAATCTTGCCCTGAAAGTTGTAATAATGCATTTACCTTATTGGATTTGAGTATTTGTATCTAAATGGAAGTATTAAAACAACAGAACAAACAAAACTCAAGGTTTTTAATTTTGGTTCCCATGTTTCAGATTTAATTTTTAAGTCTTCAATTATGCACCGACTTGGGTGTCTCCCTTAGAGATGTTGACAATAGATTTAATTAGTCTTTGCAAGAGACAGACACTGCTGCTGTTGGAGTATTTTCATTGATTAATTCATAGAGCTTTATCTAAATTAACCCCTTTCCCTCTCTGGCATTTTCCTGTCACCAAAAGAAATCATCTATCAAAGATATTTTCACTGGAACTGAATATCTACACATGGGATACCTTTAGTCTAGATCTATTCAAAGCATATTCTTAATCTTTACCAAATACTCAAATCCAACTTGATCAAGTACTGAAAAACATGATTTCCTGTGTAAATCCCTGCTTTCAGAGACATGCTCTTAATTTCAAAACAGAAACTGAATACAAAGATGTCTTTTATCAGGGCAAACAGCTTGATACTTTTCACATATACTTATTTTTCAACACTCAACAGTTAATTGTACTGATCACATAATTTCTCCTGACTGCCAGTTGTGCCAGCTCAACTCAGCTATGAGCTCTTTCTACAGTACTAGATCTTCTGTGCCCCAGAGGAATAAAAAACGGCCATCTCAGGATTATGCAGAATAATCTAACTTGTGTGACTGGAAATGTATTACAAGACTGCAGTGGTGTGTGCCATCATGAAGCCAAGGTCCACTTTCATGCATTTTCATGGCATTTCAGCAGTGACTTTAAAAATGCATGAAAGGCTCTGATTTCTCCCAACCAGCTTGTCATCATCATCAACACAGAAGATGCAATTATAATTCAGATGACAGTGGTACGGGGGAGGGTATATACTGATCTTTTATGTGTGTGTGTTATTGCAGGAATGTAGTGTTGTTAGTAAGATAAGCAGCTGTGATTCAGCATGTGCATTGAAAGTTAGGATGAAGGTTTCGTGTTTCTGTAATCATTACTAACAAACTTGATATCAAAAGAGGGAACACAGTAGGATACCACAAAACAAACAAACAAACAAACAAACAAAAGAAAAACCAAGCAAAAAAAACCAAAAAACCAGACTATGCTTTTAATGACTACTAGCTTTGCATCTTTAATTTGAGTACATCAACAATCAAAACAATCCTAATGCTAAGCTCATCTCCAGAACTCCACAGAACAACAGTGCTGAGGTGGGAAATGCTAATGGCATTGTCCCTCCAGCAGGATCCCTCGAGCTCATTAAATGTACCTGAGACACAGAGTACCTTGTACAGCCATGTATCAACATTGTTGTTACAGAAAGCTCCAGCTGTCTTTAGGAAATTCAGGACTTCATTTCTATGTTCACATGGTAAGGGAGCATTCTCTGGCCTTATGAGCATTCATGACACACATGAAAGGCATGGGGGTGTGAGGGAGAAAGCAAAGCTCTGTTATCAAATAAGGGAATATAAAAGCAGAAAGTTTAAGTTTCTTACTCAAGGTCATGCAGAAGAAGCTCAGAGTGCAGTTCAGGAATGAGTTCAGATTGCCTGAATTCTAGCCCGTGGCCTGAAGTGTAGGAACAAATTAGCTTTCCCCACACATTAGTCTAATCCAAACATCATATAGCAGTAGCAAGCAGTTAAAAGCAAGGCAAAATCTACTCCCAGCAGAGTGACTTTGCCAAGTGAGAACGAGGCAGACCTGGAATGTCTAAGACTTTTGGCTGTTATTTTATCAAGATAAAAAATAAATTAGAGGAGGCAGTTTCTCTATGAATTATCTGTAATGAAACAGCCAAAGCCTTGAACCTTCATTCCCTGAATGTCTTTACTGTCCATTTCCTCAGCAAAGATGTGTGAGCAATCAGATGAAGCAAGTTTGAAAGCCACTGTGTTGAACAGCTCTGCAGGCTGCAGCTTTCAGTGTCTCTGCTGAAGCAGTAAAGCAAGCCCAAGTGTCTGATGTTCATACAAATAACTCTAACATACAAATAACAATTGTGTTTGTGACAGGCAAGAGACCTACACGACCATGTGACAAGGAAGGCACACAGAAACAACACACAATAAAATCCCTCTATCTTCTACAACAGAGAAACAAAATATGTCAAGGACATTGGGTTGAATAACTTAAGTAAGAAGAGTGCCTTTGTAACTTTGCTTTTTGGTTTTCTTTTGTTGCTGTCCAAAATAAAGTAAGGATTCAGGCTGTTTAGGCTGAGAAACAATTCTGTTGTTGAATGCTGCAGTGTGAGAGGCACTAGCCCTGGGTCTGTGCATGTAGCCTAGGCAAAGGCAAAGGATTAACCTTTAAACTGGCAGCATTTGTAGGCAATGAAAAATTTGCTTTTAAACATAGCTAGTTTTCTCCTGTGCTGTCATTCAATGATAAGTTGCTGTTGCTATTTTGCTTATCTCAATGGAAATTTAAAAGCAAAATTCCCAGCTTAAGTATGATGCTTTACTTATTAAACACTTCCAGAATACTTTGTAAAATGAAACACATGCTAGGCAATAAAGGAAATATTGAGGCTTCCTGGTTGTTGTCACCCACTGAGACATCATGATGATTATACCCAGACTAAATGGAGAACTAGCTTGGACAAACCTTTCCAATAATGGTACCACAAATATTAAGTGCAAAGTGACCTTCCAAACAATTTTGAGGAAGTCATACAGTTATTCTAAAAGGTGACAGGAAAGTTGTATCAATCTTGAAAGAATTCTTCCATTCAGATCATTTACATATGAGTTGTTGGTTGGGTTTGCTTTAATGATATTTATATGGTGCCAGATATAAATGCTTTACTGGAAAATTTTGTGTGAGTCAGGGTTAGAGAAACTGGGCCAGAACCCCCGCTCTCAGAAATCAGCAATGCTCTGTGTGCTCCTGGTTTTGGTGCTTGCTCCCCTCCACTCACATAGCCTTCGGTAATTATTTTCCTCTTCTGTCTTCTTCAATAGCAAAACACTTCTGAATGCCTTTGTCCTTGTTTCTCTCCAGACCTCTTTTTCTCACATTGTGTTTTTGTCAGAATGCACAGTCATCACATCACCCTCAGCATCACCACAGGCACAAACAAGCTGTACAAAGAACCACTGTGCTGTGGTTCCTACCCCTGAATCCCACACCTGAGTGAAAATACCAGCTTTTTACTGCTGCCATTTCACTCTCCCTGCCCTCTTAGTAATCTGCCCCACTACAGAGATGCAGTGAATTTTCAGGGCCTCCAGTGAACCTGCCTCTGCAGCTCGTTCCTCTTTTCAAACCCAGGTGGATTCCTAGATGGAGCAGAAAGCCCTAGAAAGATAACAGGAACTCTTGTACCTTGACTCACCAGCTTCTCTTTTTTTTTTTCCTTTTTCCTGCAGATCAAGTGGAACATAGGCATGAAAGAAGAGAGCTGGGAAGCTGCAGTGTGTGGAACAACTCTGCAGATTTGAAGGCTTCAAACAAACTGTCTCAGAGGGACACAGGAGATGTTAAGATGCAAAGGGAAAGGCCATTGTTTTTTCACACCCTAAAAGATAACAGCTGTCATTCACACTAAAAGAGGAGTCCTCACCATGGTGTAACACTTAAAATATTGTGCACACTCCAGGGGGAAAGGGTTGAATAGGGCATACTTTTTTTACATGCTATTGGGGAAAAAATGTGCAAGGTGACATATCCAGCCTTTTTTAACTTGCCTGATGCCTTCCCTTCAGCAAATACGAAGTGACACAGATATTCTGGATACTGAACTTACTGGATTGTGCTATGCTGTGTACCTGTGCAGGGCAGAACTAAACAGAGATCGGCAAATTCTTGTTTTGTGATACCTATGCAAGGAAAAGAAACTTCCTTTTGAGAAGTGGGGTTGGATTAAACAATCTCCAGAGATTCCTTTCAACCTCAATTATTCTGTGAAATCAATATCCATTCTATAAAAGGATGCTTGTTCTTTTGACGGGTTGTTTAACTTTTCCAGTGAGTGGTATGATTTTTGTTACTGAAACAGTTAATTTGGTAAATATTTTAGTCCATATACAGTTATGCTGGTATAACTCCATTTTATTTTCCTACAGCTTGCACACAGCTGGGCAAATATTCCTTTTTGTTGAGTATTTCTTCTGTTGCTACACCCACACAAAGTCATTGCCAGATTGGGTGAAATTCATCGAAAGGTTTTGTTGGTTGCTCTGTAAGCTCGTTATGTTGACAAATCTAGGAGCAGGAGGTCAAGATTCATCTAACAGGGAGAGTAAATGGAAAGGCTGGAGGTTGATCAATACTGTTTCAGCCCTCAGAGCGATTCCTAACCTCTTCTTTATCAGATATACTGGAAGAAGAGCTCCCTTTAGATCTCCTCAGAACTGACTCACTCACTCATCAAAACATAAGTTATGTACTCTTTGACACCCAGCATGAGAGGCACCATCTCATACTGGAGAAGGTGTTGCTTCCAGACTGAAGGAGGGCTGCCAAAAAAGATCAGAATGAACAAAAAAGAACAATTCACAGCAGCTCCCTATATGACAGAGTGGTCAGGTTATTCTTACATGATATGTGAGCTGAAGCACTCAGAGAAGAAAGAGGAGGACATTTGTCCTGAGCTTCCCACACTGTGGGTGACTGTCTCTCCCTCTGACTATTGGCATAATTCTTTAATAATCAGATTATCCACCTCCTTCTCCCAGTCTGCTTTAAAACTTTGCTGAGAATAGAAAGGCAATGCCAAGGATACTTTTTTTACTTTTTTTTTTTTTTTTTAAAGCCTGGAGACTGACTCTTGTTTTGGACCTTTTTCTTCATCTTTAAATGCAGAAATCAATAATTTAATCAAAAGAAATTACATGTTCACACTTTTATTACAACATCACAGTAGAGATTTTGTATGATTGAAATAAAGTGATCATTTTTTGGAGAAAGTAAACATTCAGATCAAACAACTGCTTCAGGTTAGATGTGATCTAGATGGTATTGCATTACAAATCAGGACACCTGTTTGCTGGGGAAAGCATCAATAATAGAGATGTAAAAAAACAATTTATCTTTTCTTACAGATTACATTTACTATGGAGAGGGTCAGAAGTAATTTCCATGAATGCTCTAAGCTGTAAAGGGATGTACATTGTCCCTTGGTGTTGAAACATACTTGTTTTAGGGTCTATTGGCCAGTTACAGAGGAAAAGGGGTACAAGTTTAACGAAATCAAATTAGATTAGAGATAAAGACAACACTGTTACTTTGTGAATGTTCGTACTTGTGAGCCTACAATTAAATATAGATAAAGCAGTGCTGAGAAGGAAAAACAGGTGAAAAGATTATAGTATTTTTTCTATGGATTCAGAAATGGAGGGAGCAGAACAACGAAGTACCAAGTTAAGTTACAGATGTAACAAAACCACAGATCAGTCTGAATCAGCTTCACATTAGTAATGAATTTCAGACTTAATCCTGCCGATGACATCTTGAGATTTCACCCATAAACACCTAAACAATATATACCAATTTGTGTGATGGGGACACAGCTGCACATGTGCTGTTTGTCATCTTTGGTTGAAAGTCAATGCCAATTAAATAAGGAAATTCAGTTTCAAAACCAGCAGAAGCCAAAAGCACAGTTAAGGGTGGGATCAGAATTCAAACAGCAGTCTTCAGCTCTCCTGTGAAAGTCCCAAATTAAACCAGCTCCCAGTTTTTGTCAGTTTCTCCCATCTACTACCCTGGGCACCACAATACTCTGACAGCCTCTTCATCTCCATACATCATCCATTACATTTTAGGGTGAGCTCTACCCAGCTACATCACAGCCTTGACTGCCTTAATATTCCCCTGTCTTGCTTCACCTCTTTGCAAACTTCACCAGGCATGAATCACACTGAAACACAGCCATGGGGACTGGACTGCAGTGTACAAACAGAGCCTACCTCTTCCAGCTGCACCAGGAAGGTGACGTTGTGCCCTTGCTCGGCCGTGAGCCTGCCGTCGGCTGTGAGGATGCGCAGGCCCCGGGGGGGTTTGCCCGGGCACTGCTGGGGTTTGGCCGTGTACCTCTCCCGCACTCCGTCTGTGCAGTTGTTGGAAACAACCTTCCGGTACCTGGAAAGGGAGAGGGAAGTCTGGGCAAGATGCTGACAAGGAGCACAACAGGGTTACCCTGGAACAGGTTTCTTTAGACTATGCAGAGTGTAAAAAAAGAGGTTCCCAAATATATTTCGGCATTTGTCTCAGACAAACGTTCCTCACGTGCCTAACCCACCAGTAGTTAATACTGTTGTTAATGGCATGTGATAATTTCCCACAGAGAGCACCTTGATATCATATAAGGTGCCATAAATTGCCTAAAACATAAAATGACATGATCTGTTACATGTTAAATAACTATAAAGATATAAATAAATTATATACACATACATTGTGGCACTGTGTTCAATTATTACACTGTTAGGCATAGTTTAACAACTTTTCTCACTCCTCGTTAGTTGTGATGCAAGTGTCTCTAAACATGTAACCCTTGAGAGCCAGAAAAATGAGAGCTGAAGCAAAAAGCAAATTCTGCCCATCTTTGAGTGTACAACCCCCCCAAACACAGCTTGGGTTGCTTTGTTTGCTTTAATCACTTGCATCATAAATGAAGTCTGTCAGTATCTTAACTTAAACCACATCTTCTATTGACTTCCAAGAGGGCCAAACAGCAATCAGCATTCTGGCTAACTGCCCATCTATTACTTCAGTTCCCATATACATCAGTTTCACTGCTTTACACTGATCTATTTTCCAGTGTTTCTGCCTCACCTGATCTCACACGATTTTAAGAGGGGTCTTTCAGAGACATTAATGATTTGGCCTTTGCTTTACAGTTTTCCCCACAAGGTTCTTTTAGGCATCATCTTTCAGAGCACAGTCTGGACCAGACATGATGAAGATCTGGAGTGACAGACTGTGCAACGTAACAAAGTTAGTGAAGAAGAGGTCCCAAGGGCTTCAGCCAGCTTCAACACACCCACAGAAAGTGTAATCTATAGTTGTCATTGGGTTAAATCCATATGGGTGCTCTAGCTTAATAAAGTCTGGTGTGCCACTTACCCAGTGCTGTTGAGATAACTCTGCCCAAGGCTGCAGTCTTTCGACAAGGAAGATGGGTTATACCAAAATGCTGGTAAACACTGGCCATTGCTGTGGCGTTCATATCCATAATCACTGTTTTAACATTAAAAGAAACCATCACATAAAACCCCAAAAGAACAAATACAGGTATTAGCTCATGCTCTGTATTATTGATTCAAGTTTTGATTTTCCTTCATCTGTTTACTAGGATTTCTGATTTTATTTTTACTGATGGAACAGATTCTTCATTCCACTTCAGCTTTTTTTATTGGGGTAGTTACCTTGCATACATCCCAGTATAAATAAGCAGAACCAGAGCAGGGAGTTTATGAGCTATTGCATCAAGTCCTCTCTCTCCACAGACTAACACTACCTCTGAGGATCAAATCTAGGCTCACATACAATAAGAGCTAGAGACCTAAGCTAAGTTAAATCACCACTGTCTCAATCATATCTTAGAAAACTGAAGGGGTAAAAAGCTAATTATATTTGGAAACTATATCACACAGGATGTAGAGGGAAATTTAGAGCCCTGAGAGAGCTCTTGTCTGAAGGTATTGACAGCTTATTTGGTAATGGAAAAGAAGGCTGTGATCTTCAATTCTCTTTTTGTTTGGAAGAGGAAATGCTACCAAAAACCATGTTCAAAACAGTGAGTCAAACTTTAATCTTTTGTCACAATCTCAGTTTAGCTATTACTAAATCTGCTTTGGTTTCACTAAACAAAATTTCAAATTGTTTCTGATTCCAGGTAAACAAAGACTTTATAAAAAATGCTGTTGCAGAACAAAAAACAAAACAAAACAAAAAAACCCAAACAAACAAATTAAAAACCTCTTTAATCAGTATTCCATTCACATCTGGTTTTACTTTCCAGTTGCTGAGTAATGAGGACTGCTTGGTTGGATAATCACTGTTATTCCTTTTACTAAACTTTCTCTGTTGCTCATGTTGTTTCTGAGAACTGCTGTACAGAGTCCACCAACTTCATTCCAGTATTCCAGTTGCAGTACAATCCTTGATCTTAAAAGGGCACTTTTTTGCAAAGCATTTTTTACTTATTGTCTTAAATGTCTTGGTATCAAGTAGCCTGATTTTCTAAGAGGATTAGGGCAGCATTAGATTATGTGATTAAAGGCTCATATCTGTATACATATATAAAGAAGCAGAGAAGAAAAACAGGAGATGGATGAACTCCAACAACCTGATCAGGGCTAGTGGAGCCCCTGCTCCAGCTCCTCACAGTGCTGCCACAGGACAGCCATCAATCCATGGCCAGGGTGAGACCTACCAGATCATCAACAAGAAAGATATTTACAGAAAAAATATTAACAAAACCAAGAATGTTTAACTTAATGAAGACTTTTTCAAGCCTTTTCTTCAGGATGAAAGCATGATGGCTTAAAAAAGCGTTTAATGAGTCACTATTAAACAATATTAAGAAGCCTGGTACTGGTCTAAGAGATAAGACAAGGTGAAAAAAAGGAGGGAATATGTTTCAATTGATCTTTGTTAAGTTTCTTGTACTTGTTACCAAAAGTGGGACATCAAGAAGAATTCGGTCACCACTTTCTACTTCTGCTTCAACATTTTCTTCTGAACAAAGAAAAAAATATTTTGAGGCAATCTTAAATGGTGAAATTAAAAAGATGACATTGAGCAAAAGAAAATTAATGTGCATATCACTTGGGAAAACTCCTAATCATCTACTAGACTGCATGACTCTTCCAAAAGGACATTTTGGCAGCTGTGGTGCTTGGGATATCTAGAACAAGTAATTGAGAACATACTCTAGGAAACAGCAATGAAGTAGATGACCTAAATGGTCTTTTCCTAATTTTTTTTGGACTGAATTTTCATCAATCTATTTACTCAGATGGTTGCAACTCAGTGTTGCTTAATTGCTTTGGAAGCATCAGCCAGTCAATTCTCCCACTGCCATGTGCTTCTATAATCATCTTTGTTGGAACAAGAACACTATAGCTGCAGAATACACTTTGTAATGAAGAATAACACCATTTTGATTTGCTTAGACAAAACAAATATTTACATACAAGTGGGACTCCCGTATTTTTGTAATTCATTTGTAAACACTCTGCAGCACTGCATTCCTAAGTTATCGTGTGTGCCTCTAATTAAAAAGCTGTAACACTGTACACACACAATGTTCTGTAATCAGGTGAAAACAAAACAAATACAGCAAAATCTGCCGCTGAGGGGATCAGTACTCACAGTCCAATTTGATGCAGTAGTCTGGGATTTCTTACTATGCACATGTCTAGATTCAAGGTACTATTTTGGTTCCTATTAGTACCCGGGCAAGCAAAGCTGGGCTTAACTGGTTTTGACTGTACTTGGATCATATTTCTCAAAGTCACGAGAAAGGAATCACAGGACTTTCAACAGCAGAAACAGTTATAAGCACTGGAGTTTCACAGTGTTGTTTTCCAGGCTTGCAAATCATCTGGCTCATTAAGGCCCTACAGAAACATCATCCCAGTAAATGACAGGAATTGCCATTCCATATCCCTCTACAGATGCAGCAGCCACCCGCTCACCTCCACAGTCTTGGAATCTAATGAATTCCTTGGCTACAGGCTGGTGCACGCAGAACACTGATGCTGACAACAAATTGCTGCCTACAATTTGGCACAACAGGCTTTGTAGCAATCAACAAGCATTACCATCAATTGGATTGCCATAGCATGAGTCAGTACAGCAAAAACTGGAGATGGGGAAGGCACCATCCTTAGCCTGCAATCAGCTAGCCGAGTCATTGCCTGGGAACTGGGAATTAGAATTTGCATATATTGATGATATTTTGTGCCTGCATGAAAAGAACTCGGGTGACATAGATAATGTATCTATCAAAAAAGGAGTGCAGCATTTGCCATCAGGGATTGCTTTATCAGTATGAAGCAGACTACCTTGTGACTCTCACTGATTATGGTTTTACCCTTTTACTGGTTTAAACTGGAATCCTATTTGCCTTAGACAAGTAGAATTGCATGTTCTTCTCTGTAATTAGATACAAATTCATTCCAGAATTTTTGCATCTCTGCTCAATGCTCATGATAAATTCCTTTATCTAATGTTATTTGCAACATAGGTAATAACCAAAAGAAAAGAAATCCCTTAAGGAAGTTTGTCATTTGAATACAGACCTGACAAACATACTGTTTGGAAGAACTGTCAATTATTAAAATCCTGCTGCTTTAAGATAAAGAAATAACCAGTGAATTCAGATGCATGATTGCAATGTTCATAGCTTCTAAAAATCAACAGACGGCTTAGCAAGTAACCATAGGAATTCCTTTAGATTAACAGCATCACCCTAAGGTCAGCTATGACAGAAGTTGAAAATACAAAACTCATGGGTTTGTATGCTGTGCTCTCCAAACGTTTCAGACATTAAAGGGGCTGGAATTGAGGTATCTCTGAAAATAGTCACCTTTGTTCTGCAGTTTCCAAAAGCCCTGGTGGGAAAAAAAAATAACTGTGGCCACAGCAATGGAAAAACCTTATCACCTTTTTACTCATTTAATACCATTGTTTAATATTTAACTATGATGCAAATATGGATTTGTATTAGAGGGGAGCTGTGCTTGCTCCCCAGTTCTACAGGGTCTGACATGGGATTAAACTGAGAGAAGGATGGATTCAGCTGCAGCCTGAACTGTGGATCTACAAAGGTGTACGATTATAATTGCATCATAGAATTTGGAGTTGAGCTATACCAGTTTATGTTAATATGGAACCTAAAATCCCCAGCATCTTCCCAGTAAATCCATGTCTGGTAGATATCTAGGTCCTTAAAGATGCAAAGATGGACTGTAGACTTAGAATAGTGAACCTGCATTTTCCACAAGCATTCAAAATGAACTAAAAATTAATTCAAAATTACTATTGGCTAACTAACCAAGCCCATCTCAATGAGAAAGCAGTTAGTTAACCTAAGGGTGCAAATGTAGATGTATTTCAGAGCTGGCACCTGCACAGTCTGAACTGCTGAGTGGTGACACACAAAGCCAACAGACTCTAACCATACTCAGTGTCTGTCCTCTGCCTCCCTGCAGTTTGTCAGAACACTTTCTCCTGATGCAGGACTCTGACGTTTTAGCATAAGAACTAACCCCAGCAGGCAGGGCTGTAATTCAAGTGTTAGACAATAAAATAAGAGCCAGTCAGATCCTTGCTGATATCACCCATGAAATAGATTCCCAGTTGCACTAAGGCTCCTTTGTGTCTCTCTGGCTATCCAAAATCACTAGTACCAGTATCAACAGCCCCATACTTCTCATGAAACGGTGAGATATAGGAACAGATAGAAGAAGCCCTCCGTGTTAATGACAGTGGGTTCAGAGGGAGGACTGACAGTGAGACACTTAACTCAAAGTTCCTATTAAAAGACCTAGGAGACAAGTGGCTGAAGGATGAACACCACCAAAGACTTCCATCTGTGTCTAGGAGGTGTTTCTACCAAAGAGATATCGCTGTAATAATGCTCAGATGGCAGGAAGGAACACAACGTAAGGAAGCCGGGTAAATTAATGCTTTAATAACACCCAAGTAACGGTGTCATCCATTTACCCAAATCAATTAAACGAAGGAGGAGATTCTCGTTGCTAGGCCGTTGCTAGGACGGATCTGCCGGGGGCTGCGGCGCATTCCCGGCGCCCCCATTGCTGAAGCGCTATTGCCCTCTGGCTGCCAGCCTCATCCCTGCACGGGGAGCCGGCCGCTCCCGGCCCCGCAGCCCCTCTGGCTGCCAGCCTCATCCCTGCACGGGGAGCCGGCCGCTCCCGGCCCTGCAGCCCCTCTGCCTTCAAGCCCCGGATAGAAGGTGTCTGCTGGCACAAGAGCTCAGGTTCCAAGGAAGGAGAAACCACAGTCATTTGTAATGCCACTCCGTTTTGTTGCTGTGTAAAACAATAAACAAACGTGCCCTTTTCCCTGAGAAACAAGTACTACGGGCTGCATACAGATTTGAAATGGATCTGGAGTTCTGTGACATTACAAGGAGAAAAAAAGCATTAAAAATCTTTGTCTTTCATAACTGGTATTTTCCCCCAGAACTGATAAAAAAGGACTTGCAGGATTAACAGCAATAACAGTTTTTTTCACTTTACCTGACCAGAGAGATACAATTTTTTACTCCAATTTCTGACAAGCTTAGACAAAAAAAAAAAAATTCTCCATACAAATTTAGCATTTAAACAGCAAAACTAGCACAATGACAGGGACTGTTGTCATCTTCACCTCTGTATACAAGTCTGGGTTCTGTAACCACAAAAAAAGATTAAAAAAAAAAAAAGAAGAAGAAATTAAAAAAGAAATAGAGAATTCAAAAGTACTGAAATGTCATGAGTGAAGATGATGAAAGTGTTTTTTTCTCCCTGCAAAGGAAAGACCTCCACAGAGGGTATCCTTCCACAGTAAAAATTCATTCCCTGATTTTCCTCCAAAATTACCTCCAACTTCTGCATGGTAGATTGGCAGTGAATCCTAGTGCAGAGTTCAACAAGGCAGGCATTGAAAGTTACGGTGGTGCAGCAGCAGCTTTGCCTTTCTTAGCAGACAGAATTTCTTTTTTTCTTGCCACCTCTATTCTCCTGTTGTGTGCAGAGTTTCTGTCATTCTCTGGGAATCTATGTAAAATTATGCTCCTGATGAATATTGCTGGTAAATGTTTCTGAACTGAATGCTTAAAGCAATACTTCAGTCTTTTTTCATCAGAGGCAGTAGGGAAGGAAGTTGAAATGGATAAATTGGAAAATCCATTCTAGGAATAACTTAAGCTCAGGGGAATTGGAAGGGATCACGTCTGCTCCAAACCAAAATTGATTCCATGAGAAGGAGAAAAGTCCTTCTTGGTCAGAAAGGTCCTAATTCTGCCTCTTCCAACAGATTTAAGGGGTCTTGTTCGTGTATGTGAACTGTGAGCACCTGTTGTACATCCCCAAACATCTGAGCTTTCTCTTAGAGATTCTACCACAACCCAGCAGAACTTTTGGAGATATTTTCCTTGAGGTGAACACTGAAGAAATCAAAGCATGTTTCACCCAGAAAAGGACACTGCGGCACTTTTGTTCTGTACCTAGCAACAAAGTTTTGTAGTAGCAAACCACACAATCAATTTTAATGAAATAAATATCTACATTCTCAAAGAGAAGTTCAAGAAGGAAAGCATATCTTTATCAGAAGTGTTTCAGGTATGTTTGTTCTTTACGAGTGCAAGGGACACTAATGGACTGACTGTGAGTCAATTCCATCAACTATTTTATGAGGGCATGAGGTTGGCTCAGCCCTACAAGAGGGTCAAAATCTTCAGGGAATTTCCTTGCTAACGATGGTTTGGGTGGTTTTGTTTGTTTGTTTGGTTTGGGTTTTTTTGTTTGGTTGTTTTTTTTTGTTTTGTTGTTGTTGTTGTTGTTCGGCTGTTATCTTTTTTACATTACTAGAGAAATGTTAAATGGTTGAAATCCAGGACCTTTGGACACCTAAATGATGACGTACACACAGAACTGAGGTATCTTCTCCCTAGAAAAGAACTCAGTGGAAAATGAGGAAATCATCAAGAAACATTATTGACAGAATCTGTGCCAAAATATGCTCATAACTGTTATTGTTTGGAGCAAGAGGATTGCCTTTTTTTTAACACAATATAAAAGCCTCCTGTGATTCTATGATTTTATATACAAAAATACTCTATGGAAGAGTGAGAAGGGAAACACTATAAATTTCTGTACAAAAAAAATCGATGAGATGAGCCTCTTCAGGATTCACATGGCAGGTTCTGAGTTTAATTAGTAACATGGAACAGATCTGGGTGGCTGAGGCACAAAGGAGGTTTTTATCAGCACTGCCAAAGAGCCACCATTTGTCTCATCCAAGATACTCAAGACTCCAAGACCTACAGACTTGGAGAAAAGAGGTAAAAAACAGATTTCAATAATGTGCTTCCCTGCCTTTTTTGTGCAAATTGCTGTGAGTCAGCAGTAATCTTGAAATGAAACCAGCAGCTGAACATTTTATCATGCCATGCATAACTCACCGGTGGACTTTATTTCCCATAGCACACATCAGAAAGAAAAGGCTTCAGAAAGAAATTAACTCAAATAATGAAGACAAAGTCTGCTAGATACTGTCAAACAAGATGGTCCAGATGTAACAAATGACCTAGGAATTTCCCAGGTGCTTGATTTCTAGAAGCTGAAGGCATACTTTGCATATGCACGTATTTACTTTTACTCATATATACATATGTGTGTGTGAAGAATTTATTTTATGTTTTACACAATGCTATTATATATGTTCAGACTACTTTAACAGCCAGCCCTGCCAGCCCATGAGGTTAGATGTGCTAAACTGATCTGTTATCTTAATGGTGCACAGAGCTCAGATGTGACCTGGAAAATGGTCTGCTTGGCATCAATTTTGTGGGAGCCTTAGAAGATTACAGATACCTATTCCAGCTTTCCTTCCTTTAACATACTTGCACTATCAGGGAGCAGCCTATTTCAATATTTACATGTTTATTAATTTCTACTCTCTATAAGCCTACAGCCTCCCTAGTGAGCTCCACACAGCCCTTCTGCCCATTGCTCACCAGTCAAAGTCTGCCTCTGTGCACACGCACGGCTCTGAGGTCATAGCCCCAGCATATTTCCCTTGCATGCATTTCTTCTCTGACTTGCGCTTCCTGTAGATCCTTTTTGCTCCCATGATGCAGGCTTCTCCCTAGAAACAAAACCAGAATTATTTCTTTGACGCCCACCAGGCTATTTTTGTCACCAAGTTTCCCCAAGCCTGGGCAATGGGAGGTGTTACTCAAGGGAAGAGGGTGGGAAGCCAAATGCCATCTCAGTATGCTGGAGTTAATTAAAGCTACTGAAGCCTTAAATGAAATTAAATCAGGTTTTCCAATACACACTAAGACATTATCTGAGGTTACTTATATATCTTATTCAGTTCTGAATGTGTTCCAAAACCAATGAGCATTTGATCCAGGCCCATTTCACATCAACTGAAAGCATGGTCTCTGCAATCTGAGACATAAGGCAGGTTTATTTCTCTGGCCTCATCTTTCTGGGAATAATTTCATTCAGCAGAAACTAGTAATATGTGTTTATATAAATACTTTCCATGGACAAGTTCAGGTTTTACAGGGTTTGATTAGTTATGTAGATGCTAAAACTTCCTATCTTCAGCACCCTGCTTAATATTTCTATCTAGGGAACGAGGCTCAGCCTTGCAATCTCAATGAAAAGGAATTCAAAAGGCAAGAGTACACAGCAGCCTTCCTAAAAATAGTTCTGCAAGCTCCAAAGCCAACATCCTCAAAGAAATACTGCAAAATCCATGGTATTTTTGCTTATGTAAGCACAAGAAAGCAAAGAACAAAATACAGTGAAGTCTTACTTATTACCTTTTATGCTGTTAAAATCATTGTGGCAAAAATTTTCATGGCTTTGATTTGATGATTTGATGGCATGAAACAGAAGGGCCTGAATAGCAACTGGTGTAAAATGCTATGCTTCCTTGAATTTCAAGGAAGCTGTACTGCTTTTCAGCATCTAAAGATCTAAGTAATAACTGGTATTTTTAGTATAGAGTTGTGCCTTGTGTGAGCAGCTACTCTGATTCAAGCTACTTTCATTTCATATTCATTATTAAATTCTTGCCCATTAAGATACATACAGAAAGACAACCTTTGATGATATAAATGTGTGCTTTGCTCTAGACTTCAGTGGAGCCTGTGGAGTTTACATAACCACAGAATTTGGGCCATATTTTATTCTAACCTGATGTAACACAGGCTGTTGTGTCAAACTTGGCAGAGCTGGGAAGGTGCCCTGAGGCAGGTGCAGGCACTGTGCAGAGCACATAACCTTGCTGGGCATGTAATCCATGGTTCAGAGAGGGATGCAGCAGCTACATCCAGGATGCACAGGGCAGGGCATGGGGGCCAGTGAAACAGGGAATAAAGTGCCCAACTCCCAGGCACATCCCCATCCAACAGCAGGACGGGGATGAAACCAAGTGAGCAAGAATTTAGGCTTAGAGGGCCAGAATTTGGACAAAGAATGGTCTTAAGACACTGGCTCTGAGGACACACAAGGATGGAGGAGAGAAAGGAGGTAAGGATGGGGAAATTGGATGGCAGGTGTAAGACTGAAGGAGTTCAGGCCTCAGTGGCAGTGCTTCTGCTGTTGTTGCATTGTTCAAGTCTGCATAAGTCTGAGCTAGTTGCTTGTGTGGAGCATGATACCCAACAGACAGCTGTTCATCTTTCAGGGATCACAGAGGATCTGAGGCCAACACACTGATGTAACAGAACAGACACATACAGTAAGGAACAATCTGATACACCAAACCATCAGGAAAATATATGGGACCATGCTGATCTTTAATTATAGCATCATTAGCTACTTCAGGTCAGATCCCAACCTCCTTGCTTCTCACCTGGCTATGAAGCTGCCAAGGCCTGTAGTCCTCTTCTGCACATCTCCGATCAAAAATGGACTTGTAGTCTACTTTCACCAGCTGCCACTCTGAGCGGTGGCTGAAATGTCCAAACACACTACAGAATGCAGCAGGAAGAATATACAGTAAAAGGAAGCACCTGATGGAGTCTGGTAGTTACAGAGTTACAGTCACCCACAATTTTCAACAGAGATCTATCACTTGCTTGAGGAGTGACAGCCCTACTCATTTTCACTGGACTGACATAGTGAAAGTGAAACTTAGCCTGCTAAATATCTATAACCCTCTTTAAAACTGCAACATTGCATGTAGCATTTATTCTGTTCATCAAGACCCTCCCACTTATGACAAAATTCAAAATGACACTACTTGAAGAGTCAAGAGAAGACTTGACTCGGGGCTGGAGATAGCAATACCTACAAGAGTTTTATCTCAATTGTAAGCTTTGGGAATCTCTTCCACAAAAATTAAGATGAGAATCTGAAGGGAATATTCTTCATACATATTTATTAGCTCAGGTTAGTTTCCAAGCCACATATTCTGCTTACTAGGTCAGTCGGAAATTTAATTTACTTCCTGTTTTTGCAAATCTGATCTCAGGTAAAATATCACAGTTTCTGGCATGGTGAGTCCAGATTTAGGCATTGTGCAGAACTCAGCACACCACATTGAAACTAAACATATTTTTTCATGAGTCAGCTTCCAGGTAACATTTTGTCATTCATTTTTACAAAAGAATGTCTTCACTTATCTGTGTCTCATTAAAAAAAAAAAGAATGTAACAGCAAAAATAGAGTTATAAAAATACCTCACAATTTTTCTTTCAAATATTAATCTGTCAAGAGTTACTCTGCTTTATATCACATTCAATTTGAGGAGTCAGGTTTCATGCTGATATGCTAGGTGATAATGTGTTTGCAGCTAGCAAGGAACCATTTGCTAATACCTCAATCATATCAGAAATAAACTGATGATTTAGCAACAATAGACTGCACACTTTTGGCTTCAGATTGTACTTGGTTTTGTCCCCAACCAGAAATGCCACCATTATGAAAAACAATGTGTGGTTCCCCTCAACAGCAGCATCAGGGCAGGCTCACTTACGTCATGATGAGAGTTTCCTCTCCAGGCTCCCCTAAAACTCCATCTACAAATAGTGGAAGGGATGTGAAACTGTACTTGCTCCAAGATCTCCCTTCATCAAAACTTAACCTAGAAGAGAAAGCAGAATTGATGTCTTCTTTCCTTATTCTCCTCCAACTTTACTCGAGGAGACTCTCTAGTTCACATGGAGAAGTAGGAAACAGCTTCTCTTATTGGATACTGATTTTTTAGTCCTTTAAATAACTGTTTTTTTGGGAAGCATCATAAATCAGAGCATTGATCAAGCTTGTTTGGCATCATACCACTAACTCATGACCAATATTCAAGTGGTAGAAACTAGCAGTTATGTTAGAGATTGATGCTTTAAGGGCAAAACGCAACCTAGGGAAAAGACTTTTAAAAATACACAAGCAATTTTGAACATCTTATTTTTGAGTCCCCAGTATAAAATATTTTAAGGAGGTTAGTTTCCTGGAGCATGACAGCGTTTTTCAGACCAGCAGTCCTCCCTGTGGGGAGTGTAAGTGAAAGCTTTGGACTACTCATCGTTTCTTAACACTTGAGTCTGTGTGTTTCAGATTCTGGTAAGACACTGACTGTAGTGGAAGTAAATAATGCAAGACAGCCCAAAACTACCTCTTGAACTCAAGAGTGCTAACAGGCCAGGACACTTACTGGTTATATAACCCTGAATCTATTAAAAAAAATTCTGGTTCATAAGTGCTGCCTGCCACATAGAAGACAAGTTCATCAATAATTTTGAAAATAAAGACTACTTTAGTAACTTAATGAGAGACAAAGGCATAAACCAGATACATATTTTATAAACAACCAAACTCAAGAAGCCAAGCTGTGGCAAAGCAGGAGTGTTGCGGAATTAGACTGATGATAACTCAGATCTAGGCAAGCCAAAATTATGCAAACTGTAACTGCCAGGATTTCTTAGCTTTATTTGACTTAATGTTTGCAAGCATCTTAACTAACATTTTCTAGACTATAGCTACAGAAAACTGGATGCATACTAACTGCCTACTTCCTGGTATCTGAAAAGAGGGATAGCAGACATTTAGCACAGATGGAGTCATTACCAGAGGTGTCTGATAGGCAGAGATGTGTGTTTCATGGCAACAAGTACTCCACCTTGATCCAGGTATAGAACACTGTGCTCTTCCTCAAAGATCTGGAAAAAAATATATTTATTTAAACCCATTATCCTTAATATCAAGAAAATGTCACAGTTCTTGAAGTAAGATCATGACAGAGGACAGTTATGTGCTAAGAAAGTTATAGAGTAGAGGTAATTACATATAGGGTTTCTGGATTCTGTTTTTTATTATTTGGGGATTTTTCCCCAGTTCTCCCAGGTACATGGAAAAAGCATTCTGCCCCTGCTTGACGGAAAGCTAGAAATATGATTTTTTTGCAAGGATCAACAGTTTCCCTCTTTTCGATGACAAATTTTTGTTTAAAGAAGAATTTCATGTGTTTGCACATGTCTGGCCCTATCTCAAATAATTGATTTAGTCAGAAAAATGAGGCTGGTCAAACACTGAAAAATAATTAGATTGCTGAAATATCAAATATTGGAAAAGATTTTCTCTTCCTGTGTCTTTTTTGTATTAACTTTCTGCAAACATCTGCTCTACAGTCTATATGGCAGCATTTGTCAGTCTGAGAAAGTTATTCTTTCTTCTCCATGACTTCAAATCTCATTCAGAAAATAGGAATAATAGAATTTCCTGATCTGAGGATAAACACATTACAGGGTATTTCTTAACAGGTGGGACTCCACTAAATATTAGGAATTAGGTATAGCTTCATCATCCAGCCTTTTTCCACAATTAATGGAGAGGTAGGTAGCTTTGGAACAAGGTGAACTAAATTGTCTTTTTTTCCCTTAGCTTAAGAGCAAGGCAAAACAATCCATTTATATGGACACTGAACTTTGGACAACTCAACTTGGGTGAAACGAGTCCCACATGGAGTGAGAAAAAGCAGACCAGTGCAACTGCTGATTTTTGGTTAAGCATAATAATGGACAAAGAGAAAAATGGTTTGGTTGGTACAAGGGATGTACAACAGCAAAAGGTAACACACTCTCCCCTTAGGATTCACAATTTAATCTTTCTCTTTGCTATGGAGTTAAATTGAAGTGAAACACTGAGTAGAATAATAAAAATAATTTTCTGTTATATGAAGTCTAACAACACGGACTTTTTCTTTGAACATCTGTGTACCTTTCAGAATGGAAGTTTACTCTTTTGTAAAGATTTGCAAAATGCTACTCTGAACCAAATGAAACAAAAATTAAGTGACAGATTGAATCTATTTTTATGAAAATTTCCCATGATTAGCATTTAAACCTGTGATTCTGTGTCATTTACCTGCCTCCAAGTGTTCCCAGCATCAGAAGTAACAAACATGCTGATGTCATTTTCTGATAGTTCAGTGCCTATATTACCTGTAAGATGAGCACTGGTTAGTGATGGGACACTCTCAGAAACAGTATAAAAACAGTATAAAAAAATCAGGGGAGTAAATGTATTTATTTACTTTTTGCAATTATAGAATTTTGGGTTTGGGAGGATAATGAGAGGGAGGGGAAGATAAGGGGGAAAGGAGGGCAGAAGCATAGGGGGTTTCAGTTTGTAAAAAAATATATATAAAAGACCCAATACATATAACTCTACACACCTCCATATGCAAAGGAAATGCCCTGATTTGAATATTATGTTCATGGGATTAGAGGACTAGATGTGATCCCCTCAGTCTTGAAGGCCAGTTTCCATAGAAAGCATATGACAAGCTGAAGGTCCATAAGGACTTCCATTTGGCAGCCTGCCTTCTTTCCCAATACTGGTGGTGTGACACCCCACAGCCACTCAACACCCTCCACAAACACCAGAGTTTGTCAAGGTCTGCACATCACACACAGGCAATCTTTGGATGTTTCATACCTGAAGCTACAATAATACTGGGGGCAGTGTCTCGGCTGGCGATGTTTCCTGAGGTATAGGGGTTGTCTGAGACCTTCAAGTGAAGATGAAGGGAGCAATAGGGCTATGGAGAAAGGGGAAATAAAAGTAAAAAGCACATACAACAATGTATGCTCCTATTTCTACAGGCTTAGAAACAGTGTTTTTCTGTATTTCTTCCTAATCATTGCATTCAGCAACCCTTAGAAAGGCACAGACTTTGCTATCATTTTCTGACACAACCCATTCCCACTGATGCAAACTGATTCACCAGGCTGAAACCCTCCCCCAAAGACAAGATCTTTGAGGTTGTACCCTCAAAGGAGGGAACCAGGCTTGTAATGACAGGTGATGGTAAGGACTACCTGGCTCTCCTGGCTCCTACTCTTTGAGAAGCAATCAGGGATGCAGATATGAAAGGACTGTCTGAGCAGCACTACGCAGGCCAGATCTGCAACAAGAAGCAATATAACCCTACTGGGGTGGTACTGAGTAAATTAACCACTAATTAGCAAAGAAAACCAACTTAATTACTATCATTTCTTGTTGCTTTTGGACACATGGCTGTTCTGCGCTGCACTGCAATAAATACAAAGGAATACCAGGAATGGAAAGTGTTAGTTTCAAGTTTAAAGCAATGCTTCATTGCCCACCTGGATGTGACCTTTAAGATTTCAATACAAATACATCCATGGAAACCTAACCTATTGGTTTTGGATGCTGGGTACTCAGGTAAGACAGGAATGGTACAGAATAAATCAGCTGAGCAAGAGGGTAAGACAGACAAGCAGATTTTCAAAGCTGCCATTACAATTCCCTCCAAATCTTCAAAGTGATAATTTTTGAAAACTTCTGAATATTATTTCCTCCACTTGGGTTTAATTTCCAGTATTTTTTTCTTTCAAACTTCATGAAGAGCCCTTCGTGAAACATGCTAAGGGAAGATGAGAAAAATACTTGCAAGAAAACCTGGAGCAAACTGACCCAATCAAGGTGGACATCACACAGGAACAGAACTGGAGCAAAGCCCATGCTTCAGCTTGCCCAGCTCTGTAAGAGAAGGAGGGGCTGTGCAGAGGGACCTCCAGGCTCAAAGGAGGCAGGTTTTCTTGTCTGATAGCAGCTGCCTAAAGGCTAAATCTGCAGACTCAAGAGACTGGCAGGGTTCTCCTTCAAGAGACCTCATCCCATAGGTCAGTGGAGGAAGACCACTTATCCATCCAATCCCAAAGCAGGTCAATATGACTCTGAAATGAGAATTCCCCCGTGGAGAATGGCAGATTTCTTATGGAAAAGGCAAATGAGGGTGGAGGAGGGATGGGAGCTCTCACTTATATCAGACAGGAAGAGGGGACATGGGCTGTGCAGAAGGGAACACAAGCTGCCAAGTGGAATGTAGTGAGCAGCCTAACTTCAGCTGACAGCCTTGTGAGGGCAGCCTCTGGAGCAGCCTGGGGGTGCCAGGAGGGAGTGGAAAACAAATTGAGCTGACATGAATGCAGGAAGTGGAAAAGCACTACAAGAGCATGAAGTCTTTCCTTTTACATTTTTATAAGTTGTGAGAAGACTAAATAGGGAACATATTTCTAAAACTAACATAATCCAAGCCCACTTCAGCAGTTTGAAGACAGAAGCTAATGGCAACTCAGCCAATTCCCAACTCAGATGAGACCTTGTTAAGATTCAATCCTTGTGCTACCGGAGGTTTTCTTTCAAATTTGTGTCTTTTCACAGACATAGCATACAGAAATGAAATATATCTCTCAAATATTAAAAGCCAGGCCATCTGTCTAAGGAGACAGATGGTCTTTTTAGTGTCATGACTTCTTAGTGGTTGGAGTGCAGTAATGCTTAGTGTCTCTAGTGACAACTGGGTATGGTGTAAAAACCAACCTTTCCACTCCTAGCCAAACACCTGAAGTTGTTGCTCATGGCCACCCCACATCCTGACTGTGTTAGCAATCTCTTCCTCATCTCTGATATACATCTTCTCAATCTCCATCCTTATAGAGTTCACCAACATATATTTTTCCAGCTGGTTTTTGTTCCATCATACTGCTGGACATTTTGTGTTCCTCCTCTAGCTTCCATAACTTCATTCACATACAGAGACCTCACTGATTTTCAGAATTTTCATCAATTGTCTCTATCCTTTTTGTTGTTATGAACAGGCTACTAAAACTATTATTACCATCAGAATCACCAGGTTTCGGTTTCCCTAGTCACAGTATTTTCTCACCTGCAATAGCAAGGAGCAACAAAAAGAGATAAAACACTTCCAAGAGAGATATTCAAAACACCTCACTTAAATGATTAAAATACTCTGTAACAGATGGCATTAATGTCCCCCATTATGAGAATAGGGTCTTTGTCCTGAAATCCTTATAAACCCATAAGGAAAATATGAACAAAATGTGGGAGGGAATAAACAGAAGCAAGGCACAGAGGAAATAAATGACTTGCCCAAGGTCACATAGGAAATTGGAGATAGGCCTAAAAATTGAATCAAGATTCTCCTGAGATTCAGCCCTGTGTTTGAACCACAAGCCCATCCTTGAAAGCTAATTGATTAACTCTCCCAGGCAGATGCCCATTTCTTGCCAGACAGAATTACTCCTCAGTTAACCACTTCACAACACATGGTAAGTACCAAACTAAACATGCATCTTTGGGATAAAATACCTTGGCAGCTATTTCACGAAGATTAAGTGTATTAATCTGAGAAAATAAGTGGTAAAAACAAGAAAAACAAAACCCCGGGATTAGATGGAATTTCATTGCTTTCCTCGTTCCTCATTATTTACAGCTGTCTCACAAAAAATGCAAAGAAATTCTGAGTCCCTTTGAAAAAAAAACACCTCGAGTGTACTGTCAGTAGAGGGATGGTTCTGGCTGGCTTGCCTTGAACTTCAACCACATTCCCTCCTAACCTCCTCAGCTGCCAACTTTGCTATGTACTTATTTCTGTCGACTCTCACTTCATTTAGGTTTAAAGACCAGATGCACAGAGGACACAGCACTGCACTCACAGGCTGGGGACTGTACTGTCACTCTGGGAAATGGCAGATCCCATTTTGCCAATGAGCTGGAACATACGTCATTGCTGACTCCTGAGCTATTGCTGGAGACAATTATGCTGAAAGCCAGCAGTGGGGAAGCATTAGTATCTACTGCGGAGCAAGGATGGGAGCTAAACTACATGTACAATGGACTATGAAGAATTCACTTATCTATGCCATAAGGAAAAGCAGGATCATGTCAGGAACAGTTATCCGTAGAAGGGAAAGGAACAAATGACATAAGGAAGTAAAACTGGTGATGCAGGGGTAGACAATGTGGTTAAAGAGGTGAGTGGAGTTTGTGAAGCATTTAAATACTACAGCTATGACACACTAATAAGGAACAGAATTGCCTCAGAGCAAGGGAAAATTCATTTTCTCCACATCATCCCTCAGCAGAATACCCTTACGGATCCCTGAGTTATTTCCAGGAATGTACATTTACAGCGATTTTGCTTCAGAAATTTCCCTACCACTCCCAGCTTCTGTGGCCTATTCTCTATAATTTCTGGAATTCTTGCATTTCGTATCCTGCCTTCGTATTC
The DNA here is from genome assembly GCA_013398175.1 of Climacteris rufus. Lineage (NCBI taxonomy): Eukaryota > Metazoa > Chordata > Aves > Passeriformes > Climacteridae > Climacteris > Climacteris rufus. The sequence goes on along the minus strand of VZRZ01003369.1, from coordinate 637,564 downwards.
CCCACCATTAAGTGTGAACCTCAGATGATATTTTTAAATAGCTTGTCTCTCTCGCATAATTACTGTTTTACTTTGTGATTTGGTACATTTTCTGTACTTTTATCCTTCCCTTTCTATAGCAGGCAGACTGTCTGTTCCTGTAAAAAAAAAGTTTAGTGCAGATTTCAGCTATTTGCTTGCTTTCAAATTTGCAAGTTGACCACGTGAGATTCTGCATGCTCACCTAATGTTTCCTGCCATTCCAAAAGCTCATGACAATCCAAACATGAAGGAGTGCTTAGGCAATGAAAGAGACCTCTTGCCTGTTTCACACCCAGTGTTAGGAGAAGAGGAAAAATAAACATGGCTAAACATTCCTCTGACCTTTTTACAGGGAAGGGCTGACTAAATTCCTTTCCATTCTCCTTCTGAAAGGGCAAAAACTGAGCTACAAGATTAAAGTCCATTGAGGATTTGTCCCTTAGCACCCTGAAATCAAGGACCAATTCCTACAATGCTTAAAGATCTGAGGTGCCTAATCCAGCCCAAGTCACAGAGTGTTTAAGAAGTGCAAACAGGATGACAAGCCTACATCGAGCTTGCACAGGTGGAAGTAATTCTCAGAGCAAGTACATGGTTGCATAGAGAGAAAATAAGAATGAACCAATATTTAAGCAGTGATTTGTGCATAGTGGGGCTTCAAGGCTGTAAATGCAATCCACAGAGAAACATGAGTTTCTCCAGGTCAGTTCTCACTGTGTCCCTACAAGTACCCACACTTCTGCCCCTCCTCTTGACCCTTTGTCTGGCTTGTCCAAGTTTACCACCCTCAAGGGAATTCCAGCTTGTTGAGGCATATCTGCCCTAATTTTAAATGAAGCTTATTGTGTTCTCTGGTGCCCTTGGGTATAGTAGCAGATGCACGATGGATGGAAAGCATGAGGGAGCCAAAATTCTCTCTCCAAAAGAACTGTTCATTTCTGTTTTATATGCAGACATATGACCACTTCCATTATATTATGGATAACTACAGTGGCAGCATAGCCTTGTATATAAAATACCCAATTCCTGCAAACAACTGTACCACAAGGGCCACACAGAGTAGTAACCCTGGCTCATTTATAATCAGAATGGCAAGTTAGACTTTGCTTGATCAGTGCACAAAAATACTAAGAAAGCTCTCTTGGAACTCAAGCTTCAAATTTATGGAAAAAGAATAAAGTATACTTTTATTATTTTACTTGCCTATGTGCTTTTTTTCTTCTTCTATCTTGCCAACCCCCTAAAATATTATAGTGTCATTTCATATAATAAAAATCTTGAGTTTCTGATTAAATTCATTTTAATTTGAGAAGGTCAAGATGTCATTCATTTACCAAATATGTTCATTTGAGTTAAAACTAAATTATACAATCTATTTGAAACACAAAGGCTTCTTTATATAGCTTCTTCCATAAAAAATTGGTTTATGCCTGCAAAGTTTTTTGAATGTAATCTTTTTTGGTTTTCACCTCATAGAAATATCTAATTAAAAATGTACTTAGTTATCATTTTTTAAAACTTGAAAGAAGAAAACAAACCCAAACAAATTTAGTCATGGTCTGAAATTACTTTCTGTCTGACCCCCAGTCCTTCCTATTTATTTTTTCCAAACTGGACAGAAAATTGCATTTTGGCTCAATCAAAACATCAATTATTTGAACAGCTTCAAATATTTATTCCTTGCTCTTGCAATAGTGCGTTACATTCAGTTAAGAGATTAGTGTAGCATTCATCTGCAAACTAAAATGCTGATTCAGATTCTAACAAATACCCCTAAAATGAGAAACAATTTTTTGTTTCTTTCAGATGGAAAACAACATGCAAGCAGAAGACAGCATGTCTAAGAGCAATCTAAATACTGTCCCTGATTCTGCCTGGAACCATATTAGAATTAGTGTAATATGAAAGCTATTGAGAATCCCAAATACAGAGGTTCTGAATATTATCCCACTACTGTGTACAGATTATATCGGCTGAAAAATACGTCAAGATCATTTTAAGCTTTCTAATTTGATAGAGATCTCCAATTCTATTCCCATTGCTTATATTTCACTTTCCTTCTTGGAAACTGTTTACATATAATGATGATTAAAGACTTAGCTATGTGTGGATCTATATCAATAAGTACAGAGATAGACAAAATTTACAACAACACAAAGCTATACATATATTTGGATGAATGTGTCGATTCTCACTTCTGAGCTCAAAGAGAAAATGATGAATGTTAATAAATATTAATGCCAACAGAGCAGCCTGAAAGAAATCCGAGCTCTCTTTTCTTTGAGCCTGCTTCCAGTTAGCAGGTCCCTCAGAGTTCTGAGCTACAGCAGCTCTCGCCTCCCATCTAGTGTCCAGAGAACCTCCTGCCAGATACAGCATCCAGCTTCCCCTGCTGTTCCAGGGGACACCAGCATCTGGGCAGAAGGAAGCTGATCCACAACACTTACTTTTGTTCCAGAAATTAAATTAAACTAAATTACAATGCCAGCTCTTGCAGTACCCCATGGCAGCCTAAGCCTGAGACTCTGTGAGATACACGGCATAGAGAAGGGAGCTGCCCTGTCTTTCTTGTGTCACCTGATAGAAAAAGACTGTTCTGGTGTATTACCACCCACCAAGTACCCCCCTAGGTACTTACTAGGAGACAGTGAATGGGATTTCCTCTCAGATCCGTGTGCGGAGCCTGCAACAAACTCCAGTCTCTCCCTTTATTGTAGGTGATGAAAGTTTTCACTTGGTTGTCAATCTTCTTGTTAGCCAAGAACATTCCCTTTATCCCTGCTACCTAGGAAAAATTGACATGGCTGAAAAATAGATCAAGTCCATGCAGGTTCTGTGCATGTCCCTTTTTCTCTGTCAAACCCACCAGGGCTCTGGTGGCTGTGTCAGTATGGTTAGTGTCAGGACCAGAGTTGCCAATGTACATCAAAGGAAGGCAAGTTGGGGTGCTGGGGAAAAGACAAAACCATCACAAGTGCAAAGGTGACAAATGGGAAAGAAAGTTTATATTTCAGAATCATCATGGGAACAGGATAAGATATCAACAGCATTATCTGTAAAGTGACAACCTCTCAACTGTATAGGCATCCTTCCCCCTGGAAGATGAAACAAGTACATGGCAATTATTTGTCTCTTTCACAGCAGCAGCAGGAAACAGCAACAATTTTGGCCTTGCAAAGAAAACAGCAAAACACACACACACATAAATTTGCAGTTCAATGTTTCTATTCTCATCCTGCCTTCTTCAGACATTTCATTTAAGCATCCCAAGTGTTTCATAATTATCAGTGTTTCAGCATGACAATTCGGGGCACAGAATTATTTTTATTATAGTTTTGTGTTTTGAGGAAACCAAAGCACTGGTGACTCAAGCATGGCCACCCAGAATGCTAGTTATAGAGCTAGGAATGAGATCCTCATCCTTTTATTTTTCCTGGTGTTTTACCCAATAGTTTAAATCCATAAACCTGCAGGAGGATTTTGTAAAGACATGATGCTAACAGATCCACATTGGAACCAAGCCTAAAAATATCTTAGTGAGGAGAAAAAAAGTCAACCTCAAACCACAACTCACACTGTAGAATGTTCCCATCTTCTCATCACACTGAAAATCAATAGCCCAATAGCTGCTGCAGCTTGCGAATGAATTTGTTAGGCTGTCATTCTGCAATCTGAGTGCCGCAATAAAAAGAGAAGTGAAATCAGGAGAAGGAGGGGGAAAGTGAGAAACATTTTGGTTTCCAGCAAGTCTGTTCAGTCACCCACCTGATGTCTGCTTATGATGTAGAATTAGCAGACAGAATCATTCATCAAGACTTTTTATTCACAGAGATTATTACTTAAACAACATCAGAGCTTTTCCAGCTCAACCCATTTAATTATGTGGCTGGATCTGGATGCTACAGCTACCAGTGAACAGGACCTTACTGCACTTTCAATCACGTGCTGTGAGACTACTCATGTACAGTGCTTTGGTTCAGTACAGTGATCAGCACTTAGTCATTCACAGCACCACCTTCCTGAATTTCATTTGAGGTTGCATAAAGACTTTGACATGACTTGCTATAATGGGCAATAGCCTTTAAATTAAGTAGTTAACTAATGTATTGTTGATATTAGCAGAGAAAAGGTAATATTTTTGGTTTCTTATTTGGATTGTTTGATCTCACCCAATTAAGTACTCAGGATTTCTCTGTTGTAGTAGAAAGGCATGCTAAAAAGACAGGGGTACAAAGGTACTCGGGCTCTCAGTGATATTGCAAGAATAGACAGGGCTGGAAAAATAACATAGTTCTGCCTTTACTACCACAGGCTAGAGCCTATAATTCCTGTTGTACTTTGATTTGTCCTGAAATAGTTCTATTATACAGTCCCCATGAAATGCTGGCCATAAATGATTAAAGAGCATTTTATATATCAGGCGATAAACGTGTTCTGAAATCCTGTGATTTTTATTTTTATGATTCTAGTCATGGGCTGGGACTCAGAATCCTTTCCTGAGAAAGCAAAGTTATATTGTCAGTCTTGGACAGCTCTATCTTTTAAAAAAAGACTGCATATACTATACATGCTTGTGTACTCTCAGAAGGAAGAGACAGATCTATGGCATACACAAAACCCTGACATACACAGGGATCTGCTCAGCCCTGCTGGTCATACAGTAATAACAGAGAACTAGGCAAGCAAGTGCATGACCACCAGTGGTCAGAGAGGAAAACACTCCATCAGCTCCCATACAGGAATTGTAGACCATCCTCACCACCCCGAATGCATTGTGTGCAGATACAAATGCTAGTCTACGGCTTCAGAAAGATCCATACAAGACACTTGAACACACAACTCAAAAGACATTCTTCACTCCCCATCACCACTTTCATACATCAAACATATACTCCTCAGTCAAGATATGTACTGCTAAAAAAATAAGTGCCATTGACAGGCATATATACCATAGCTATAGACACACCTCACAGCCTGTTATCACTTCAGTCATGGACTATCACAGGCTTCACTGTCTTGCTGTGGACCACCCCAACACAGCCATACCACATCACTGGAAAGACATAGGAACTAGAAAGGGCACTCAGACCCAGTGGTCAGTGATTTAGCTCTTCCCTTACTCTAGGAGATGGTCTTTAGGACAGCCTTTTCATGAAGAGAACTCAATGAGACACTGTGAAGGAATTTTTATTTTCTCTTTGTACCCAGTGCAATTCCCTGTTGAGAAGCATGGAGCAGATTTATCCTTGATTTAGAATCAATTTAGGAATTACACAAAGAAACATGTTCCCTACAGTGGATCCAGAAGAACTTACTTTTAACACCTGACAAACACACATAGACACTTGCACATTAAACAGGCCTTTCTCTGGCATCTTCTCAAATGATGATGCTTTTTTAAATATACTCCTGCCACCACAGAAAGACTCATTTTGCAATCTCTCCACTTTCCTTTAATTTATCTGTGGATTTTTTCCTTCTCTTCATCTCCATTTTCTCCTAAATCACTCGTAGCAATCCGACTCAGAGAACCCTGTTGGCTGGCTTTATGTTCCCTTCCAGCAAGAACATCAAATTGAAAGGAAGGTTTGTGCCAGGTTCCATGTCAGCCAATATTCCTTCTATCTAGATAATCAGCAGCTATGACGCTATAAGTCTGATTCCATTAATTTCAATCCAGGTTGCTGTGTGGTGTCAGCCAAATAAAACAAAACAAAAGATTTTCTTTACCCCCTATGATGTAGGACATCTTTACATAATGCAGTAAAACTGCTTCCCGAGCTGACAGTAATAAGAGGCAACAGTTTTTCCATGGGCTGCCAGCACTGCAGAGAGATTAATGGCAAAAAAGTCCAGATGACTGAAATGGCAGTGCCCATCCTCCTACAGTCCATCTGCATTGATATATAACTCTTGGGCTCTCTGGACAATTCAAGGTGGTTTCCAAGTAAAGGGCAGCTAAAGGGAAACTATACAGCAGAGCTAATACTCAGACAGTGATGGGAAAATACAGGAAACATCTTCACCTTCAAAGGTACTCAGATCTAGTTCATGACCCTTTTTCTATATGGTCAGAAAATACCCTGGAGGAGACCTGAAAACAGAAACTGACCCTCAGAGCAGCAGCTGAGGACTGAATTTCTCCTCAGCTGAGTGCTGCCTCCAGAGGTCAAATGGGAGGCAGAACAAGAGACGTACAAGGGTACATTAAAAGTTTTATTCTCGGGATCAGTTGTCATAGAAGACAATGCAAATTGGCCTCTTTGTGGGTGAGCTTAAACAGACCACACATGTCCAGAAAAAGGCTCAGGGGTAAAGAGGGCATCAAAACGAGGTAGGAAAGTTTCCATGCTCACAGGATAGCCCAAGAGGGTATATCTGTAATCACTTAAATTCCCAGAATAATCCAAGCAAGAAAGGTGACAAGGACAGCTGAAAACTGCAGCATCTCCTTAACTTCTAAAACAAGAGATTATGATAACAGAAATGCAACAAAAATTGGGAGCTTTCAGAGCCATAGAGCCCATGTGGATCCAAGCAGGGTTTTGGCTGAGAAACAGAATTCCTCTTAGCAACTGAACGAACTATTTCATGACTTTTTCCTAGGCATCAAAGAGCCATGAGCTCTTCCTCACCTGAGAACCTACTGGTGAATACAGCAGTGAATCTAGGGAGGGTAAAACTACATGTTTATTCACTTGTTGGCTTTGCTGTTCACGTATGTATTATGAGATTGATGTGCAAGGAGGAATCAGTACTTGCATCATGTGAGCTCCCAAGATACCAATGAGATGTTTGGAGTTATGACATACCTCATAGAGGTCAATCATCACATTCCCCTCCAGCCCTTGACTACTCTTGACATTTTCCAAGGCCAGGGTGAAGTAGATCCCTCGGGTGTCGGAGATGTACAGATTGTATGTGTCATTCTGGTTCCACTCTTGTACAGCCGCAAACACCTGATTCTCATCTGTGCTGATAACATGCATGTCCTGGGGAAAGAAGAGAGATGGAGGTTACTAGATGGAGCTCTGTGCTGTTATTTCCGAGGACACCAAGGTAACTGGGGAGGAGAAAGGGATATATATAACTGGGGAGGAGCAAGGGAAGAGCAATGACAGCTCTGTGTTGTCATTTCCGAGGACACCAAAGTAACTGGGGAGGAGCAAGGGCTATATTTAGGCTGCCCTTCCATAGAAAATAGTGCTGCATTGTCTACAGCCACCATAAGCAGGTAATTCCATCCAGGAATATTTTACACCAGCTCTCCTCTGCCAATTTTCAAAGCAGTAATTAAATGATGAGGTGTTAATTGAACATTTACATTGGCAGTACAGTGTTATATAACAGCACTTTCACTCCCCTCACCAACACCTTCATTTTAATGAACACTTTGCCTGGGGAATAGGGACAGTTGTTTACTTGTTGGTTTGTTTTTTTTCTTTTGGCATCTCAATGATTCCACTCGTAATTGTGGAACCACAGGTATTAAAAATGTAGGGTTTAGGAAAAAAAAAAAGAAAGAAAAAAGGATCATCTGAAACATCTGCTTCTTGCCCAGCATTCAGAAGTTAAATATGCTAAGGATCTGATACAAGGAGGATCTAATGAGGGAACATCTGTTGTTATCTGCTATTTCTAATGACAGTGTAGGCTGCAGCCAAGGCCCTGGACCACTGTACTAAACAGCACATCCCAAGAAAAAAAAAAAAAACAGAAAAGAAACCCTAATCCTCACTAGATATAAAGAACAGAACTGTAGTTAGATTGCTGGTGTGATGAGTAAGGTTTTGTTTTACTCTGTTCTGTGTGTTTCAGAAGGCAGGAAACAATGAAAAGATTGCATAAGTAAAGAAAAAAAACCCAGAAACTATTAAATCTGATCCCATCTTTCAATGCCCAGAGAAATTATTAGCCATTTTATTTTATTTTCCATTACAATGGAAAAAGCCACCAAGAGAGACATTGCTATAATGAAATTCCCAGGCTCTATCTCCCCAGCACAGGCACCCTGAGTTCTTTGGTGCCATAAAAATCTGTGGAGGTAGGAAAAGAAATGAAGATTTTTTAGCACCAGGTGATTCCCAGAAGACTCAGCTGTTCTGCTTTGGGCAGATATCCCAAAGTTATTCTGCTTCCATGAATCTCAGCCAGGACTTCCTATATGCAAAACTAGGAACTTTATCGGAAAATATACTCTTTGGAAGCTGATGCTACTTCTTCCTTCTGTTAATAATAATTTTTGATAATTCACTGTCTTGTTGCTTTTTAGGGAGAATTAATACTTCCAGATGAAGCCCTGTAATGTAAAGGTAAAAAATAATATAATGAAGAAATTGGATCTATAAATTTGAAAGTGGATTCACCATGGAGTTAAGATTCAGAACAGTTGCTTGTTCACCCAAATCCAGATCTGAATACAGAGTGGATGAGTATGCACTTGGTTTACTTGCTTCTTTGCACTGGAGAAAATCATATCCCAGAAGATGAGTTTGTTTTGTGAAGGAACAGATTGGCTTAATTCCCAAGGCAACAGGAAAGGTAATGTAAGTCCCACTGCCTTCTACTAATTTTGGCTGTGAACAGACATCCTCTCTCAGCTCCAGCTGTGCTAGTAGGAGTTACAACCACAGCTGTTTGTCTGTGGCTCCTTATTTCAGACTGTCACCCTAGTTCAGTCTGCTGGTGGATCTACATCAGCAGGTGTTCCCAGTGTGCTTCAGGCAACACTGGCAAGCACAGCTCCAATCTCAAGTGTTAATTTCTGTGTATGTGCACACATGGGCAGTCCTCTCCATTTAAACACAGGCAGACATTAAAAGTTGTTATGAGATTATTGTTTTGTCTGGTGAATGTACTTTTTCCTTACCTTACCATTTCAATCAATAGTTTTGAGATAACTAGGAGAGAGGGGTAAAAAGATATTTTGATCAATACCAGAGAAAACTAAAGGCAATTTCACAAATGCTGAAGAAGCAAACAAGTTAATGTATTCACTAGATGCTTCCTGCATTTGATCAGATCATGCTGTAAGACGGAAGTCTAAAGAAGATTCCAGCAAGGCTGAAGGAATTTCAGACTAGGGAAGCAGAGATTGAGACTGAATTGGTATAATATACATAATGCAGAAGTCAAAAAAGATAGCAGTCCAACTGTGTGCCTTTGGGGATAACTTAACATTTCCACTTAAAATGGCCTTGTCCAATGGGTGCAGCAATGATGCAAAGCTTTGCTAGAAAAGGATTAGTATAAGGGCATCAAACAGATATTGGACCAGCATCAGGAATTTCTTCATTTCCACATCGGGAAAGTTAAAATTAATCAGCATATAATACTCTATTTTTTTTCTTCCCCCCAGGGTGGGGATTAGTTTTTGGTGGGGAGGAACAATACAAAAAGACAGCCTTCATCTTGATATGGAACAAGCTCCCTACAGAGAGGGAAGAGGACAGGAATGTGAAGTAAGGTACCTTTCTCTAACAGTCCATGTCACCTTCAGGGGCTCCCCATGCATCTGTCTACTGAGAATCTGAGCTTTTTTCTCCCTGTTCCAAAACATACTGGAAGTACGTTAATATGCAGTTCTACTGTCCATGCCTTTTGCCTTTCCAAACACAAAAGTAACAGCGTGCTGCTGTACATGGGTTTGATCAGGTGTCTACTCAAATGACTAAAGGCCAAGGCTTTCTCAATTACTAAACAATTGCTTCAATTGCCCTTTTTGCATTTGGTCAGGGGACTTCTTTTCCTGGCATGTTAAATAGTAGGGATGTGTAATGCCAGTTTTATTCTGTCAGCTCAGCTGGTCAGAGCATGGTGCTAATAACAACAAGGTTGTGGCTTCAATCCCCTTATGGGCCATTCCCCTAAGAGCTGGAGTCAATGATCCTTGGGGGTGGGTCCCTTCCAACTCACAATATTCTGTGAAATGTCTGTGAAGATGCTTCGTCTTGCCTTTGCCTTATGTGAAATTACTGGGACTGCCAGCTCTTTTAAGGTCTCTATGAAAGGATTTTTGTTTTGTTTTGTTTGTGGGTTTTTTTGTTGCTTCTTCCATCAGGATGTGCATCCTGAAGTTGAAAGAAGCTGATGAATTTAAAACAGAAGTACCACATGCACCCATCCCATCACTATTCAACCCAATACAAGTTAAGACAGGTCTTTTTAAAAGGGAAATTTCTTTACTTGCTCCAGTATTCTCAAATGTCTGCCCAATGCATTGATCTAAACTGGAGTAAATGCACCCTGTGTATACATTTAAGGTGATTACAATGTGTGGGACAGCCCACACTGAGGTGCTGTGGTACAGAATAGGCAGCATCAACCCACAGATCAACATCACTGCAAAAATTAACAGGTCTTAATAAAGACTATTTACAGGGTTAACACAACCTGTATGCACATATGCAGGCATCTGCTTGTATAGAACGGAGTTTCAAATTTATTTAGGCTTTTAATCAAACTAGTTATGAGGCTGTTAATGTCAACAGGAATAATATTTTAGTTTGATTTGCTGTAGGCCATCCTGCCTGAGCAGCAGCATCACCTGCCAAAGCTGCCTGCCGTCACACGCCTACACTTCAGGAAAGAGTGACACACAGAGACAAAAAGCTTGATATTTCCATCTTCAATTCCAGAAGTCACTTAGTACTGTTTATCATATTTGGCCACTCTCTCTTAGCTGAAGGAGATAAAAGAGAATTTGGGCATAAAAGAACCTGTATGTTCCAATTCCTTCAATAATATAACTCTCTGTGCATTTTTCATAAAAGTGACTATTTTGCTTTGATAGCAGCTTCCCAGACAGTCACAGCCCACTGCAGCTCCTTCCAAGTCAAATGTAGATCTTCAGTCTTTGAAGATATTCTGAGATTGTGACAAAGCATCTTTCTTTGGGTTAAATAACATGACTATATTGCTCCAACTCATATTCTCTGAGAACACATTGTAATTTAATTGCAGTGCATTTTCCCTGGCTCTCCAGTGATCTCTTTGAGAAGGTGGACAGAAAAATATGTGGGGGCTAAAAGAAACAATAAGTTTAAAAAAAACAGTGTCTCTACAGATGGTCTGAATCAGCTGTAAATGACAATTTTTGACTTTTACAATAACCATTCTAAAATGCAACTCCATTGCTAAGGGCTCCTTCAAATAACACCTGTTTAAATTTGATCTGAATTTACAGAGTAATTTCTTCCTGCTTGGACAGGAAGCTTCAAACCAAGCTATCTTAAAATGTGACTGAAAATTTTTGAAGCAGACCACAGGTCTCCTGTGTCAGAACTAAGAATACCTCATGCCCTTTGGTATGGTCCTCCATGTCCTGCAAGCTGGGATCCAGGTGCTGTAAACAAGAGCAAAGGCTCCAACAGCAGAGTAGGGAAAGTAAGGCATTGAAGGCCTGGGTCTGAGCTCAATCTGTTTTTATGAAGGTCACCCTTATAGTCAATCCACTATAAACAGGTTGATTGGGTTGAGGAATCAAAGACAGTCAGTTGTGATATTAGCCAAGTTATCCCTTTGAAAATATTCCCCCTACAAAACCTGGGGCACCTTCAGCTTCTAGAAATAGGCTGACCTTGCACTTTCCTTTTTTCCTTTTGACAAACCTTGCTTAATTTCTCTGGATGCATTTATCTTCTGAGGTTAGACCTCTCATAGAATCCACAAGATAATTTGCTACCTTTGAGCTTAAATTTCATCTAAGACTGACTATATCAAGAGTGAAAAAATTCCTCTTTGTTAAGAAGCCATTAGGACCCCAGCTGAAATATGGTGGTTTCTTCAAAATGGAGCTAACTTTTTATACAGGTCTTTCAAAAAATTCAGCTTCAGAAGACAGACATATCCTTTCAAACTCCAAATTCTAATTCACCATTGTTAATTAGGCAAGATACAGAGCAGGCATACAAAGACATCTTTTTGCTTGGTTCCCATTAAAGTCTACTAATTAGGCAAAGCACAGAAAGCAACTCATACAAGACAGTGAGAAGACAGGCGATTTTTAAGGGGGGGGAAAAAAAAAGAGAGAGAGAGAATTCTCTCTAAAACTTAATTAACTAACCATAAAGAAATGGTAATTGATGTGGGCCATGGTATCTGTGTACATTTCATGCTGATGTCCTTGATTAGCCAAAGTGCTGACTTTTGCTTTTAGTCCTTTCTTGCTTGTAAATGTTCTGTTAAAGAAGAATGCTGGTTTCACTCCCTGGATGTATGTCAACTTGCAGTTACTTATGTTGGATTCAAGACCTTCTGTGCAATCAAAATATTTGTACGCTCATATGGGCATTCAAGCAACAGCAACCTACCTTGGGCAAGGAGTACTTTGGCAGCTTCATCTGTGCAAATGGGCTCCTCCTATAAGAAACGTAATAATGTGGTCTTCCTCCTGATGTCAGCTGTGAAAGAAGCAGGAAAGTTATCATTGGGTTTTTCTTAGTATTTTTTTTTAATTATGAGAAGGAATATCAAATAAAAGCTGTTAAGAGAAATACCACAGTGTAGTGGCAATGGCTTAAAGCTGCAGCACAGTTACAGCTGAGCAATAAACATTGATCCAACTGATGGTGGCTGAGAAAGAAAACAAGAGGAATCCCATTTTCAGCAGAGAGAGACAAAGGCTAGAATTTCATGTGAAAACTTGTGGAAAGTGAAGTCCTGACTTCACTCGGTCCACTATGTCACCTGCTGACACCACAGCTCTCCTGTGCCTTACCAGAACACTCTCTGTTCTTTGCTATCTGCAGAGCTGCCCTGCAGGCTGTTGGTTGGATCAGCAGATTGGCAGACATGAGGCTTGATTTCTATTTCTGCTTCCACCTTTGGTTCCTGTGCGGCCCTGGACAAGCCATCACAGGTGTCTGTCACAAGATCAGCTAAACATTCACAGATATGGAGGGCAGGAGAAGCTCGGGTGATTTGGTATTTCTCTGAATCTGACCATATATTTAAGTGCATAAATACTGGTGGCAGATCTTGAAAACGCTGGGTTAGAGCAATGTGAGGTATCGTTTTCTACCATCTATTAAAGGAGGGAAAAAGAAAGAAAAAAGCTGTCAATTTTATCTGGTTTCTAGTGCTGTTGAAATACAATCAATGTTTGTAAAGTATTTTGAAATTCTTGGATGAAAGATGCTGAAGAACAAATATTCCAAGGGATTCTCCATGCAGAACCTTGCTTTAATTGCTTGATACCTGAGCTTATCAAGACTTTTCTTTAGTAGTAAATGTTTTAAAATGTACTGCAGTAGTTTAAAATGCAAGATACACAAAGGCCAGGTTCATACTAAATTAAGTAACATAAGCACTATTTCTCATGGTAAAGCTCTTCAACATTTTTTTAAGGAAACTGGGCAAAAGTTAGGGCAAGGAAGGCCAGAAATATTTTTTTTAATGTAAGAGTGTGAGTTTGTAAATAAAACACAATTTAGTAGGAAAATGAACTCCCATTCTTTTACCCTAGCGCTTCTAAGACTACTAATTCTCATTCCAAATGGCTCAGTTGCAAAAAAAAACAGATGGAGTTCAAGGCAGGAAGGGAAGGCTAGAAGGAGGGTGTTCATCTATTCTTCCAAGCATATACAGCCTGGCATAGGGTTATTCCTCTTTTGAAGAACAGCACCTGGGATAACACAGGGTCTAGCCAGAAGAGAAATACTCCAGCTCCTGTGTCACTCGCCATTCTGACTGTGTCACACGGTCACTCTGAAATGAGAGAGCACGGCTAAACAGCCATGCATGCCCATTTTCCTTGCCACACAAACATTTCCTTTTTGCCTCAGACATGCTAGGCACAAAAACTGTTCTGGAGCGTATGTCCCCAGTTTATTTGTGGATTATTGAAACTGGTATTTAAGACTGAGTTTGTTAACTGAAGCCAATTAGCAATCAACTCACCCAATGTAAAACATCAATCCTCTCTCTTCCCTCCACTCACAAGCATGCCAAAATGTAAACTATTCGGAAGCCCAGGCAAGTCCTAATGATCTCCAGTTCACGTCCTACAATTCTCATGAGTTTTTTGTCCTCTTCAGCTGACATTAAAGGGACACTGGCAGCAGCCTAATGAAACCCACAGTGGTTCAAATCTATTCACCAGCTCTCACCTGGAATACAGCTTGGCTGAGTTCATCCCATCTTAGCCTTTTCACTGTAATCACAACTGAGGCATAACAATAAAGCCTGATTACTCCTCCAGTGCTTTCCTTTCTTCCCTCCCGCCTTTCTTATTTCCCTCTCACACTCAAAAAAGCTTTGGTCTACTTCCTTGTAATAGCAGATGATGGACACACCACTTCCAGCTGGGGGTTAAAGCAGCAATTCAGGAGTGCTGATGAGATTTCAGGGAGTGGCACAGAGCACTCCAGCACACACAGTACATACTCCAGGCAGGAACTCTACGGCCCTATAGTGACAAGATATTAGAGCTTAAAGGAACACTATTAGCATTGTAACAAACTGCTACAATCCACTCAGTGCCTTTATGGATCCAATGTTTTCTGAGTAGTTGCAAGCTACCACACATGCACGCATATGCAAAGGAATGCAGGAGAAAATAACAGAGCATAGAATAATGTAACACAAAATAATACAATAAATAAGAGAAGAGGGTGTTCTGCACCTGAACAAAGACATAATCACCCTGGACAATCAGGGAGTTATGGTCAATGTAGCCTGGAAAGGGTTTGCTGCGAGTGGCTTCACTGCAGTTCTGCATCTTGCAGGTGATGTATTGGGCATCTGAAAGGAAAAAAACAAAAACAATAAACTTGAGATCCTGAGCACAGACTCTTTCTACTGTCATAAAACTATTTGCTGAGGCAGCACTTTTGCTTCCCAGATTCATGTGATGTGAACTGACACCATCCGTTCAACATCACACAACTTTTCTTTCCCTTACATCCTTCATAAATCCACCCTTGCTTACTTTCTTAAAGTTCCTTCCTTATTTCCTGCCTCAACTTCCTGTTATTTCTTTCATTCTGCCCTAGATCAGACATTAGAGCTACACACTGTCATCCAGGGAGAGCCCAACACAGATGATCTGATTACTCCATGCCACTGTTGTTGTTCCACACTGGAAAGAGACAACAGACAGCATTTGAAGGTGGCACAATGCAATGCTTTGTGGCTTAGATCTGACAGAAACTTAGTCAAGGGTGTACTAATCAGCACTGTTACCTGCTAAGTTTACTTGGATGCTACCCATACTTAAGCTTAAAGCAAGGAACTGAGTGAGGGAACAAGAGCTGCAAGGGACAATTTACAGAGGCAAAAGCAGCCCAAGTCCTGTGACTCCCAAAGTAACTCTGGGTCTGAAGAGCTGTGTCTATGCTGTAGGACTGACACACTGTGCTGAGCCTCAGCAGCATCCCTGTCATCCCCTTGGTGTGGGATCTGCTGTAGAGCATGACAGCTTCTCCACAGTCATGTGTCGAGTTTATTTAGAACATGGATGGGGTCCAGAGCACAGACAAGCATGAGGACACCTTCAGAGGGCACATGCCCCAGAGTGTCACCAGAGAACCCCTTCCACCATGCACCTTTGTATTTCCTACAGCACTTACACTCTGTAGAGTAGTTCAGATGAACTTGGAAAATAACTCAGACCACCTTCTGTTCAGGGGTTTTACCTACTTCTCCGTTGACAGCCTAGGTAGATGCACTCTGGCAGACCTGGGCAATCATTCACCCTCCCTTGAAACTAGAGGCCTTAGCAATTTCCAATTAAATGGCCTAAATGCAGCCATCCATCTTGAAGCCATGCAAGCCATCTCATCCACTGTCACTACGTGGGATGTCCTCGCCTCCTATTCTGAAGCACTGCAAGGTGCTCATCTCATAATTTGTCACCTGAAGAAAAACAATTTGAATTTCTTCATGGAGACAATTTATCCTAGAATATAGAACCAGATTCTCAGTATTCAGTTTGGACTCTTTCAGATTCACTAAGAATTTGCACTTTGTTTAATGACGAACCTGATCTACAGGAAGAACGATTTTGGTTTTTTAGCATTAGTACTTATATGATAGGAGCACTACATGGCATTTAATGTTAGAAATATTTCTAATCACCTTCCTTGGAAAAACACAGCCCCTTGTTTGATATAATTACCACTTCAGAGAAACAGCATTTTACACTGAAATAGAAATGTCTGGAATTTTACCATATTGTATTTTATCTTGGTTTTAATTAAAAGCTATAATTTGACATTTCTTTCCTTGCTTCTAAGGGCTGATGACTTCTGCTTGAAACAGACGTGCAGGGTAACAAACCTTCAGGAAAGTTTGATAAGGGATGATTTTATTCAGGCATTTACAGAATTCTTGGAATATATAAAGTGATGAGTATTTTTAGTCACTGCCATTTATAACATTTTATGCTTTCATAGCTCAATGCAAAACATTAATGAATACAGAGTAGGCAGCATGTTCAAAATGCATTTCCGTTCAGAGGGACATGATTTTTTCCACATTAGCCACGAGAGGGCAGGGAACGACATAATTCCCAGCCTGCTCATTCCAGTGAGCTCAGGAAAGTTCCCTTTCAGAGCTGTTAACAGTGCTCTGTCCCTCTGTATCCAGGAAGGAGGGGAACAAGGGGGCCAAAGACTCTCCCACCACCCAAGAGATGTGCAGCATGTCCCCTCCTAGTCACAAGACAAAAGAATGGGCATGCATCTCTTCCCCTGCAACAACACCAATTCCCTCCCTGCTTAATCTTCCTTATATCATGAAGGATAGCTTCCTGTTTCCCACTCCCTTCCCCACCACACCTGTCCCAAATTCACAGAATCACTGAATGGTTTCAGTTGGAAGGGTCCTTTACAAGGCCACCTACTGAAACCCCTCTGGAATGAGCAGGAACATCTTCAACTAGGTCAGGTTGCTCAGAGCCCCATCCAAGGTCCAGCCTGACCGTGAATGTTTCCCAGGCTGGGGCACTCACAACCTCTCTGCACAACCTGTGCTAGCGTTTCACCACTCCCAATGTAAAAATCTTCTTCGTAATATCTAGTCTAAACCTATCTTCTTTTAGTACAAAACCACTACCCCTTGTTCTATCACTACAAGCCCTGCTAAGAAGTTTGTCCCCATCTTTCATATAGGCCTTATTTAAGTACTGAAAGGTCACAGTAAGGTCTCCTTGAGCCTTCTCTTCTCCAGGGTGAACAACCCCAGCTCTCTCAGCCTGTCTTTATAGGAGTCGTGTTTCAGCCCCATGATCATCTTTGTGGCCTCCTCTGGACTTGCTCCAAAAAGTCCACATCTTTCCTGTGCTGAGGGCTTCAGCTGGACAGAGAACTCCAGGTGGGGACTCTCATTCTGTCTCAGCAGGGTTCCTGAGTGAAATGCGTGCCAATCCTGAGCTTCAACAAAGCAGCCTCTGTTGAAATGGCCCTACTGCCACCTGAGCTGTTTACAAGACTGAGTGGCTTTTTATATATGGAATGGAACCACCAAACACAGAGATACACAGGATCAGACCTCTGTTTCCCATATTGTTTCCTCTTTTCTTTCCGCTCCACCACCATTTTACTTCTTTTACTTCCACAGGCACACCAGCTGTCTGGGACACACTGAGAGGAGACTGCAGTGCCATCCTACTTCACATGCAAAGGGGCTGTCTATGCTGAGAGCACAGGGAGGTAACAGGATGTGCGTGTCTGGGACCAGCCAGCAAAGAAGATTAAGGAATCTCCTCCACAAGAGATTTTAAGGAGCAGGCCAGGTTGACATCCATCAGAGGTAACTGAGGTTCTTTCGATCCTGGTTTAATGGAGGAATGGGGACTATCCCTATTTCTGCTGTGATCACAGGAGTCTGTGCAGCAGTGATTGTACCATGGATGAAGATTTACCAAGGCAATTCCTGTGAACTTTTACAGTGCAATTCTCCATGGCTTCAATTCTAAAACGCCAGTAATAACTACTAAAGGGCAGAGCATTGAAATTGCTTAAGCTAATCTCCCAAACAGCCAAACCCTGAGATGTGCACAACAAGAAAAGCTCCCTCTGCTATGTGAGACAGAAAGAAGCAAAAGCAGGCTTCTTGCAGTGCCTGGTTCACGCTTCTTTTTCCTAAGGGAAGATTTTCTGTGCTCACATTAACTCAAGGATTTTTTCATTTGATTCTCACGGACATTTTATGTGACTCCATTGGCAGAGGTTTGTAATTTAGCATTAATTAATGTCAATTAATGTATTCAGTTGCTAAGCTCTGGAATTAATTTCATTAGTATTCCCGCACAGACGTTTTCCCTGACATAGGTAATTAGGACATTATGCTTTTCATTTCCAGAACCCTCACCTCCAACAACAGCTGCTGTTTTTAATATACAACAACAAAGTCACACTGTGCCTGGAGAGAAGAACATAGCAACTCCCAGTTCCTACGCCCCCAGATGCTTTGATTTTGACAGGTTTAGATACCAAGAGTAGGGTTCTTCTCAGGGAATGGCAGCTATTTCTAAAGACGAAGCAAGAAAAGTCACAGAACTCAAGAACGGAGGAGACATCTTGTAAGGGAAACCTCTGACAAAATTAATCTGTTTCAGTAGTGAAAGAGAATTGCAAATGGTAACACACAGAAAAAGTTAAGAAGCAGGGGTACTCTGTGCCATGAAATATTTTAGTCTTTTCCTTTTAGCTCGAGCTCCATGCTCATATGTTCTCAATAGAAACGGATCCAGCCTGTCCCAGAGACATTTCTTGGCTCAGCTGGTGGAGATGGAAGTTTATTGGTGGTTACTGGAGGTTGGTGAGCCTCTGGAAAACTAAACAGGAGAGTTTTAGAACTCTTCCTAAAGCAGAGTAGGACTTTCTTCAGGCTATTTTGTTGCTGAGTGCTATTTTGGATTAAATATCAAACCCTAATATCCATTGCTTCCTAGTCTAAGCTTGCATGTATATCTTTTGAAAACCTTATTTAATCACAGGGAGAGCCAGAGAAAATATTCACTGTACTCTGCAAATGTATAATTAATATTTTTCTTGTCTTTAATTCATTGAGAAACATGTCTTTCTCTCCACAAATAAATCCACTGAGGACAAATGAGGAGTTTTATGCAACATAATCAATGAACTGTTTCTCTTACAGATTTTCTGTGGAGTATCCCAGTTCATTACTGAGCAACCCAGACAGGAGGGATACTTTCTTCTTGTGAAGGATGCCTGGCATCCTGTAACTAACAAACTGTAAGAACACAGTAGTAACACACATCACTGAAAGACCCAGGCCTGAACCTCTCTCCACCAGTGACTAATAGCAGAAGTCTAGGTTGCCTTAGCAGTCCAGGTACATTTCAGCATTCACAATCTCCCATGGCAATGAATCCACAATTTAATTTAATGTTCTCCGGTATTTTAACTTTTTTTTTTTTTTTTAGAAATGCACAAAATGACTCTTCCTTATCCATTTCCATCTGGTCTGAATGTTGATTTGTGAAACATTGATGGTACGGGAATATGCTCACAACTCTCCAGGACTCAGCAACTGCAAAGCAATTAACCAGTAATGAAGATCAGTGAAACGAAACCATCCCATTTACTAACTACTCACAAATCTGGTTTTATCCTGCTGCTACTCTTCCTTCATTTCGTGTCAGCATCAGAAATCTTTCTTTAGATAGGGAAGTATATCCTCTGCCATTTCTGGCATAAAGCTATAATCAGAGAAACTAACAGATGTCATTCTCCAAGACAAATACTAATCATGATCAGGAAAAAACACTAATCACAATCAGAAAAAAAAAGATTAAAAAAATCACTGCATAGGTGTATAGCCACTATGGGAATTAATTCACCACTGTAGCTACTTTAAGAGAAGATTAGCAGGCTAGGTTGCCTACTCATTTTTCCCACAACAGTGATTATTTTATTTTTCCTGGCAATTTTCTGTGAAAACAGAAATTAAAGTCCTAGTGCAACTTTGTGATTCAAACGCTATTGGCCAGATGCTCAGTCCCTGTTGATCAGCAAGCAGAACATGTCTGCTGGCCCCAGGTGAGACTTTGGTCTTACCTGCATCACAGCAGCACCTAAATTGCCTTTCAGTAAGAAAAGCTGCTGTACAAATCAGGAGAGCTGAAGAAAAGCAAAGGAAACAAAACTACTTTTTAAATATCAGGAGCTCTCTAAATTTTTGCCAGCACATTAGAGAACCCCTTAGTTTCTTTCATCCATGCTTTAAAAAAAAATTTAAAACTTTAAATAAATTGGTGTCTTATCTACAAAAGCAAACACATCTCACAAATGTAACAGTTGTTTTACTGTTTTACTGTCTATATAAACTGTCACTTAGGTATCCTCTGAGTCAGTTTTGCCATTCTCTGGAGGGCTAGTGGATACCCAGTTAGTCTCCAAATGCCTTGTAGGAATCCATCTTTCTAATTCTTACCAACTGTCTGGATTCCTCAGTAGGCACCACCTGAATAAAAATTACCTCCTATATTAATTAACCTGAATAAGGCCTTACTGGGATAACCCTTCCTAGCTCAAATCAGATAAGCCTGTTAATTTAGGATCTTTCAGGACCTGTGCATGCTTTGCAAACCTGAACCCCACATGTTATTAAGTTTATACCTTCTGAAAGCGCTTCAAGTTGAATTTGGGCAAGCCTAGATTTAGCTTCCACCATTACCCTGCCTGCTGACTGTGGTGGTGAATGCAACAAAGAGAAGCTTATCACACAATTAAGAACCAGAGGGGATTAATTGTCTTACTGGGGTGTTGACCTGAAGCCAGACAAAAAAAATTCACAGTTCCTGCTGACTTTGCTGCCTCGCCTTTGATCCTGTTCCAAAATCAAAGTGAAACACCAGGGACACCTAATCGTCCAAGCATACAAATGGAAATGTGAGATAACATTCATATGAACTTCTTCCAACCAGAAAAATCAGTTTTCCCATTATGCTCTCAGTCCCAGATTGATTTGGATTGGCCTGAAGCCTTTCAAAACTAAGCAAAACCATCACATTCCACTAGATGAAAATTTGTGTGGTGCTCTCCAAAACTCACGTAACAGGATGAAAATGGCAGCGATTAGTCTTGTAAATCGGTCTCCATCAATAGAACTAAATTGAACAGACTCGGCTTGTTCATCACTACCTGCACCCCAGTTTGATAAGTATGTTCAGAAAGAGTCCATACTTTTTCCGAATCCCAAGGGGAAAGCAAAAAAAAAAAAAAAAGAGTAGGGAGAACAGGCACTCAGGAACATTGCTAGCCAGATCCTCAGCAGCTGTAAATCAACACTCCACTGAAGTTATACTGATTTATGTCTGCTAGGAGACTCTTGTTTTGGTCCTTGCAAACCTTTTACATTATGTACATAAACATAATAAATAAAATTCACAGACAGACCATAATCAAGGAGCAGAGAGAGAGAGAGTTACTGGTGTTCTAACAAGGAGAGCCCAATACTAAAGTTGTTGCTGACAGATGTTTTCAAACAACTCGATCAGGGAAACCCTGTACCTGCTGACATTTCTACTGCTTCTCACCTAAACCTGCAGTTGTACTATTTAGCTTCTACTGGAAAAGATACCAGCATAAAAATGAGGATTGTTTTTTTTTTTTTGTATTTGTATTTAGTTCAGCCAGTTTTTGCTTAGCCCTTACATTTCCTGACAGGATCTTTTATTTTATTGTACAGGCTGTGTGGTTGTTTACACACTACTCCCCTTTCTTTCATTCTTTCTCCCTGCCTTGTTATGGCAAATCTACATTCTCAAATTCAATCCCCTTATTGAAATTTTATACTTGGTTAACTCTCGAAAGAGATATTTCAAACAAAGTATAAGTAAATGAAAGAACATTTACAAAAAGCTACCATAAAAAAAATCCAAGAAAAATTATTTGCAAATTACCCTCCATTTGGAAAAAGCGTATCTTTCTCACTTCAGCACACTCCACTCCATTACCCCACTGGTAGCAGCACACCTGCTCCATTCCAGAGGTAAGGGTTTGTTCATGCATTGGAGGGTCATGATTACTTCATGCAGGAAAAGGTGACTGATTCAGTACTTAGAAGAAAGCTCTAGTAGCCAAGAGACCTGTAGATACCAAGTTGGTCACAGTAACCAGAGTAATGGACCACATGCACATTCTTTGTCTGTCATGGTCTAAAATTCCTGTGACCTGCAGTGCTTCCCAATACATGGCAAAAAATGCTGTGATATGTTCCAAGGTTACTGCTTCCAGCTACCCACCACAGTCCTCTGCTAGGGACCAACATTCCCTGGGACAAGGGGCAAAACAAAGCATGCACTCATTGAAAATCCAACACGTTTTGTTATATTGTCCATGAGGTGATGGGGACCTTATGATTCATTTGCAGAGATTTCAGTCAAATGACTGGTTTGCAAGAGGGGTCACCGCTGGCTGAAGGTTTGACACCACTGATAAAATTACATTAGTAGTTCTGACACTGACTAACTGAAAAACTGAAAAACTTCAGTTGTGCTGCCTCACAGCTAAGCGAATCTAAGTGTGCAAAATCTGTTACTAGAGATGATTTGATAAGCAATAATTTGTTATTCTGCAGTTCTTTATACTAATATGCCTGACTTCTTAGTGAAGGCAGTTTTGTCTACCTGTTTTTTGGTTTCCACTTTAAGAGCTATATAAAGCTTACTAATTTGTTAGGAACTCAAGAAGTGTTTTGCAGAAATGTGCTATAACTGTGCAAAATGTTCTTATTTCAGCCTAAGAACACAAACAAAACTTTCAAAGCATTTGGAGCATGGCACTTTCTCTGCCCACTGAGCTGAGTATCTTTCAAATGCATCTCCAGAATATAGCTCTCTAAACATCAGTTGCAGTGCTTCATCTCAATTACCTCAAATTGTTAATGACTTATAACAGCAGTATTTTGTGCTGAAATAGACACTGTCCTGTTAGAACATTTCATTCTTATTTAGCACGTCCCAAGAAATAGAAAGCCTCATGTTCCCAGCCTTGCTGCCACATCAGGTAAGTGAAATTGAGAGGAGAAATAATAATCATAGATCACAAACTGTAAGAAATGGAGATAATGCATTCTTTACTAATCCTGCATATCTTGAAGTGAAAAGACCTTTAAAACTTTATGGTTTCTATCACAACTTTTTCTTTTCAAAATTCATCTTCCAAAAAATTCTCTTTCAAGCTGAATTTCCATAAGTTAAAAACCAGACTACCTTACAATTAACTTTTCAGATATTTTTTAGGTTTCCAATGACAAAATATAAATTTCAAGGAATACCACTGCATTTGAGGATACAATTCATGGAATAAAATTATCCATTTAAAAATAGTTAATTGAAGGCATCATTAATACTTTTGTATTGCAAATGGTAAAAATCTTCTTGTTGTGTTGCAGGAAAACTGCTATTTACTGAAGAAAAAATATGGAATTACAATGCCTAGATCTCTGGTAGCCAGGCTTTCAGTGTGATGCCAGCCTGAGGCAATCCAATGTTGTGGAAAAGAAAACCATGGAGAAAGATCTGCAGAGGCAACGGAGCTCAATGATAAAACTTGAGGAAGCCTGGATGGGAGGAGAAAAGGCCAGCAGGTGGCTTAGAGTGCCTGAGAGAATTTACAGACAATTAGGAGAATATTTTGGAGTTGCAGGCAAAGGAGGCTCCTGGAATAGAAAAAAAAATTTAAAAACACCACAAGAGGCAAAACAGGGAGGGAAAGGAGCCGATGAAAGTGAAGGACAAGGACAGGATATGCAATAACAGTGAAGAATTCACTTAGACAGGCCATTAAAAGATTTCTAATGTGAGAGATATTAGGTATTTTCAAAGGTAGTACCTAAGGCAGTGTCCCATGTATGCTAAAACTATAAAGCTACGAATAAGGTGATGTTATGTACTGTAGCAGCTAGACTTTGTGACACAAGAATTTCTCTTAAATGTCATGTTTCCATCAACAAAAATAATGTAAGAAGAAATAAAAGTGTTGTGTGTAGTAACTCAAATTACTGCTTATCACCTATTCTTTCTTATCGTGTTCTCAATTCCTTTTACAGGCTTCTCTTCTGACAGATCTGACTGGAACAGCCAAAGCCCTCATATTAAAGGAGTGAATGACTAAAAAGAACTGAGATTTCTACTGTCATATTGTGTGATTACAAGAACATGAGGAGAGCCCAGTATCCCACAACATTTGGAAGCTGAGGTACTTACAACCATCCACTGTCTTTGCCTCCAGGTGCACAAGATCAGGCTCTCTTCCATTCCCCATCATAGACCTGTAAAGACAGGTTGAAACAAGAGCATTAAAAACAATATATACCATGAATGGCTGAGATATTACTTGCAAAGGAGATCCTCTTTAGATGAGCAAAAACTCATAATCACAAACAAGAACTGATAATTTTGAAAGCATTTTGGAGTTTTCCCTAAAATAAATAAAGAAATTCTACCATTTTATCTAATCAATGCCATTGTACTTATGAGTTCCTTATTTCTGACCCCTTCACTTCTTTCCACCTGGAGACTTGTTTCTGTTCTTGTTGGCACCTGATATTTTGATGTATCTCTTGGTTTGGTCAGAAGGACGCATTTCAGTTCAGGGTGGGATACAGAAGACTTTAATTGATGGGATAATAGTAATTGCCAGCATACTAATTATAGCTGTTCCTTTATATTGGATATTTTAATGCACATTTGCTTAATTGACACTCTTAATGATCAATGTTCCCTCATTAATTAAGAAGTTTCAAAAACTCATTTTATCCTGAGACATTTTATCACTTCTGATCTAATAAAAACACTGTTCCATTAATAAAAGAAATGTCACATTGAAAATGACTGTTTGTTCACTCTGAATTAACAAGTAACAAAGTAAAGACATTGAACACTGCAAATAAGGAGTTTATGGAATTAAGCTTTGCTTCCACTGTTAAGGCTCCCCTGGACCGTCACTGCTGGCCTCATAAATTCCGTGGAAGAATCCAAATGGCCAGTGGTTTGATGGACAATCTGAACTATGGAAGTACTGACTGCAATATGTGGCAAACCCATTGTACATCAGCCTCAGCAGCATCTCTGACAATTGGCCTTGTTTCTGGTCTTGATCCTGTCATCTGACTCATAATCCTAGATTAAAGCTAAGGGTTAAACAACCAGTTTCTTGTTAGCTGCCTGATCTCCTAGTTAATAGAAGCATGAGGGAAGACACACATTCATTTCCAGTGATAGACAAATTAGATGTTCTCTTCAAAGCCTCATTATTTTTCAGGAAATCAGAAGAGAGACTCAAACAGTGATTTAGACCTTAATTCAGTTCCCACTGACTGCAATCAGAGGCACCTCCAGTGCTTAATCATCATGTGCATTAACTAATAACTATTATAAAAATGTTAACAATAACAAGACTGTGTCCTGATTAATCCTTACCTTTACCTGACAAAATATGTAGCAGAAAAGGCTTTGTTCTCCCTTGCTGGGACTGAAATTTCAGAAAATACTCTGAGCCAGCATTGCTTTTACCTTTTCTCCACTATTAATAAATTTATGGCAAGGTGTTATTCTCCTGAACATTCAATTTCCATTCAAAATCTCTGCTTCCTGATAATTGACACCAAGTGAGTGGGGAAGGAAGCACCTTCTTAGGGAATTTTGATTATGTCTGCAATGATTAGTAGATTTAGGGCCAAAATGCTGGGCCTGCTAGTTACAATTCAGTTCAAGAAAGACAGATGTCAGTGATAAACAGCTCTAAAAAACCTGCAGACAGACAAAGCTTGCAATATTGGCATAACTCCTCTTTATTCTTGTTCATTTAAGTGGGTTTTAAATACCGGAACTGGAATATTGGAATAGCCCCTGGAACTGGGCTACTGCAGAAGACACAATACAGCTTTGTCAGTTCATTCCTCCTCCTGACCTCACACACCCAGCTGGGGATGCAAACTCTTCAAAGAAACAAGGAATATATTCCACAAATATGAACATTTTGTCTCTTCAGAGTGCAACAATCGTATTCATCCCGTTGCCCTAGTTAAAGCACACAAGTCTACAGTCAGGTGTTCTGTGAGTTTCCTCCTCACAGAGCTGTTCTGACCCCAAGAAAAAACTCTTTTGCATCTTCTCAGGCAAAGACAGCAAATTTGGAACAAGACATCTCACTGAGGGATGGGATGTGATTGTCACTGTTGTTTTCACAGGCGATTTATCACATTGCCACAATTTAGCCACAATTTACATCAAACTCTGAGATGTCTTAAGAGCAACATATAAAGACCCGGACCCATCCACCCCTGGAAGTTAGAAGGCTACAGCTGCAGCCATCTGCATGTCACTCAGTCTCACACTACAACAGCCAGTGTTGGGACTGTAGAAGCTTCAACTCAAGGTAGAATTAAGCCATCAGTTGTCCCAAGGGGGCACAGAACAAGGATGGCTATAACAGCACTGGTGATAAAATTCAAGGGCTTCCTTTCTTTTGATACCTCCTAACTCCTGCAATTTAGAAATGCGATGACAAAGATGAAAACTAAGGTCCAGAGGAGGGGGTTCCTAAAGTCAAATAGGACATCTGAAGTATAGTCAAGAACCATTTCCAGGTTTTCATATCTGCTAGATTTTTTCCTACCTTAGAAAAGACATAGTTGATTGTTTTGATATATAATAGGCTTAATTTATTTGTGACAGCACACGATCACAGTCAGGCCCATAATATTAAATGACAACATGAACAATCAGTTGTAAAAAACAGGCAAAATGCAAATACACATCTGTTCAAATCAATATTAACTGTACAGAGTGGACATCCAGAAACATATCATTTCCATCTGGATTCTGCTGAGAGCTTACTGACCAGAATTTTTGTAAATCACATTGTTTTTGTATCACCATGTCTTGTTCCTTGTAGCCCCAGGATATTTTTCTATAAAACCCTCCATACCACCTGAAAAGCCACATAAAGTAATACTCATCTTACCCAGTCATACATTATAGATATTTAACTCTGAACCAATTATACTGAACTCTCTTTGCAGGCAGAGAGGTGAAACAGGCAGTTTTGCACTGTAGAACAGCTGAACAATGTTAGATATGAGTTTATGAGAAGACTTTATCCTAGAAAGGCCTGTTTCTCTCCATCAAATTTAAAATGTCTGAACACCTATACTACAGACACCCACATGTGATCACATAAAGGTCCCAAGGCAGGTAGCACAACAGACCTAAAAGATGTTTATTACATAATTTTAAAAACACAAATCACAGATGAGCTATGGATTGCAATTAATGGGGTAATTGAATGTCCTGGGCAGTCTTCTTTCTGAGAAATGTTTTATACAGCTTACATCCGTTTTATTATTTACTCTTCAACATATAAAAGCCTAGGAGACATTCAGAAACGCAATACTGACCACAGTGAGCATATACAGGAGATAAATACTGTGCTTCTGGTTGCACTGCCCCTGAGAACATGCTCTATGGGAACATAGACATATCCTCGTACATGCATAGGACAATCAGTTCTTAAAGCATCTACTGGAAAAAAAATGTTAGGACTGTGGAATACCTATCAGAAATCTTGGATTTTTAGTATGTCAACCAAATCTATCACAACACTACCAAGCATGTAGCTATACGATCAGTGGGTTCTCATTTGGCTGGGGGAAAAAAAAAAAGGATCATCCTTAGAAGCTGAGAATTTCAATGTACAGTGTTAAACCCATGGCATCAGAATGAAACAGAATTAATGACTGATTATAAAGAAATTCCATTCCTGACCAGATTAGAAGGTTCTTAAACCAAAACTAAAATGACCAAAAAAAAACAAGCTTCATACATGGAAGGAGGAAACCACACGCTGGATTTGCCCAAGATAACACCAAAGCCTCCAACTCAGTATTTCTAACTTGATACAAGTGCCTTCTATATTTCATTATGTTTTATTCACGTGGTCAATGCAACCTGCTCAATGCAAGGCTTCACAAGCTGAACAAGGAGAAGTACTCTGTGTTCAACAGCTGATAAAGCAAGCACCCTAGAAAGAACACAGAACGACAACATTCTGGGACCCACTCAGCTACTGATTTATCTCAGAAATTTATCTGAAAATAAACAACATTCCAAAATTTGCCATTCCCTGTTCTGAGCAACTTCTGTTTGCTATGCTGGAAGTGCTTTCTTTTCATATTTCTCAAATCCATTCTTCCCTTTCAGCATCTGTTCTCAAAGACCAAATACTCACATATCCACAAACTTTTCTTCTTGCCTCAGTCTATGTTTTCACTTTGTGGTTAAATGCCAGCATGTCCTTTGTCCGTCCCTTTAATCTCAGGCTTTCTGTAATACTCCCAGAAACTTCAGGACACCAGGGATATCCTTGCAACACTTTCTGCTGAATGGTGCCTATTGTATTTTTATGATTAATTTTTAGTGTTTTGTTGGTATAATTGTCTGGATGTTTTGAAAAAAGAAAAAGAGAGGAAAAAAAAAGAAAAAATCTTTTGGGGAAGGGAGGATTTAGAAAAGCCAAAGGGAGTTCAAGGCAGTGACCCTCCTGCCTTTACACTGAAGATGCTTACATTTTGAAAAATTTAGCACCCCTGCGGTCCTATTACAAAGTTGCTTCCTAAAATTTTAATCACCATCAAGCCTGCTAAGTAGTCATCTGTACTTGAGAGCCTCACAAATCGATACCACAGGCTGCAGCACAGTAATTGCTCTGAATGCAGATTCTACATCCACCGTGAGAAGCAGCACAGGGAAAAGACCCCAAATCATCCTCTGGTTTAGAACCAGGCTGAACTAAACAAAAGCAGCCTGGCACTGCCCACTGCACAGTAAATGCTAGTTGGCATATTTCTGTAGTGACCAACCCCTTGCCATCTTCTCTGTCTGAAACATTTCTAAAACCTTGGCTTCCTTGGCCTGTCAGCTTCTCTGAGCCAAGAAAATTCAATAGAGACCCTGTTATCCTGGGGTTTCCACCTCTTCTATCTTTTTTCACTTCTAGAGACAAAAGCAATTGTTTATGGATGCTGGGAACTGACGGAGCTTGCAAGGCAGTCAGACCACTCAGAACTGCAAAAAGGCATCATTGTGAAGAAAGCAAAAGCTTCTACTTGCTGCACCTAATTTCAAACTACCATTTCTTCATAAACAATGAACTCGAAACACCAGATAATAAGGGCTGCGTCTCAAGGATTTGTGCATTCTGGAAAGTAGCTTTGGGTGCCTTTGGTTTTGGGTGTTTAACTTTAGACACAGTCACACTGTATCTGGGACTATATGCACAAGAAACCTGATGGCAATTTTCTCATATGTATTCCCTGTATGACACATGCTCACAGTAGCCAAGATCAAAGGTCTTTTAAGACAGGCAGTAAAAGACATTGCTATTTTACAGAATCTTCAATGCAAATGGCCCAGAATGCCAAATGCTACTATGTCCTTTTCACAGAGAAAACCAATGTGAATGTCCCTCATTCTTTGCATGGATACAGACATGTTATGCAGCTTTTTTATGTCTCAGAGTAAATGAACAAGTGCAGAATTAGGCCTCCTATGAAGATACCTCACTTTCTTTAAGGTGTAAAAAGTTATAATTTGTTCATGCAGCAAGGGTTGGCAGACAAATGACAGAAAACAGCATGTCTCTACGAAGGTGGATGGAATGATGTTCACACAGTTCTGGCCATTTTGAGCTTATCAATGCTGACTCAGAATAGCTCAGATGTGGCTGCAGTGGAATGCCAAACAGAAAACTGACACATTGCTTGGAAACTCCAGTTTGACTACTCAGTATTAAACATGCTCATGTGCCTCTGTTGCATTCTGTAGATGACTTTGTTCTTAACATGTTATATATTTTGAGATGTTTCCTGACCTTCAGCATTCCTTGTTTCCAGTCTCAATCTGAGAAAATCCCTGTCTCTACATATACTGCATTACACAGAAAGACTAACTAGCTGCAACAGACAGGTGGAAAAGGGAAGGTACTCTTAAGAGATCCTTATGCCAAAGTTGTCCTATGAGCATAAATATTCTAACAAGCTTTATCCTGTCACAATAAAGCTATAAAGTTGCTTTGTTCAGCACATGATAATGGCTTTGTAATTCAATTATTGGTAGAATTTGCCTTTGGGGATTTATCTTCCTTTAGCCTCAGCACTCATGCGAATCCCTTATCGTAAATCTTGCCAATACAAAACCAGCTCCTCTACTGCCTCTAGGACATATCCTGTCACTTCATGTTAAAAAATTGACACCTTACTCCAGCTTAGTGAATGGCAGGTTTTTGGTTTTGTTTTAAAGGACAGAATGAAAACAACAGTGGATGATGCTCATGGAGTCCTCAGTAGCATCAATTTTTTGGTTCCACTGATGCTTCTGTAACCCTAAATCCTAATTGCCATTCATAAAAATAGTAACATGTAGCACTGAACAGGGAGCTTTTTGTCCAAAGATACAAAAGTACTTGACAATCAACCTTTAAGTAACCTTCCCTGCATGCTACTGATTTGTTCAAGACCTATGGAAAAGTACAAGACAAGCAGACCAAGTTAGAAATAGGGGCCGAGGAAAATTTTTGTTCCCAGCTTTATAGATAAACTTCACTGATTAGCCAATAGGACAGGGGCCTCATTGATTTGACCAAGATCACACAGTTGCTATGTGGCAGAGACAAAAATAGAGCCTGAGAGTCCTCCAGGTTCCTTTTTCTTTTACTACTGTATTGACTCCATAAGAACTTTGCAGATACACTCTTTCTTGCTTGCAGAGGTCAATGAATCTGCCCCAGGGTGCTTCATGTGGGAGGCAATTTTTGTGGTTTCTTTAGTTCAGTCCCTATTATGTGAAATTTCAGAGATTTTACTATTCCTGGAACATACTTTAAAGACTGCTTTCTAGCTTTAATATCTCTTAACCACATCCTCCTGACATGTTTTAGAAACACAGGGACAGATTCCAGAAAGGCATAAATCAGCACTTCATTTCTTTATATCTGGCTAATAAATCTCCCTGACCATAATTTAATTAGTTTTTCCATGCTACATCTCTGCACTATTCTTTCCCACACTGTCCAATCGCATGAAATTATACAATTTTGTGACATTCAACTGGCAGCCACTGGAACTAATCCATTCTATAGTTTGCTTTATTCAGCTTGTCACCTTTTTTTTTAGAAATTATAGAAAACAACAGTGCAGTGGGTAAAGCCCAACTTCTCCTGGTTGTGCCACCTCACAGCATCGACCCAGAAAAACAGGTGGCTGCTGCTGCTAACACTAAAATAGATGAGTAGGTAAACGGGGGCAGTGGTGTGACTTCCAGGCCATAGGGAGTCACTTCCACTATCACCAGCATTTGTTACAGTCCTAGAGCAGGACTGATGACCCCCACCCTTCCACACTCTGCTCTACATACCTCACAGCTTTGAGGACAGTAGCAAAGGAAGCTTTCTCCCCTGCTGCTGTAACACCACAGCTCTCTGTGGCAAGCTCCAGAGAGAAAACTCTGAAATAGATGGATGTGAATTCTCAGGGAGAAGTGCTGGTAACACTGGCTGGGAGGAATGCCTTAAAATGAGGATCTAATGTAAGAGGATAAAATTCAGTTACCAGGACTAAATCCTGATTTTAAGATAGCCCTTTTATCCTATATCTTTTTTTTCATATATTGCAGAAAACTTAAGACTTCAAGCTGGCTTGAAGAGAGAGAAGGAAGAAGGTACGCTCTAGTTATAACCTCTGAATTCCCCTCCTTGAGATCATGAACCAAACCCACCTGATTTACAGTTTCTCTACTGGTACAGTCTAACAGGATCACAATTTCCCACTGTGTTAAGATCATGTTTCTTGCATCATGTAGTGCCGTGACCCAGTCGGGCAGCTCTGGAGGAGGCCAGCAAGTCACTTAGAAGCAAGAGTGCACAGTCAGCTCTGGTAGCACAGCATGCTGCTCATTAAACATACAACAGAACATAGCAGTGAACCGTTCCTGACACAGACCTAGGAAAATCCACAGGCAATTTAACAGTGCAGCTGCTTCACCTTCTCAAGGTTTGTCCTTCACAGGTGCACACAGAGAAACTGGCTTAGTCCAGTGCTTACTGGAGACTGACATGTTCCAGGGTCCTGCATGGCACTGCAGGCTCCTGCTACTGAGGAGCCCCCAAATCAAGATTTTGAACTTGGTATATGGATGCCCGCCTACTTCTGCAGAACTAACCAGGGAAAGTGGATGATGTAGAAAAGTTGAAGCTCATGGCAGTCTATGCTTATTTATAAAGTATTCCTGAACGATTTTTCAAGAAATATCTGCTGAATTGGGAAAACTAAACCACATCAACCTATGCATCAATCAGGTCTTGGTCTCAAAAGGCTTGTTGAGATGAAAAGGCTCCATTCAGATCTCCTGAAAACTGTCATGGGTTCCTCTGGCATGTGCCCATATCCACCATATTTAAGCTATGAAATACATACACTTTAAATTAAATTTCTTCACTTCAACTCCCTGAATAATGCTTGTGTGTTAGATCAAGTGGATGATTTTCTGGACAGGCTGTCACAATGCACTTTGATTGGCATCTTTCCCATCAGCCTCCAGCAGTTGCCCTGCAATGATTAGAAGGTCTTGTTCAGCCATACATAGCATCACTTGTAAACAGCCCAGATATTGAGGCATTTAAATTGCCTCAGCCCACCTGGGTGGGTGTGCAAATCTCACCAAGCCAAGATCTGACAGGAACACTGGAACAGTTCACCCAGCTTGCTCCAAGTGCTTGAATATAATGAAGTTTTTAACAGGGCTTTGACACCTCATCCCCTTGATTTTCAGCTCTTTCAGCTGCTCCAATGAACACAGTCAGAGCTTTTAAAATACAGTCTCCAGCCTCCTCTGGAAAAGAAAAGATATATACTCTATAATTATACTCTGAAGATTAACTCTCTTTGCCACTACTCATAAAAGAAACGCAAATATAGCCCTATCTACTCATCTGTCCTCCCAGCTGCTTACAAGTTTTTCTCCCCTTCAGTGTGTGTGCATATTTTTGTATTATTTCATGGAAAAGTTTGGTTGGCTGCGCCTTTTACAATGTTTGCCTCCATTTTCTTCTCCTTCTTATACTAAGAAAAACACGGGACTGAGTGGAGACCTAGAAACATCTCTTACAAAACTGACATATCTCCTTCAATTTCTTCAGAGAATCATTAACATCATGGACATATGACCTCGCTGGATATCACAAATGGTGTGGGCTGGAGTGGATCTTAAAGACCATCTAGTTCCAACTCCCCTGCCATGGGCAGGGACACCTTCTACAAATCAGGTTGCTCCAAGCCCCATTCACCTTGACCACTGCCAGAGATGTGGCATCCACAGCTTGTCTGGGCAAGCTGTGCCAGTGCCTCACCACCCTAAAAATAAAGAATTTCCTCCCAATATCTAACCTAAACCTATTCTTTCCCGGCTTGAAGCCATTACCCCTTATCACTCCATGCCCTTGACAAAATTCCCTCTCCAGCTGCCTTGTAGCCCCTTTTATGCACTGGAAGGTGCTCTAAGGTCTCCCTGGAGCCTTCTCTTCTCCAGACTGAGCAACTCTAACTCTCTCAGCCTGTCTTTATAGGAGAAGTGCTCCAGCCCTCTCATTATTACAGCCCTCTGATCTCCTTGAAATACGGAGTGGTACTACTTTTGCATTTCTCCTACTTGCTTGTCTGGGTGCAACACTCAAGTAAAAAAATAAAATCAATACCACTGATACAGATAATGATTGTAACTTGATGATCTAACTTACTAGCTGGCCTTTTCCATTGTTCATTTTATGTTAGTTTTTAAGTCACTTTATTGTTTGGTTTTATTTCTTTCCTCCCCCTCCAAGTTTCTCAAGGTTAGGTTTTGATTAGAATTAGATGAGAATCTTTTCAGAAAATAGTCTAATTATTACTAAAAGAACATTACATTTTGCAGACATTTTAATGAATTTTTTAACCTTTTATTTTTATATATTTTTAGGATCAGCTCTAATTGTGATGCCTTGACTTACTGACTTTTAGAAAATAATTTCTTGTGGAAGGCATGATTCGATCTGAGGACCAGAATAAAAACCTGGCTTTTAATGAGCAACCAATGCCTGCATATATATTTTGGCCACATTGAACTATATGCACTTTGACCAGTTTTTTTGTGACTACTGGTCATGGATGCTTGGATTTGCAAGTCACAAAATATCACTATTGAACCTTGACTGGCTCACTTCAAAAAAGGAAGGAAAAAGTAATGGAATTCCCAATATGACTGGTTGACCAGTTGTGTTCACATCTGTATTCCCTAAATGCAGAGTCTACACCAGCAAAATTCCACCATAGGAATGTATGCCAAAAAAATCACCAAGTGTCACAAATACAAACTCAGAAATATTTACAAAAAACATTTAACCAGTTCTTCTAACTAGGATCACTGCATTCTCTTTCCCTAATGCCAACTACATTAGTAAACACTGTGCTATCAGCAACAATCCATGTATATTAACTTGCTGTTTCTGTATTACCATGCTGAATTAATATTGCTTAGAATACTCCTTCCTAGTAATTAGGGTATTTTCATATAGCACAGCTCCAGAATTACCAAGTACCTTGACAACTTTTATGCATTTTTCTGTCACAGTACATTTAACAGAAAAATCTCTAGAAGGTGCCAGAGAAAAAATAAACATATGGAAATTGTTGATACAGTGCAGAACTGCTGTGCCTTGGGCTTGTATGCAGTGTGGATTCTCCCATGTCTCCACCTGACACATAACATACGGTTGACTCTGTGTGTGGATTACATTTTCCTCACTTCCACATACCTAGATCATGCAAACAGAATATGTGATGATACACAAATTACATCAATTATTAAAGGTGTCAGCTTTAGAGTAACCCATCACTAGAGCCTACCCAAAACAAGTGTGTCCTTACAAGTTTTTAATGAGGTAGAAAATCACAGATCTTTTCCCTACTTTTGTTTAGTTTTGTTGTTTGGTGGAGGTTTTTTAAGACAAGAAAACTCCAGTCACCTCTCATTTTAAAAGTTTGAATTCATCTGCTGGTGATACCACCTGGTATCTCCTTTCACAGAGTAACACTACACCTTTTTCATCACAAGTGTGGATGTCAGGGCATCACTTAGAGCTGCAGGTGGAAGAATGAAAAGGGGGAACAGAGGAGCTTTGAACAAAAAATATTCTATTTCCATGTTAATGACTCCTCTTAATGAAACAAAGGATACAAGAATAAAAAAATCCATGAGCTACAAGAAACTGAGTTGTACCTACACAGAGTGTTTTCTCAGAGTTATGTAGTAAGTATCATCAGATTGCTTAATGTTTTTCTTCAGGGGTTTAAATTTCTCTGGAGTGGTGGTAGGAGGAGGCAGTGTTTCACAGAGCAGCCAAAAATAAGCAAATAAAGAAGAAAATTCTCTTGGAAACAGATATAAGAAATACAGCTGCAAAAGACACTATAGCTTTTTTGACAGTGCAGGTAGAGCCTTCTCAAGACTAAGACTAGCAAGCTCAGTGGTGTTTATTCACAAGACTCAGAGTGACCCACAAGCTATTTACAAGATAATATGACAGAGTAGAATGGCAATGAAAATGTCAGTGAGCAATCACAAAAATGCATCTTTGCTTCCATCCGACATTCAAATCCATGTAAAAGTCTCTAAAATCTCCAGGTGCACTTACTCTTCCCAAAAAAAGTAGCATAACTAAATGAAGCCTCAGGAAGGCCTGATGCCAGAGGCCTTGCTTTGTGTTTTCTAATTTTAGAGAAGTCCTAGTTCAGAGACTACTGGAAGCAATCTGCATTAAAGCAACTCCTCAGCCCTCCTTAGAGATCAGAATATTTCTCTCATTCTCTGCCCAGTACAGCTGTGTCTTGGCTGATCCCTTCAAAGCCATTTGATTTAGGTAACACATCAGGAACAGGAGAGAACATCCCCACATTCTGCTTTAAGTTGTGGCTTCAGGACATTTTATTTCACTATTTATTTCTGCTCTGAAGAATAAGTGAAGCCAGTCTTCTGACTTTTCAGGTTGAATAGACTTGGTGTATTTCCAAGCCAAAATATATAATAATTAATTTTAAAAGCCCAATCAACAACAAATCACAGGGCACTGAGCAAGGCTCTACCCAACTTGTACACTAGCGCTGGCTACAGAGATGCTGCCGCAGAAATCTGGATTTCAACTGTACTTCTGCACCCTCTTACACCCCAGCTCCCTTTTGTTTTTCTTGCATGGGGGTCAGCAGGAGCCACACATTGATGCAAAGGGCTGCCCTTCTGATTCAGCACTTCAGTGATGTTTTATCCTCAGGTACTTGGCTACACAGAATGGAAATGCATAGAAAAGCCCAGTGTTGCTCTCTGAGGTGCAGATGTTCTCAATTATACATCCACAGCTGTTTTCTGCTATGGATGTGTTTAAGGCCAGTGTCCATAGAATTTCAGCTAACAGTATTCTTTTTTCCCCAAAGTGAGGATGATCATAATAAATTAGCTAGAATGAGATGCAACACCATCTCCCCAAGTTGTATTATTTTTACTTTTGACAGCTCAAGCTTACACTGAGGTGTGTTATGCAAGGGACATTCTGTTCAAGGTGAAAATACAGGCTTGCAGTTTCATGTTTTGTTGATGGCTGTAGGGAAATTAGATGGTTGGTTGGAACATCTTTTCAGTTTTAAATTTACTCCTTGCCTTTGAAGCTCCATGCCTGAGTTCTCTTATTTGTTAGGTTCTAAGAGGCCTTCAAAGGTTGAGCTCCACAGAAAGGGAAGATGATAATTTCATCACTTTTCTTATTGCAGGCATTCATCAGCTCAGTTCACAATAAACCAGAACTTTTAGCAATTACAGGAAACTTCAAAATGTTTGGAGTACTATATAGCACACAGGAATTCACGAACAGGGACAGTCTTTCCAGGTCTCTGAGCCCCTTCAGTGATTACAATTTTGTTGGATGTCTCAAAGACAGGGTACCCAGATTTCTATGACGTTATGTTTTTATTAGCCCAGGAAAAAAACAGATGTGTAGAGACCTGTGTTTGCATCTAACATTTTGAGACCGTGTTAGCAGTACTGCAGAAAAGAAATAGTGATAAAAATACACATGTACCTGTCTATACAGACACTCCCACAAAAATGAGTTAAGTTAAAAATGGAATTTAGCTTGCATTAGTTCAGCTAACACAGGTTCTGAGAAAGGATTAAAAAGCAGGAGCAGCAAACAAAATCTCTGGTACATCCTCTGCAGACCAAATATAAATTCAACTTTAGAAGTAAATTTGACCTAGAGCTCTCACTTCTTTTATAAATTAAAAGAAAATATTTGACTGAACCACTCATGAATCTTGCTATGTTCAAAACCTGTGCGTTTGACAAAAATATATAGTTTAGAAAATACCATGTAGATCTCATTTTTCTCTGGGTTCAGCTCCTCCCAATTTCCAGATTACAATTTTATGAAAAGCTTCTCTTCTAAAGGCATATTCACATGACATAAGCCCACTTTTGCTCACAGGCAGATTAGTGCTTCCATAAGGAGCAGATGGGAAGTCCCACAGATTTATACCAAAACACAAGAAAACCTTACCCTTGATTTGGACTATACAACCATGTTTGCAGGTGAAAAATGTTCAGCCTCTCTTTCATTCTTCAGCTTTCTTTTCCGTGTAAGTCAAAGCTACACTAGTTGTCTAGTGGCAGCATGGTAAATTTCAAGGGCTAAGAAAGTTTAACTAATTTAAAGCACAATTCCAGCCATTGGAGGATGTCTGCTGCTGCTTGTGGCAGAAATGCTGGTGTCCTCCAAGACTCCAGGCTTTGGCCCTTAGGACCAGACTCAACTCTTCACTCTCCCACTCCAAATCAATGCTTTCTTCAGGCCATTATTCAGTATATTTCAGTTCTGCACCACTCTTAGATCAAACACCCATTTTTTTGAGTGTCCTATAAACACATAATACCCTTTTCATACCAGTTCTAAATTAATCTCAACAAATCAGCAGTGCAGACTGCATTCAGCCACATTGCCTTCAAGACCTCATTCCAACACCTCTGCGTGTGTGGGGAAGTTGTGTCAAGGAGATCAGGAAGAGGGTTTTGCTCTTACCAGTAGAACCTGTTTGGTGTAACTCCCTCATGAAGAAGAAGCCATCTTCTGCCAAACTCCACTGAACTGAATAACTGGGGACAAAAACAAACAGTCATGAATCACAGTAAAACACAAAGATACCAGAGAAATTAACCTGAAGAACCCTCTATTACTTCTGAGATAGTGACTTGGACTTTTATTTCTTCCAGTCTCAAAGGGACACACCTGGGGCAGCTGAAACATGTCTGCTGTGCCTTTTATTGGCATAGACAATGTTGGGATGGGTGATATGGGACACAACTGCTTTTACCTGAGGGATCACTTTATGGGTACAACCAACAACCTGTCCTGAATGAAAATTCATCATCCAGTTGCCTTTCTCAATATGAGGTTAGAAGGACATTCTCCTTCCATTTATCAGTGCCATCCTTAGAAAGCTTTTCCAATCTGGAACCAAAAAAATGTTCTAACATATCTAGACTTCCCTTGCAGGGCTGGATGAGTTTAAATAGAACAAGTTGCTGGTACCAAGGAAGCCCATGATTGTCCCTCTGCTCTTGTCCTTCTCCTGCAAACAACATGACACATTCTCCTAGCCTGGTTACTCAAAAAATATCCAAATACATCAATCATTTCAGAAAATCTTTTCACAATAAATACCAAACCAGGCTGAGAAAGGTCAGCAAAAAGGCATGTTACGGGTATTATAAATACCTTGACATGTCTTTGTGGAATGATATACAAATGTTACTATTATAGAACACTTACAAACAGCTGCTCTCCATAAGTGCTGCCATCAGGTAATTCTCAGTAGGCCAGAAGAGGGAAGGATCACTTGGGTTCTGTTATTTCTTTTGCTTTATTAGCTTCAAATTTATCATATATAAGGACGGAGAGGCAGTCAGCCCTATACTTTTCTAGCAGATTCATCCTCTTTCTCCTCCTTCCTTTGCCTGATAGGTTTGCACAGTCCCCTTTTCTTGCAAGGCAGATGTTGGACATCTTTTTTGAACTGTGATCTCCCTTTTCATGTCACCTCTTTAACGATCTTACATAAAATGCAAGCAATCTGAATCTTTATGTGCAAACCATGGCAATTTTTTTTGTAACACAGAGTGGATTGGCAGGGAAGAGAAAGATGGATGCCTGTGAGAATAACTGAGAAGAAAAAATGACATTTTAAAAGCTTTGGGTTCAACAGGAAGAGGATTTGAGTATGATTTAAGTATGATGAAAATGGGATGTAAGAAACCTTGAGTTCTACCTTTTATTTGGATATCCATTCCAAATGCAAACCCCAATATCCCTCAGCTGTCCTATGGTGAAAACTTGGAAGAACATGGAGAAAATAATTACAACAGCTTTTTGGCAAGCAGTAGACTGGCATGTATTCAAATTTACTTTAAAATATGAAAGCTAAAAATTCACCTCTTTCATCTCCGTTTCTCATGAACACTGTCAAAGAAGAGAGAGGGAAGAAGGTGGAGGGGATAGAAGATAACGAGGGTAAGAAGAGGGAAAATAGTTTAGTTCTATGGCTAGAAATGCATCGACTTTTAAAACTTGAGTGGTGAGTCTGTTATTTTTCCTTAAGTAGAAGATTCTAGATATAGTTGTATTTGAAACTTTAGGAAATCCTAAGAATAGCAAAGGAAAACCTTCATTTTTGAAAATTAAAGAGAATCTTTTAGAACATTTAACCATCACTTTTTCAAAGTGATTTGAGGTCACCTATTCAAGAACTTTACCATTACAGAAGGTATTTTCCCTCCCTCATATTCAAAATCCATTTCTAGACCTGCTTTTATAATTGCAACAAAAAATAAAAACATGGTAACAATAAGCTATTCTTATTATCTATCATTGCTCTGATGGCAAAGTTTTCCTTTTCATGGCAAAGTAGCTTCTTCCGTGCCAACTAATGTCTTTGACATACAGTAATTTAAGTTTCAATAAAGGTCTTTTAATTAGGAACAGGGAGCAATCCAAACTCAGCAGATACCTCTGTGTTTCCAGACCAGGACACATAGGATGTAAGCTTTCCAGGGACATTGATGTTCAGATGGCTGAAGTCATCACATTGAATCTTGTTTTTCCACTTTTGTATCTCTGACCCTTATCCCTCTGTAGTTTCCCTGAGCACAACCTTCAGCAGGTTATTCCCTCTCTGAATTTGCGGGTGACAGTATGAACTAATTACAGCCTGCAAAAGCTTTCCCTGTGCTCTTGTACCAGCCTCTTCCATGCTGCAGTCCCCCTGCAGTGCCAGGTGGCTGAACAGCCCCAGTGCCAGCGCTTCCCTCTGTCTCCTCCAGCACAACTCTTCCTCCAGAGGGGCTGCTTCCCTGCTGCATCTGTCAACTCCCCCAGCAGAACAGAAGCTGTGCTGTTGCACAGCACCCAGGCAGCCCTTCCTTCCTTTAATCTGTGCCCTGAGCAAGACGTGGTTCAGGCAAAAAGTGGAGAAATGCAAGACTTTGTAAGTCTGTTTCAAAGGCAGGAGATGGATACAGCAAATCTACTGCCAGGACTGGACTCTCAAATTAGAAGCCAGTGCCCAGTGAGCTGGAGACAGCGTGTGAGGAAAGGCAACAGCTCTCAAAGGGAAATATCAACTCCCTGGGAATCCATACCCAAAGCTCTGATTGTCTTTGATGAGACAGTTTAATAACCAGGCTTTAGATGGTTTTTCATCCTCTGCAATTATCTCAGCACCAACCTTGGCCATTACTGACTCATTGCAGAACAAGTAGCACTAATGTCTCTTTAGCAAAGGGGGAATTCCCCACCTTATTTACCCCCATTCTTCCCGCCCGCCCCCCCCCCAAAAAAAAAAACCTTTGTAGTAAGGATTTTTTCAAGTATTTTACTCTAAGTATCATTTATTTTGAAACTGAGTTTATTCAGTTGGCACAGAAAAAAAAGTATTCCAAGGCTAGGTTTCTGTCAAGCATTGTTTATGATGCAGCTGGGATTATTTTCCCCCTTTTAGCAATTATAGTGTTTGTATGGATATTTTTTAAACCCAGCATGCTATTTTTTCTTGTTACAAATCCTCTATCTCTCCTGGGACTTCTTGTGATAGCCTTGTGCATGCAGTCCCTTCAGAGATGACATTTTCTTTCTTCGGCAAGCACTGCTGTCTGGTGACAATTTGCATTATTAGACTGAAGTTAGATAACGTTCTTTGCTACACTTATTTCTCAACCACAGATAAAAAAGAAACCTGTTACAATTTTATTGTATGTTTTCATCTGAGGGACAAGCAATGATCTGACCTTTCTGTTCTCATGGAGACAAAACTGTTATGAAGTACAAATCTTGTATTGATCTCTCGCATTTGACCCTTGTTCATCAGGGAATAATTTTCTTCTTGCATCTTCTCTTGTACATTTATTTTTATGTGCAATATGGAGAATGTGTAACAATCATTAACAGTGTACATTTGCTCTGTTTTGCTTTTTTAGATCCTAATATTTTGTGAAGTAAAACTTACCACCTACCGCGTTTATATAAGAAATAGAAATGTAAAGGCAAAGAAAGGGCTGTTCTGAGGTTACAAATACCTTCTGAGGCTGAGCAGGGATTCTAACTCTCTGAATGGTGAGACAATTCCCCAGCCCTCTCTCAACGTTACACCACTATCTTCCGGAGTAGCAAAGGCTGACATCTGGGAACTGAACCTCTCTCCTTATCTACACCAGCCATGATATAATACTCCCCCTCTCTTTTTTTGTTTTCCCAATCTGTCTGAGAAGCATAAGAGCTGCTCCTGTATTTCACAGGGATAGTGTAAGCTTCACCTGAAAATGCTTTGGGCTATCTAGGTAACAGAGGATACAGTTGCCACATAATCTTCTTATCCCCCTCTAATTTCCTGATCTTTCCAGCACTAACTTCAAACTTGACTACTTTTTTCTTTTGCACTTTACACTATATAAAAAAAAAAAACTGAATTCCATAAAATATAGTGAGAAAACATGATATTTTCCAAAACATTCCATTAAGAATAACTGGATTTATTTGACCCACACATTCTGATATAATGCCATCTAAAGGGTCATTAGGCTAGTCAAGACCTACCATCATCCCTTCTGTTTTCAAAAGACTACTTTTCCTAGCCAAAACTTTCATGTGGGGAATCTCTTGTGCCTCCATCTTCACTTTAGTGCCTGTACAGATTGCTGCAGATACAACTGACCCTGAGCATCCACGATGTTTCATTGTGCAGTGTTTAAACCAACTGGATTAAATATTTGATTCTCATGCTTCTCCATATACAGATCTTGAATCATGCAGTAGTTACATGTGCTTCCTATGTTGATGAGAATACTAAATTTTATACACTGATTTAATCTCATGCAAAAAACATTATGCACATAGGAATTTAAAATCTGGTTAAATAAAGGGTAGTTTACATTGCATGTTGGAAGGAACATTAGGAAAATACTTTGAAAAAGCTACTAGTTCCAATTATTTTTCTTTTACTTATGAAGTTTCCCCAAAAAAAATTTGTAATGGAATACAGCATAGAGTCTAAGTTTATTTATTGACTGAGTTTACCAATTTTGGTATTCTTACATTCAAAAAAGAAAACGCTCTCTTCCTCTCACCTCTTGTTTCCATGCAATCTCCACTCATTCTCCCTGGATGCAGATCAGGCCAAAGCAAATCAATCTACGCTACATTATTGACCTAAAAAAAACAGATGCAACTGGGAAGCTAGCTCAGAACAGTTTTTTAAAAGCATTGGGTTTGATTCAAATTCACGTGTAATTCCATCAGAAGTTTCTACTAGTCAGTGCTCCTGATGCTTTCATCACATTTGCTAACTTCTTGACTCATACGCTTCTATGAGATGATTAAAACTAATGCTATTCATGATGTTTCACCCTCACCCCTTCAAACAGAATTTATTCACACACAAAAATCTACAAAACAGCAGTGCACCTAAACCACAGATTTTGCACTGGTGAACCATGTAAGGATTTTAAGAGATCACTTTTTCCTCAAATTTCAAATTCACCAAAGAATGCGACATCCCAAAAGCACAGTTTAGGTTTAACTACAAACACAACAGAGTCCAACTGGATAAAGACAATTTTTTCTGCAGGTGCAACAACACATTCTGAAATAAAAACAGCCAAGCCTTTATTCTTACATCCATTAATTTATACAGAATAAGTTAATTGCTGATAAATTGTACTTTACTACTTGTACTGTTACTACTACTGCAAATACATTTGAAGAAATTCTAGACTTCTACAAGGTTTCAGTCATTATTTTCACTGTTCATAAGGGCTTTTTTCAAATATTATTAAATTGGACCATATTTTGACGTAATCTAAAATCTCAGGAAAGCAAAGAACGGTAGGGAAGTCATCATGTGGATTGCTACAATTTGGTGATGTACTTCTCCAATTTAAATCTCTCTTGAATTTCTGTTGCTTTCTATGTAGTCTGCAGTAAAAGTGGGGTTAGTGCATCAGGTAAGGACTTCAGATTGAACATGTTTATATAGGTATATACAATAGTCCCTTATGATCTTTCACACCCTTTTGCTCCTGACTCTACCTTCTGGATGAAAAATCGTCACACTGGGAAAGAAGTTACCACAGTGGCAAAAGAGACATCTCAAAGCAGTGAAAAGGAGTGAACAAGGACTTGGATACACAGGTTCCCAACATGCATCCAGTGCAGCTTACTTGGGTATCAAATAAAGTAAATCACATTTCAAGAAATTACTGCACAGGGCATTTCTTCTTCAGAGCAGCCAGAGGCTGGAGCTATGTTGCTATTCCCTGAGTCAGACTATGGACCAGGCTTTTCTCTTCCAACACAGCATTTAGCAGAACAGTATGTTTTGTGTAAAAAAGAATCTGAAATTGCACATGCTATTTCCTTCCTAAAATAAAGGAGAAGACTTGTAATTAAGGACACAGAAATGGGCTAGAGGGCTGGTACTCATTTACTTCCCTGATCTCTGATCTATTTGTAAGTTCCAGTGTTAAGAAGCTTAAATATCCTTGAAGCAATGAAGTTCACAGGATACTGCATAGACTTTGAACATTTAAAGTTGCAGGCAATGCATTAATCATGCACGTAGAAGCCATCAATAAGTCTACCCAATAATTGGTGTTTATTGAATGCTGATGGAAACACAT
Source organism: Climacteris rufus (assembly GCA_013398175.1). Classification (NCBI taxonomy): domain Eukaryota; kingdom Metazoa; phylum Chordata; class Aves; order Passeriformes; family Climacteridae; genus Climacteris; species Climacteris rufus. The sequence continues at coordinate 593,274 of VZRZ01003369.1, read as the reverse complement.
CAGAGTGATAAAGCTGTCAGATACCTGCTTCACAGCTCGTTCAAACACCAGTGATGTCTGCAGCTCTGCAGCTGCTTTTGCTAATGAACCCCACAATATTGCCATGCAGAGAGAGGTGTTCAGTATGGTCATAACATAGCAATTTATTTTGTGAATGTTCAGCAGATCAAAGCATCCTGAAGATGACCCTCAGCTTGCTTCCTACATATCCCTCAGTAACTTCTTACACGTTCTCACATTCTCAGCCACATCAGCCAGTGTTCTGGTTTTGTGGCAGCTTGCAAGCAACTGCATTAGGATGATGTCCCCAGCTCATTCAACTCATATGCTAAGAAAGTGAAAGGAAACACATTTTTTACCAGGAGATATTTCAAGGAATCTGACTAGCATATATATTTTAAAGGCAGAAGGAACTTCTAATATCATCAGTGTGTTCTGCTCCTAACAGATGCTGCAGCATCTTTACCACTAACTCAAGCAGTAGAGAGAACTATTCAGGCCAACAGTGATGGCTGAACTAGATTGTATCACTTGGAAAGACACCCAGTCTCAAGTCCAAGAGATGATGAATTTACTACTCCACATAGTATGTTATCCTCAAGGTTAAGTCCCTTCTCTGCTAAAAAATACTATCTCTATTACAGGTAACAGGGTATCCAGCACTTGCTTTCTGCTGTGCTGTAAATTTACTAAGTAGGTTCATAATTGCTTAGATGACTGCAATAAATAAATTCATTTTTGTTTAAATAGTGTATCCTGTTCAATGAGAGCAGAACAGCAAAGGTTTACTACAGCAAAGTTAGGGCAAAGTGTCAGAATTTTCACGCATGCACACATGCATAACATTAAATTTAAAAATAAATTATTGTTTATCCTTTGCATTATATTAAAACCTATGGTTCCAAGTGAATTTACTGTTGACAGGCACTTTGTATAATAAGAAGCTGAAGACACATTGGAGAGCACAGTGAACCAAATGACAGAGACAGAGAAAGTGAAGACAGAGGTGAGTCATCTACAGCAAAGTGAAGGGAGTTGCTCAACACCACAGAGATCAGTAGCACATCTACAGACATGGAGTACATGTCTTTATTCCTAATCCAGTGAACCATCCAGCTCTAATGGAAAGGAAAAAGTAATATTTTTTTTCATGAAAGGAAAAGTGGAGTTATATAGAACACAGAAAATCTTGCAGAGAAACAACAGATCTACCCTTAACTAAAAGTATGTATCCAAGGATCCCAAACCAGAAAAAGAACAAGTTCTCTAAGGGTACAGAGGGCTGATGTTTATACAGATGGATAAGCAAGGATATATTGATTTGCCTAAAGATGAGTAAGTGGCAAAGAGCACAGTGATTACTGCTTGAGAGTCTTTCCTTCTGTTTCACTGACCACACTGCTGGCCCAGAAATCTATCTTCCACTGGGCTCTGCTAGATGATTTTTTTTCTTATTGCTTCTTACAATTTGAGTAGGAAACAAGGTTAGAGATTCCTCCCACTTTTAATTCCATTCTTTATTTTAAAGTGTTACCCCAGCACATTATGCTTAGTGAGATGTGTAAAAGACTGATGGATACTCTAGGAAACTGTATTATACAACACAGTTTGTACACTGGCTTATGGCCAATTTAAAAAAGAAAGGAAAAAAAATAAAGAAGATACAATCTGGCACCATTACTCTTCTTTTGATGTCCCTTCCTTGTTTATTTCCAGAATGCTGGTTGCCACCAAATGCTTATCAACTTGCCTAGAGATAACAAGGCATATTTGCAAAGGATTGTCTGCAAGATGTCTTATCAGGATGCCTAACAGGTGTCAGCTCCTCACACACAGCCCTAGCTACAAATGTGGGTGTTTCTGCGCATCTCTTGCTTAAAAACATAACTACATGGAGTGTCTTAAAAACAGGGAATAGCATTCACAAGGCCTTTGTGTGAAAGGCCATATCCATCCCTGGCACAAGTGCTGCTAACCCAGAAGAGATATCTAAGATTATGCAGAAAGTGTAACGTTACATAAGCTGGGACAAACAACTTTTGACATACAAATTACTTATTACTTTTTCATCTTCAGGAATGTGCATCAAAGAGACTCCAGTCTGCTGGAAAACTGGCTTGGATGATTAGTAGTGCCCCAAATATTAACACAAACAGTGCAGATGGTTGCAGGAGTAATGCCCTAGGGAAAGGGGGAGTTATTCACATAGGCTAATGTTTAGCTTTATGCAAAGTAGCTCCCTGGTTGTGTCCACAGTCTGTCAAAAGAGATAGGCTTTTCCAGAGGATGATTCAAAGTGGCTAATGCTTATGACTCTAGAGAAGCTTTTTTCCTCTCCATTAATTTTAGATGGGATTAGCCTCCCTCAGCTAACATTAGCCCAAGTGACTAGTCCTCTAAATTGTTGTCACCACTGCTGTCAGCAGTGTGGGGAAAAAAACCATAACCCCACACCAAAAGGAGGTCACTTGATGTTAATAGCTTTTTTTTTTTTTAAACTTATGAGGCAATTTCTGATAAAATTAATCTGTATTTTATTCTCCTTTCTCTGGTCTAAGTAATGTTACCACTGAGACTGTTGCTCTAGTATGTCACTACAGGCGCGGAAATAAGCACATGACGAGCTCAGTGAATGGAGCCAGAGAGAGAGAGTTTATTGTCCTATTCCCTTTTTATATGGTAGGAACCCAGGTAGATGATTCGTTAGTGTCCATCCACCCCCTGGTATGATTGGCTGGGTTCTACACCACCTAAATCAAAACATATCATGCCTAGACTCACAACAGCTGTGGAAAACAGCAGGTACTTATCTTATTGTTTTTCATATCTTACATGGGAAAGAAGACTTTCTCACAAGAAGCCCTGGGCAGCCAGGCTCCGGGCCGCTACAGGTGTAAATAGAAAAAGAATAATTTATTTTGAAAAGAACTCCTGGAGGTCCCCTGATCCTTTTCCAAGCAGATTCAGACTCAAAGTAAGATCCTAATGCAGTGAAATGAAAGGTTTTTAAATCACAAAGTGTATCCAGAATAGTCCACCACATCTTGAAGAGTGAATACTAGCTACATCCATGGCAGATACTCTACTGTCAGACACAAGTATGAAACCAAAACACATGGATAGATGGGACTGAAGGCACTGCTAAGTGTTGGCCTGTTCTCTCACAGACATCCTGTGGCCACATAAATACATATATTTTCTCTAAGTTGTTTTGCTGTCATCCCAGATATGAAAACACCTTTCTCTTCCACTTAAATGTATGAGGAGTGGACATCCTTTAATGCAGGAAATGAAGAAGAGGATATGGTTTGATGTCAGAAGTATGTTATCACACAAGTATCAGAATCCTGATTTGCCAAACTTCATCACTTTAGAAATACAGCGAAGTATCAGTCCCTAACACTCATCTTCAGCATGATGCACACCGTAAATAAAGGCAGACAGATGGAATCAGTTATTTGAGAAAGGACAAAATGAATAAAAAAAGGAAAAAAAAGATAAACCTCTTCATTTACTAGTGCTGTGTTGACAGGGCTCCTTTAATTTGGCATGCCTCACTTTTCAAGAGTTAATTTAAAATGAGAGTGGAGAAGCAACAACAACAACTCCATTTTAAACCTGCTTTTCAGCCTCTGTCGCTGCCTTTCAGTACTTGAGTGCCTTTGTGCATTTATTCCTGAGCTGGGCAATTACGACTCTGCGTTTTGCCTGTCTGACTTGTGTTTCCCAATTTCACCCTTATTTCATCTCCCCAAATAGCTCTGTTATTCCTGGCTGATTACTAACCATTCCTCTGTGTGTCTGACCTATCCGAATAGCAGAAGATGTCTCCACATGAAGTAGAGGCTCTTATATTCCACGGTCTGATTACACACCAAACCACTTTTGAAGATTACACAGTAATACGTAAGTAATACTCCCATAAAATACAGACCCTCATTCTACAAGCAAGCTGATTAAGTCCACGAGAGTTCACATGTACAAGACCTGCAAAAAGCTTCTGCCCCACAAGCAATGCATGCGTCTGAAGTTTCCTTCTGATTTGCAACTCCTTTATACAGAAAACAGAGAAGCATGAAATAGTTCTGCAATTATGCGGTAAGAATCAGCCAAGTAACAACTGTACTTTCAGCCAGAACAATGAATGCAATCATGAAGCAATTAGTGCAGGCAGCAGATGGTTTGCTGCTCTTTTTTCTTTGCTCAAGACTGGCAGGAAAAAGCCATGACTGAGTAAGAGACTGGTCTGTCAGAAGTGGTAATTCAAGTCCACTGCCCAAGGCAGAAATACAGGAGAGAATATGTGAACAAAAGCAAACGAGTCACTGAAGCTTAACGAGTTATTGCTCGTCAGCTGAACCCCAGTAATTAACCACATTCACTCACAAACAACACTCAAGAAACTGGGACATAAAATTGCTTCAGTTAAAACAGATTTCCCTACCATTGAGCAAATCCCTATTCAAACAAACAAAAGGAGATCTTATCATAGTGATAGACTAAGTGGGCTGTGAAGAGGCTGAGGAATGCTTCTATGTGACCCATTTTCTGTTCATTACAACCGAGAAATGAGAGGCATCCACTACTGTTGGCTTTGCCCTCATTGGTCCTGAATCAGATACACAACTTTTGAGAACCAAAACAGTCCAGATCCAACGTGATTTCTGTCTCTCCAGCTCTTGCTCCATTCACCACCTGATTTTCCCAGTCTCATTCCCGGTTCCATTTGCAATGACACGATGCAAATGGATTAATACAATCATGTGGCTGGCTGGAAGGATATAAAAGTGTTTCCTAGTTGATTCTCACCTCCCTCCTGTCAACAGCAAAATGAAATGACTGAACCAATCCTAACTGGTCAAAATCCAATTTACCCTTCAAAGTCCCCACCAACAAAACCTTCAGAGCCTCTTGAGTCCGTGGCACCAAAGTTAGTGGCATCAAAAATTAAATTCCTTACCAGGAAAACAGGTTCCCTTGCCTCTTTAGGTAACTCTTAGTCAGTATGCACATAGTGCCTGGAATCCAAGGAGTAATGGATTGGCTTCCCTTAAATACGGCCTTAACACAGGATCAGGAAATAGCTAACAGCAGTGTCATTTCTTCCAAAGCACCCCTCAGCTCCCATTGCAATTATTTAAACACCTGGAGGACCTCTTAATTACTATGAGAAAATTCTGCCTTTGGATATGCAAACACAAAACCCATGGGACTCATTTACACTTAGCCACAGGCTGAACTTGACCCTTAGTTCGAGTTACATTTAATTGAGTCCAAGCTGATTAATACTCTTTGCCTGCTGGTTACCCTCCACAGTTCTTGGCCAAAGCTTGCTGAAGTCAGAAAATGTATCCGTTAGGCTCTAAAGCAGAAACCAGGCCTGTGACTCATACCCATTCAGTGTACTTTTAAAATTCTGTTTTGGAGTTAATTGGTATAGATGCACAGACATTGTGCTACTGATTTTTGTCTTGCAACTACAGTATTGAATTACCAACAGTTATGCAACTTGCTAATTAATGCCCCAGTAAAATATTTTGTCATACAGCCTACAGCCTCTCACCCCAAACACCCCATAAACACAAATCCAACATCAACCCCATAAATTCAGGTTAGTGCACAAATGGGCCCTTTGTTCTTATATCCAGATTGGTTTTTAGGATTCTGTAAAAGAGAGGGAGTTCCCTATGGAATAGCAACAATATACTTGTTGGTAGCCATCTATCATGAATTAAATAAACCTTAGCTGTATGGCCTCTAAGTCAGAAATATTTCCTGACCAGACTGAATACCATAACAGCTGAAATTAATTTTCTATTATATCCTACTTTTATTTGACAAAGTTCCCACTGAAAGTTTCATTGATCTTCATATAATAAATTTCCTGTTACTAACACAGAATAATGTTCATTCCAATGGTCCTAAAAAGACATCAGAGACCAGTTTCTTTTCCATTTCATATCAGTCCAGAGAACTAACAGCCACAAGGGAAAGGAAACATTTTGACCTTGTCTAATTAGATACTGAACACCCAGAAATAATTTAATCTGCACCTTCCTCTAAACAGAGTATAACCATAGTAGACTCTACAAAATGCTGTGAGAGAGGTGAGTGAAAAATATTGCATGCAGCTGACTCTACAGGGAGAATTAGGAGGCAAGTTGCTTTTCTCAGTTGGAAAAGGTATTAAGCTACAGTCCTGGAAGGATTCTGGGTTCGAGTTTAAAGTGCAGGGCAGAAATACTTCAAAATTTCAATAAAATCATTTTGTAACCTTACCTACATACTTAGTTTCTTTATGCCTTTGTTTTCTCAGGATTACAGTAAGAGTAACAACAAGCCTAATTTATGCAAAAGGAAAATTAGTTGTTTAATTGTTTTACAATTAATTCAAATACACAGATGGAAAATATAATAGAAATTCAATCTTTTATGGTGATACTTACATTACTGTATAATCTGAGCAATTTAGCCAATAGTTAGATTATTGATTAGATTCAGATTCTCATAGATTCATCATACACAAAACAAGAAGGGACCACTAAACTATTTTGTATAAAAGCTTATATGACAGAAGTCAAGATATTTCACTCTTTTGCCCCTCAGCAAACTCAGCAAAGTTTTTTTGGTCTTTTTTCCAGTTTTATTCAAAAATGTCAAAATGTCAGATGTGAAATCTGCCATTTCTCTGAGCAGTTTGCTCCAAAGGCTAGTTACTTTACAGCTGAGTTTATCTGCCATTGACTCCTAACCATCAATTTTTGTTAGAAGTTTTTACTGCTAAATCAAAATGTTTACTCCTATGATTTGTCTTCCCCCATGGAGATGTTTATGCACAACAATATAGTTTATCTTCAATATGCTTTTTGTTGAACTAAATATATTGAGGTCTATCAAGTCCTTCACTGTAAGGAAACTGACTTGTGAGTATTTATGAGTCTGTTTTTCAAAAGGTTCTAACAATGAGTTCTCCACAATAAAGTCTTGTGTTGTTGTGTTAGGTTGGGAAGCAAAAAATGAAGGCAAATCTCACAGCATATTTATTTGGCTGATGGATTACCCATACTGAAGGAACTGGACTTCAAAGGAAATTGATTCACTGCTACTTTTTCCTCTTAGAAAATCAAAGACTGCTTGAAAATACGCCAACCAGAGAGGAACAAGGAGTGTCTTATACTGTTCTTGGAGCTGATACTAAGCTGAAGCAAGAGAATTGTCAAGTAAGAGGCCAAAAGCCTCATTAGGGGTTTGTGAAGGATCCTAGCTGTCTTCTCTGCCCACTGCCTGTCACACAATATTGCCAAAAGGACGGATGAATAAACACAGACTGCCAGATCAGTAATAGAGGGCTAGGCCCCAAGGACACAGCAGATGCCCACATCCTTTACTTTGACCTTTACACTGAGGCTTGGTCAATGTTTTCTGCTGGAAAATACCAAATTGGTATTTCCAAAGACTGTCCTGGTATGACCCCAAAGACTGTTCTGGTATCACCCCAAAGACTGCCTGAATGCTCTGCCGCAGTTGCACAGAGAGATGGGGAAATTCTAGATTCTCCCTAAGCAAACAAAGCCAAATGCTGCCAACAATTCTTACCTTCTGATCTTGGCTATATGCTAAGATCCAATCTTCCTGCTTGGGGTGGAAGAGCAGACTGTGGATGTAGAAGTTCAGACGATATTTTTGATAGGTGGCTCCTTCATCAGAACTGATTAATAAGCTGCTTTCAACTTCTGGATCAGTCAGCAGCATAATCTATATGAAAGGGAGAGATGAAAATACAGTGGTTAAGAGGAGTCAGATGGGAAGATCAGCAAGCAGCTAGGAACTTCAGATAAGCTTATTAAATATGACTATTTAAAATGTTTCAATGTAATGCCAAAACTACCATAGCCAATGTTACAGTAATGAAAACAATATGTTTCAGCTATGTCTATAAACACATAACATATGATCAAATAGGCAGGATGACTTTACCACTAGCTAAACCAGACCTAAATGAAGCTATGCTTAGGTTATTTAAAAAATTAAATCTCAAATACCATAAACTTACTAAGTTACCTGACAGTCAAAGTGGGCTGCTAGGGTTTCCAAAGGTGATCTATTGGAGTCACAGACACAAAGTTAAGTGTTAAGAAAAGAAAAAAACAAAACAGAGAGAGGAGAGAGACCCACACAGTGATCTCTAATAGTGAGGTTTGCTGGACTCTGGAAGAGATTTCAGAGAAGGCAGTTTCATTGCCTGAAATGCTATAACCTGGTTGTCTGCAACAAAGTCTTGCTTTGGCATGAGCACACATTTGATAATGTGCTGTATTCTTTCCACCTCCAGCTTCTACAGTGCTGTGAATTATAGATTTGGTAGACTATCAAAAATAATCTCTGCATAGTAAAGTTGCTTTCTAGCTTTGTTGAGGAATGTTAGTTTAGGAGTGACAAAAATATACGTCTTACAGTTGTAGTAGCTACCTCTCCCCATTGACTGTGGTATTAATTGGTCTGCATTGATGATGAATCAGTGACAATAATGAGTTACTCCTCTCATGAGTCTCTGCATGAGAGAATATATAGGGCTGAGCACTAAAAAGAGATCGTTCCAGTATTTCAACAAGCAACAGAGTAATACCCCTAAGGAACGGGAATGAGGCATCATGACTGAAAAACATGAAAAGTTCTAAAGAATATTTGCCTTGGAAAGGTATGATAGCCTTGAATCATTAGCATTTTTATTTTGTTTTTTCTAAGTTTCTTTGCAAATGGCAAACACTGATCTGCTTTTAGACAAGCCTGAAATGAAAGGATCCATGCCCGGCATTCTCAGAGCGAATTCCCGTCTGGGTTTGAGCACTGCAAAAATCACACACTCCATTTCCTTCTCTTCTTTCATTTCAGCAAGCAGAATTAGATACAATTTAACTCACTACCAATTAATTATAAGGAGTTCTTTAGCATCTGAGACACCAGATGTTAAAGAACTATTTGTATGTAAAGGTGTAAATACACATATAATCTACCCAGAATATGTCCTTACTTATTGTGCAACTGCCAAATCTTTTTTTCTATCTCTAGAAGCCCCAACTGTAGCATAACAATTTGGCCTGTAACTTAGAAGTCTGAGGTTCTGCTGAATCCCTTTCAGATCCTGAATAATTGCAGACCAGTTACATAATCCCCCTGTATCTCTAATATAAAATAGGATAATATTTCTGTTGTAGCATAAAGGTACAGTCTTCTCTTATATTTCTGACTTACTTTAGAAATCTGTGATGAAAATGTGAATTATTAAGCATCTTTATTTTCATTTAACACTTTCAAATACACCAGGAATAACATTCACATGATTTCTAAACTGAAGATTGCATGATATAAGCTACACAGAAAGGAATAATAATCAAACTACCTATCTATACATATATGTACAAATCTCTCACTAAGTAGCCTATTGAGTTTTTGCAGCCAAAAGTTAACTTTTATATTTATCAGTTGGTTCTTTTTTCTTACCAGACTATTTTCTGGGATAATGTTCCTATGTTTAACATTTATTGATTCAGTACTGTGATTCAAGCATTATGATTTTCCTATTTTTATGACTTGCTTCTTGAGTGGATCTTGTTTATGTTGGTATTTGGAAATATCACAGCACAGCATTAATTTGGACTAGAGCAACTAGAGCAGAAATAAGCACAAATCAATGGGCTTGATCCGAGCTCCCTGAAGTTAATAAGAGTCTTGTCATTGTGCCTCTAAGGCAAGTTGTTAATCAAGATCCACTCTAGTCTCACGTATTTCCTTCTACCTGCCCAAGGAACTCATCTGACCTCATCACTGTCACATCCAAGCACATCATTGCCTTAACACATTTTCTGCCAGGCCGCTCCTCTGAAGTGTGAAAGTGCTCTTATCTGCATTTCTTAGAGAGGGAATGGAGGGAGAAACTGTTGAGGCACTGAAGCATCTAATTCCTCACCCAATCAATAAAAGTGCCTAAACAGACTTTCGAACACTGATGACTTTGGCTTTAATCTGCTAACTACCAACCTGGGCTATTAGTACTTTGCTTTCAGGTGTCTCTGGTCTCCAAAAGCCTTGGCTATTGCATTGTGATAACCAGACATTCTGTACGTGAAAGTGTTTCAGGACACACCAGTTTTGCTACGTCTGCCAGTAGCACCTTAAGTGTGGCAGAGCTGCGCAGATTTGTGCAAGGGGACACAGAGAGTCGTAAACAGGGGAGGGAGTTGATGTATGGTCCTATCCAGCAGTCAGATTGCTACCTATGAGACCAACTTTCAGCATTATCTGTCCCACTGTTGTACCCTGTATTGCTAATCACTCTGCATAGATGTCATAAAACAAAACAAGCCAGAGTTGACTATCAGTCACTACACCCATCACAATCGCAGCACTGTGCTTCTTATGAGATAAGGAAAACAAATTTCATTACAACATATCTGTGTGTAAATAATCAGTTACAAGCCCAAAGGATAGAATTTATTGGATAAGTACAATAAATTGATACCCATATGAAAAATACATCAGAACAAGAGGAAAATGCCGTGTGTATCTATAGAAACCTTTCAGAGCAGGCCAGGAGTATGCTCCCTCCAAAATCTAGGGGGAAATCTCTATAGCAACTGCATTCCCCTTCAAGGAAACTAAACCAGAACATCCTCTGCCCATGGCAGGTGGTTGGAACTAGATAAGCTTTGAGGTCCCTTCCAAAGCAAACCACTCAATGATCCAATGATACACTTCAGAAGTGCATCTGTTTTCCAGCCACTACTGGACATTCAGATTGGAGTGTCAGGCTGGCAATACTGTAAAGTCAGACCCTCTACCTCCAAAATGCCCATATTGCAGATGTCATCTCAACATCAGCCATTTCATTCTACAAACACAGTTTCACTGAGCTGTACTACATGTTAATGTGGCTGCAGTCAGGTTAGTTTAGTTTTATTGCCTAAGTTGCCTGGAATATAAATGAGAAAGGAGGGAAAGTACAATTAATTTTAATGCTTTTGTTGTTGCAGCATATGAAACACAGAGTAAGCACACTTTACAATTTCCTTTTAAATAAATTAAGCCAATTTCTGCTTTGAAGTAGTCTATTACCCACTGACTTCATAGAAAATATAACTGGACATAGACATGTTGAACAAGAAAAACATGAAAACCAAAACCAGAAACAATAACAAAAGTCAATCCAAGTTTAGATGCCATAAACTTTAATATCTAAGATAAGAGATTAGAAAGAAGCTATTTTTATAACTTTTGGCTTCACTGTAGAAAGCATGTGGAATTTCCTGAAATGTGAGCTGCTCAAAGAAGCATCAAACATCTTGCTCTGTTTCTACAGTGCCTAATACAGCACATTGCTGCTTTCCCAGCTAACTCTGGGTTTTGGATGAGTATATCCTGAACATCACCGAGGAATCAACATGACTTTTGCACATGAAAATCACACCTTAAATCTATCCAGGTCCTTAGAGCCTGTAAGGAAGGACAACCTAGTTCATTAAGTCAAATAGTATTTTTCAGGTGATCCCTTGCCAAAGGGTCTGAAATTGCCATGGGATAAAAGGTTGGAAAATACTTTTAAGATCATCAAGTCTAACCATTAAACTAAAACTACCAGGCCCACCCCTAAACCATGTTCCTAAGCACCACACCTACACACTTTCTGAACACTTCCAGGGACAGTGACTCCACCACTTCACTGGGCAGCCTGTTCCTATGTTTGACCATCCTTTCAGTGAAGAAATTTTTCCTAGTATATAGTCTAAACCTCCTCTGGTGCAATTTGAGGCCATTTCCCCTAGTCCTTTTTCTTGTTACCTGGGAGAAATGACTGACCCTCACCAATGTACATAACAGTAACAACATTATCAGCTTGATTAGGCTGTATGTGAAGACCTGGGTCCATGATTTTCATGTTGACAGTTTTTAAACTACCTCTGATTCCATCATTACAAAATAAAGTTATTAATGCAGGACTAAGAAGAGCCATATGCATCTGCCTCTCACTTCCAGCAAAAGCCCTTTGTAGTGGGAGACCAACCATAAAATGCCTCTGGTCTGGTTTATCTTATGTTAAACAAAAGTGAAAAGTGAGTATGAGCCAGGACTCTACTTCTCCCCAGCAAAAGTAATTGCTCTCTGTTGAGACCAGTGATCAGCAATGATCAGAATCTGGTTATTCACACCAGGGAGAGCAGGCACACACTACACTTCCTAATGCTTCAGATGGATGGGGTTTTTAACTCGGTAAAAAAAAGCCAGTATAGTTGACTTTTGCAACCAAATGCAAGGCATCCATCAGTCATCTCCTCCCTGAAAAGGGAGAAACTTGAAACATAATTTATAGACCTTAAAACAGTCCACACTTTTTCACCCCTTTTTCAATGTTAACTCTGCTGATGACATATTGCCCTTGACCATTACATGTATTTTTGCTGTTCTCACAAAGAAACCCAGGAATTCTTAGCAAGCAGATTCTGATTTTGCTACTACAGATGGAATTGTGATCCTCACACAACTGCCATGAATGCTAGATTTAGTGGCTTGGTAAATAAATATCCAGAGTTGCTCTCAATCTGTTATTTTGGCCACTCACATCTCCACTTGGACCAGTTTTTTGCTAATATTTATAGGAAAGAGCACTGTATCAGTGAAATAGAACACTATGAAAAAAACACTATGGAAAAATATTTCATAGACTCACATGTTCTTTCATTCACTTCTGATGTATCAACAGGTATCATCTGACCAGAAATAGGGATAAAATGCCAATCTGGTCAAATCCACTGAAAGAACCTTCACTTTCCTTACCTATCACGATTCATGTGTAAATCCAACACTGGCCATCCACAGAGAACAATATTTCTCATAAGACACAGCAAGAGGAAATCAGCAAGGAAGAACAGAAATGTCCTACTCTTAACAAATGCAGGGCATTCCCTACTTAAATTCTCTAAACAGTTGCATTTTTTTCAGTTTCTCTGCATGTCAGTTGCATAATTTTAGAGGGTTGTGGGGTTTGTTTTTTTCACATGTTAACTGCAAGAGGATCAGTGGAGTCCCAGCATAATGAAATGTAATTTCTGGCACTTTACATATCACTTCTGATTTTGAATTGCCATTTACAAGGCATGAAGAATGTGTAAATCTGATCCCCCAGATTCAGCAGTTCACACATGCATTTCAAAGCAACGTGCTCTGCTTTTAATTAATTTAACTAGTTCATTGCTTTCTCAATACCTAAAATAAGCTATAAAGTGAAACAATCCAAATACAGGAACTGCTCTGGTCATAAAAATCTGAAAGAAATTCAACAGTACTGTAAAGCAAATTAGACCAATTCCTTTTAGAGGACTGAGTTGCTGGAAGCAGTAAGTGGTTGCAAGGGCAAACAAAGACAAAATTATAAAAGAAATAACACAAGCATTTAGTTGGATTTTAATAAAGAGGAAAGTGAAGCCTTCACAAAGCTTTAACAATCTTTACTCATGGGCTAATATCAAGTGCTGCCGAACTGTGCACACGAGTAATGCACTCAAAATTCAGCCCAAGTTTCTGCTTCAAATAAATTGGGTAACAGTACCAGCACCTAAATGAAAACATGAAATGAGCTAGAGCTGACAGTTTTGAAGCTGTCTCTAATGCCAATTAAAATACAAGGTTAGTTGCTGAGCAATTTCATTAAGACACCATTAAAATAATATGCCAATAATTCAACTGAGGTGTTGTGGAGTATTTCATTGCCAGAAGTTCTTGTTAATTCAGAAAGTGCAGCAATTTTGTAGGGAAAGAAAATATTTCAGTGACAGAATTACACTTTTAACACTGAAGAAAAAAAGAAGAATATTGCCTTTGAATGATGACCTGGTTTGGCATGGTCTCAGAAATAAGTAGAAATGGCGTCTTTAATACAAGGAAAAGATCTGTGAACAAGTTATTTTGCAACTATTACTCAGTGACTAAAGAATAAAGAAGCTCTTATTCATACAAAGACACATAACCCAAACTCTTTAAAGCAGTTTGCACTTTGCTGATACAGAGGGTAACATACTACAAGTCTCCCCCCAAAAAAACCACAGTGATGATGACTAGACAATGTAATTCAGATTCAGACTGAATCCAGATCCAGACAGTGGAAACCATCATCATTTCCCTCAAGAACCCACAGGAGGTCCATAACTGGTAGGATGCTACCATCTTCCTCAAACCTTGGCTGTTTAGATGTAAGAGAAATGATGTGGTGAAAAGTTCAGACAGTGAATTTATCTTGTTTGAGCACAGGAAGATTTAATGTTCATTGAATGATAAGACAATCTCTTGTCACTAGAATACTAGATGGCAAAGGACTATCTTTTAAGAGAGAAAAATTACCATCTGCCAATATTTTTGAAAGCTGGGGTTGCACAATGTTCCTAACACAAGAATTGTTGAGAATTGCATTTGGCATCTTGAGAAATGTCATTTAACATAAAAAGTTGGCTAGTGGATGGAAAAAAAATCCATGTACCTGCTCTCTATTATTGAAGATGTTCACTACAGGCCAAAAGTGACTGCAAAACAAAGCAGGCCAATGAAAATTCTACTTTTTATGATCTGTGGGAATCATCTGTCATTGTTTAACTAGATAGAAACAGTGAATGTATGTATCAACAACAAGTTACAAATATTTTATGTGGTGGTATGTACTATACACCACCCAAAGTCCCACATATAGGGTTGGGTCAGTGCAATATAGACTCAAGCAAACATGAAGTTGAGAGACCTGTGCAGATGTGATTCAGTTGTTCTTTCGATTAATCCTACTCGATATGAATGGGTGTATACAGGAAGTCCACAGGAGGGGGAGAAGATTTTTCCTAAGAGGCAAAAGTGTACCAAAACAACCCCTCCTTACTCTGAACGTCATCTCAAAAAACATCTGAAAGCACCAATTGGGATGGGACTGTTCCTGCTCCCACCAAAATCCAAGAGAGGGCAGTGCACGCCTACAAGCCTTTCCCGTCGCTCAGCGTCGGGACATCCATCCAGGGGACAGGTTCCTACCTACAGCCTTTTCTGTTTGCAGCTGAGCTTTGGCAGAAGCCCCATCTTCAAAAGTGCCTCACCTTGGACCGAATAGATTCAGCTGCCTCTTTTTCCGTTAAAGCTGAAGAAGTTGCCGCACCTGCAGGGTTTTTGTGTGCTGCTGAGTCACTGCTTGTGGGCTCGGTTGTGCACACAAGAAACATCGACCTTCGCCTTCCCAAGAGTAAACTGCAATCCCAGCAGCTAGGGTGAATTATCAAAATATACACTTTTGCTTTGACATAATAATTAACCATAGGGTGAAAAAGGATGAGATGGGGAGAAAGGAGACACTGACAATTAGTGTCACTTTTTAAATTTTAGGGGTTTTAAGTGCAGCTTCCATTTCCATTACACCAGAATCAAAGGAAAATAAAGATTCTACATTTTGTCCTTACTTTTGTTAATGCACCTAGTGTTTTAATGAGGACTGTAAAAAAGCTCACAAGCTCTTATTTGTGTCATCCTTACAGAAAAATAGTAATGTAATGCTGGAAACAATAAAGAGAGCCTTTCATTAATATAACTTAATAGATTAATGCAAGCTATCTCTGAGCTACTTTTGCCTTACCTAGAACTATGCTGTTATTTATATTTTAAATTCTTTAATTTAGATAGGTAAAGAGCTCTAGAGGTCATTTATTTCAAACCCCTGCTTCTTACTGAGTCAGCTTCAAAGGTACACATAGGTTCTCAGGACCTTGTTGAGACAATATTTAAATACCTTCAAGGATGGAGATTCCACAAACTCTTTGGGCCCATCCAACCTGATACTGTTTACTTTTCCTTCAGTCTTAATTAAAAATACCTGGCATTATGTCAGTTCTAGAATAAACAAAAACATCTTCAAATTTACATTCCTTTTCTTTTGAAAGTCTGTCTAAGCTTCAGAAGAGCTTTGGAAGCTGAGAGTGCTGTAGGAGCCCAGAGCACCAAGGTTAGTTTCACCCGCTGGGATCCTGTGGCTGAAAATAGAACTCGTCAGGCTCAGCTCCTAATCACAGGCATAAACATTAGCTCTGGAGCAATCAGTTCTGGGGGAAAGAACATGAAAAGATTAAGCTTCTTGGTTTTTCAAATCTCCCTCAAATCAAATTCTAGATTTTTATCTCTTCATTCCACAGAATGGGTCTAATTTAGTAACTTGACATGAAGTGAAAACTTCTTTTTCCTGTTTCATTATTATTACACTCTGCTTACTCTTCCTTTACATTTGACATAAAAACCTTTATCACCAAAACCAGCTTGAAAATATATTACTCAAAAGTGAAGTAAAACACAGTAGAAACTTCCATTCTGAAATAAAATCTAATTCATAACAATGACTGATTATTATACTTTGAGAAGAAATAAAGAAACAAAGACAAAAACCTTACACTTTGAGAATAAATAAAGAAACAAAGACAAAAACCTTCAGAAAGCTACAATACTATAGGCACTTTATTTTGGACAGTGCAATCTAGTTTCAATTATTAATTATCCATTCTTTTGCAACAGATGCTCTCCATTGTACTGAACAGAGAAAAAAATTAAGCTGAGACATTCTTACAGTCTTGCTTAGGGGAGAAAAAGATCCTCAGCTTTGCAGACATCTGGAATGAGCTGTGTTCATACATATTGCCTGTACTTTGTTCTGTTGCTCAGTAAGGCATTCCTTTCACTGAAGAATCTCATGAGATTAATTAGTTAATCTTCACACCAACTTTGTGCTAGAGAAGTAAAGCACACATATCAAGAGGGAAAATTACTTGGACAAACTCCACTAATCAATCAATGGCACAAAAAGAAAGAAGCCACTTGCACTGTAAGCGTATTACAAACAATAGCATTTCCCAGCCCAAAACACTGGGCTCTAAGTGTTATTAATCCTAATGAAAGCAGGAGGAAACTTGTGGCCTAAAAGTATGGTAACCTAAGCAGAGTTGCAAAAGGGATAAGGAAAAGAGGGACTCCAAGGGAGCAATTTTTAC
Source organism: Climacteris rufus (assembly GCA_013398175.1). Lineage (NCBI taxonomy): Eukaryota > Metazoa > Chordata > Aves > Passeriformes > Climacteridae > Climacteris > Climacteris rufus. Next base: position 576,223 of record VZRZ01003369.1, on the reverse strand, counting down.
CTGAAGAGTTAATGATAAACACACAGGATGAGTCCCAGCAGTGCTCAAGGCCAGGCTGATGGGGTGCTGAGCTACCTGGTCTAGTGGAAGGTGTCCCTGATCATGGAAGGGGAGTTGGAATGAGATGATCTTTATAGTCTGTTCCAACCCAAACTACTCTATGATTCTCTATCACAGTTATGCCAAGGTGGGCAGATGGTCAATTCACTTGGTTTCATAGCCAACTGTTTCAAGCCATGCCACTTGCCTCTGGCCAGCCCTGGCACCCGTGTGGCACTGTTCTGTTTAATATTTCAGGGCTTTTACTCTTGCCTATGTTTTATAGCATACCAAAAGTGAAGAAACAAAGGGGAGGGAACATCACAAAGCAAATGCATCTCAGACTGGGCAGAGGTGCCCTGCTCACTTCTATCTCTCTGCACAATGCTCTTATCCCTCCATTTCTTACAAACGTTATCATCTTACATCACCTAAAATCCACCAGCTGAGGCTGTTCAATAAACATGGCTGATTTTATCCAAAGCACTTAAACCAGTCCATCAGTTCTTAGGTGGGTACTGGTACCTCCAGCAAGAAGAGTCCTCAGGAACCTCTGGAACCCAGTACTAACTTTGAATAGTCGCTGCTTAAACTGGGTGGGGGTTAGTAAAAAACTGCTGATTTTCTTTCATCTTTTTTCTCTTTACTCCTGGGACTGACTTGATTGCAGCTGGTGACACTGTACCTGTCTGAGGGAAATATCAGATCCTTTAGCATCTGCTGCTTTTGTGTTCTGAAAGTAAGAATCTTAACAGAAAGTGCAACAAATAGAAATTGGAGTATTCAGCTGCTTCCAAAATACATGTTCTGGGTAGGAGAAATGGGAGGGAAAAGTAAAAATATAGTTTCTCAGGATAGTTATCCATGTCTTGGAAAAAGAGTAATTCACATGTCAGACTTTCCTTTTTTTCCTGAAATTGTACAGAATCTATGTGAAATAAAACAAAAATTTAGACACAGCAAAATAGAGTAGTAAGTTTACTAAAATGTCTGCAGTAATAAAGGCTGCTTTTCAGGTAGTGAAAGATTTTTTTTTTTACATTTACTTTGCTCACATGTTTTATAAAGACTTAGTATTTTAAAATTTAGCTTTCTAAAAAATAAGGATCTGATTCCAAAGAGTAATTCATAAAAATCTCATTTCATTTAGGACTTTTGTTTAACTTTTTGGTGGTTTTAGGGTTAGAAAAGGAGGTTATTAGTTCTTGTTTATACTACTTCTTAAAAGGTTTTTTATGTAATTCTGAAGTCTAGAAACTTAATTTTAACAAAAATTTTAATTCTTTCCAATTTAAAATTGATTCTACCATCTGATAACTTTAGAAGACATACATATTATAAGAGTCCTAACATAATCAGGAGAGTTGGCACCACAATTTCTGGAATGAGTTACACCTGTTTTCTCTTGGGAGATGGCTATAGAATCTAAGGATTCTTAGTGATATTTTCTTGATAGATTTAAATGGAATTGCTTTCAAGTAATTATCTATCTATCACCACAGATCTACACAACAGATGATGGTAACAGTTGAGCATATGTTGCTGGATCAATATCAACTTTGCCATGGTATACCTGGGTCTGCTAATTCTTGATTTTTAGGCATGAAGATGGGGAAAAAATTAGTACAGGGACTAGAACTGAACATGACTGAAATCTCATTCTTGAGGGTGTGAATCAGGTCATGAAAACAAGCCTGCCCTTAGAGGAGAAAAAACACAGCACAGAATCTTCTGAACTTGTCTGTTAATTTTCTAGTTCTCACTGTACAGCATAAAGTCTCTTCAGATTCACAGCATTCTGTTCTACCATCTACCTGCTTCCAGGTTTTGAGTAATCTTTATCCAGAATACATGCTCATACAGCTGGAAATTCTTCCTTACATAAGTAACTGCTCCCTTCCCAAACAGATGATGTGACACTTTTTGTGCCTTTTAAATCCCAAGCATGTGTTTATGTGTTGGCTTTGCTGAAGATCCATGCTTTGTTTCATTCTGGCTTCTTACTGAAATGTTCTTTAAAATTTCTACTTAGTTTAGTTTTAATTTTTCCCTCTGACTGTGAACAAAGCACAGATTCACTAATTATGTCTACAGCTAATTCTTTTTATGCACATTTATCTGATTTGCTTCTCTCCAAAGCATTTTTTGTATTAATGCATTAATTTCATAATCACTTCAAATTATGTTCCATGTTGCATGAACAATTGGGGAATTAGCATCTGCTTGCAAATTGTTAGCTTGGCTTTTCATTTTTGTTGCTGCACTTGATGAACTCAAATTATCCATACTGAACGTGCCTGAAAAGAATTCCACCTCCAACAATAAATAATTCTCTTTACTTTCTGTATTGGTTTTTGCTAAGGTAATTCAGTGCAGCTATGCAAGAGAATAAAACACTGGTTTTCCTTATCAGTTTTGGTGTAACAGTTGATTACCATGTAGAGCCGCTATGTAACATGGTCTTTCATATATGCTCCTAGGTAGCTGCTGTGTTAAATTTTTCAATTTTCCTATCATTCTCTGGTTACAGGCTCTCAAATGGAACTACAGTGTCACAGACCATCCGTGACATCTAAGCAACTTTAATGTGAGCATTAAGCTCACATTAAGCAAGGGCGGTGTTGTTCAGCTGCCAAAGCCTCAGTACAGATGTTTTACACAGAGGTGACCTCCTGAGCCTGTTCTGACACAGTACTGAAAGCTGTTCTCTGTGTCACGGAGATGTTGCAAGAGCATAAGGGATAAAATATTCACAAAGAAAGAATGCCGTATGCCTCATTTCTCTTCTTGCACATACTTTATGACATCCAAGGTGGATGGCAATGTAGAAAGTAAGGTGTTCTTATCCTACTACTACTCCTATTTCAGAGTTGTCAATGCTGCTTCTCCTTAACTTCTCATTTTTCCCTTTCTTTCCATGAAATTTTCCCTCTTCTAAAATCAGTCATTTCCACAAAATTTTAAAATAAAGCTGGCAAAAGGAGTATGATACATCCATCTCCTGAAATTTTGCCACTACCCAACCTTCAGTTCATGATCTAATCTACATTCACAGCAAAGGATCAGCATTCTTGGTTTGTCTTCACATACCATCACAGCAGGCATGACCAATTAGTTCAATACAGAGAGAAAACCAATTTTTAAAACAGAACCTCAGTGCAAAAGCCTATTGAGGTTAATAGAGCACGATTAGAAGCTAATGGCATTATCAAAGGTTGAACCAACTGAGGCTACACCTTTCTGTCTTCATCACCCAGTGCATAATTTCATCAATAAAAAGAAATGTAGACTCTGCTTTTTTCAAGAACTCTGATTTTACAGGAGTCCAGAAGCAACTTATAGGTTTTAATGTTATCAACTGCAAATGGAGCCTTATTTAAGGCTGAATGTCACCTGTCTGTGTCTCCAGAGACACCCTGAGACATGCTGATGGAAAGTTCAATCCATAACCACCA
>VZRZ01003369.1:515875-572722 GCA_013398175.1 Climacteris rufus | reverse complement strand
CCCCCCCCGCCCCGGCTTTAAACCTTTTAGCAGTCACACAGTGGTGGAACTTTCAAGAGGCTTTCTTGCACAATAGACATTACAGTTATTAAAACTCAACCAGGGAAAAGCATTGCTGCATATTTCTGAATACTGCTATAACAGAACTTATCTGTCTGCATAAAATGGAGCATACAAGGAGGGGCATTCAAATCTACTCTTACTTCACAATTTTTTTCTTTCAAAGGAATAAAAGATGGTGGGTACTTCAAAGTGACCTTCCTAGCTGTGTAGCTGATCTTGCCAAATCAGAATCTTTATCATTATTAGACTCATTTCCAAAACTGTACAGAAACAATCCTGTAGTGAAGAAATAGAGGAATCATACTTAGCAGCAGTTTTAAGACTACAGAATTTATGGCATTTTTTGTTGCTTGATCAAGTGACTTGATGCTATGGCGTCAAAGATCACCTTCTGCTTCTACTGTTAGCATCTGTGAGAACATGAACTGTCCTTCTGTGTCATACTTCATGTCAGGTATTTGGATGTCTGCTCACCAAACTTCAATTAATGTCTGAGAGACTGAAGCACTAACAACTTCAAGCAGTGCTATTACTCATGAGATGACAAAGGAAGCTTGGACTAAGCCTGTAATGTTTTAATGGCTGGGAATGTTAAACTGTTTGATAGCTCACACCTAATTACAGACAGTATGGAACCAATTTAACTCAATCAACTAGCTGGCTTCAAAGACAGAGTTGTATTTTCTTTATAAGACGCCAGTGATCAGTATCAGTTTCAGCAGCACTGATAACACATGCAACAGTAGCTGTTGAGTGCCAATGACTGCTAATGAGAACTTGATCAATAGTATTTCTAAAGATGCAATTCAGACTGTAATAGGGCTGCTTCTGATGAAAAGTAAAATAGGTTAGGAATTATTATATTGTCAGCCACGGCAAATTCCAGTGCTGCCTATTTCTTTCTATTCCACCTGCTGCTTTCGTATTCAATAAGTATTTCTCCAATTGTTTCTGCATTGTCCAACCCCTCATTAAAGACCCCAAGGATCACAATGATTAGGTGCTTACAGCTACTATTCCGTAGAATTCCTGAGTTACCTACTAGTGGTTTGTTTTTCTGTAGTGCCTAGTGGATACAAGGTGTGAGCAAAGCTGCCATTTTTTACCATTCAGGCAGCCTCAAACAGGATCATCCATTACCAGCATTTTCTCGCGCTACTTCCTGAAGAGTTTACTCCAGATACAGACAGGTATTAATGCCCAGTCTGTCTGTTGCTCAGTGACACAGACGAGGTTGGTTGACTGGATGCTCCCAGAAATATTTCTACATTTGCACTCAACATCTCCGGTTTAAGCTTTTTCTCTGTCCACCTCACAAGCTAAAAAACAAAAAATAAACATTCTGGCCCCTAGTAATAATACCCCACTGCCATAGGGGGCAACTGCATAATATAATGCAACTGATTTCTCTAAGTCCCTTGGTGCATAAATTTAAAAAGTGCTCCCAACACACCATTTGAGGTGGCAGCACATTTCATACATAAAGAAAACAAGATGTGGTAAGCTAGTGATTGAAACAACATGCTCTAGACATTGCAGAGAAATCACACCAGCATGGGAAAAAGTGTAAAGCTGAGGAAATATATTCTAACAACTTTATTAAAGAAAGAGTTCACGTAAGTCAGAAGCTAGAGAGGAGAACAACATTTTGAAATGAAATTTCAGATTATTTTCAGTTAAGGCAAATGTACTAGAATTAAATGCAGTGAAAAGCCTTTCACAACAAATATGGTTGGCATGAAAAACAGAGAGAACAGAGGTGAAAGCAAACAACACTGTGAAATCCCTACTATGCTGGCTCATTTGCTGTTGTTGTCAGCTTGAGTCATAAAAGTGTCAATTATATTTTGTTTGTGCACTGCAAGTATTAATAGCCCCAAAACATAGGGATCACACCAATGAGAGACCAGTTTAATTTCATTGTATGTGTGTGGGTGAATGAAAAAATTGTATGCAATAAGAAGGCTAAACAAGTAAAAACTATGGCTATATAAGCCAATTCCCATAGGCAATATAACTATCTTATTTATTGTACATTAGGTGCCCATGTGTACGTATTTCTTCTCACTTTCACTAAGGCTTAAGCATCATCAAATTTATCACACTGTTGGAGTGAGCATGTGGACAGTTACTAGGCAGTAGTTAACATGCTAGGAATCAACAGCCCAAGGTGCTTGACAGTCATTTGTTATGGGGACATAACCAGAAGTAGAAAACAAAAACAAAAAAACAAGGACTGGCACTCAGAAAAAAACACGGAGGCAAAAAAAATCAAAAGAGTTAGTGGTCTTGGCAACCAATTCTAACCACAACCTCTGTTCATAAATATGTTATTAAACCCAGTCATTACAGATAAATGGAGCATTCAAAACAAAAACATAGCCTTCTCTAGATGATGCACTAACCCTGCAAAAAGAATGCTTTGGCTGTGAATAAGACCAAAACACATAGAGGGACAGAGTTCATGCTGAATTTTCTGCTTTCCTCAGTCTGCCAGCAGGAGAAACCTCCTCTTGAAGCTACACTGTGTTCTAGTGAAATATAATAACTGCCTTGAGGAGCCAGTAGTGTACCCTGAACATCCAGGTCCTGGAACAGGAAGATAGGATAGATTGATATTTTCATGTCAATAAACTAAAAGGTGTTCTTCCTGCCTATAGTGGGTCATCAAACAGTTCTCAGGATTACAAGTGGTGTGATTTTGTAATAATTATTGAATGTGGTGAACACATTCTTTTTCATCTAATTACTTAATCTTCTTGAGGTATTTGCCACTCTCATCATCTATACTGTCACTATATAAAACAGAATACACTGAGTTAGAGCTAGGAACATGACAAATAGCAGACTTTGTCGGGACTTTTTATTGAATAAATTATTCAGAAAGTAGTTCCTTAATCAGCTCTCCTTACATTATTCAATTGTACCTGTTCCATCAAAAAAAGGTCAGAGATGTCTTTTTCCTCATTTCCCCAAATTCTAATAGATAATGATGTATTCAATTGTTAACATTCAAAAGCAGAGAAATTATTAACATTTCTATAACTGATTTGTGAAGTTTAAGTTTTTTTACTTTAGAAATAATTGGCATCAAATTTACATCAGTCTCATAATTATAATTACATTCATCTAACACTGATTTCTTTGTGGCAAATGATCCTCAGAAAATTTGATTTCCTCACATGTACTCATTGAGTAATCCTTTGAATATTGTAAATACAGCAAGTATTCTCACCTTTACTTTTAATCATGGAAAGATAAGGCACAAAGCAATTAAACAGCACATTCATTAAAAGACTTAAGAAATCCTGTGTCAAGGCTCAAATGCTCGAGTGCAGTATCATGCACAGAAGACTTTCTTTCTTCCTATCACGTTTCTGGGCCAAGTATCTTCTCTGGGAAACAATCAGGCTACAGACACACTGTCAACAAAGGAAAGTGTTGTTGTCAAACATGTATTTTGTGACATTTCAGTCCCAATCTCTGAATAGCTTTGAATACAGCAATTCGATTCTCTCCTTTTAGAAACAAGGTTAAATTCATCCAGCTGAATGATTCAGTCTGAGAAAAAGTCTGAGGCAGAGATTACATTACTAGAAGTTGGAGATGGAATTGTTCCTTCAGGTCACCAGCTCCATTACTATATTTTTAAAGAATATTTAATATATTTTGTATTCTTTTTGTTAAGTTCCAAAGTTCCTGAATAACAGGGATGTTTACTGCATTGTCACTGAGAGATAGCTCTCTAACCTGACTTGCACAAAGTCTTTCTGAACTGCTTTATGAAAAACTGCCAAAAAATGCTGCATCTTCTCTGATGTTTGTTCCAAAGCTCCCTGGAGTCAAGGGAAGTATCTCCTGAGGACTCAACCTGCTGGAAGCCTGAAGTTTTTTATTAATTCACAGAACACAAAACAGTAAATGGGTATCCCCCACCTCTGTTCAAGTGCCTGAAGTACAGATGCAGACAGACTGAATTTCAGCCATGCATGCAGTTTTTAGCCAGTGTAACCTCTGCACGCCCAAGTGAGCAGCTCCAGTGCTGGCAAAATTTGTGCACAGGGAGGTTTCCTGAACAGGGGGAACCTGAAGGGAGGGAAACAAACTTAAGGGATAGGGGCAACTGCGACAATTTCCTGCACCATGCAGCACATGAATCTTCTCTGTGACTGCCCCACCTCCCCAGGGTACTATGACTGTATGATTTGGAAAAATTTCTTCACCAACAGGGTTGTCAAACTTGGAACAGATTGCCAAAGGAAATGACTGAACCACCATCCCTGGAGATATCTAAGAGACACGTAGATGTGGCACTTAGGGACATGGTTTCTGTTAACTTGGACTAAGTTAACAGTTGGACTCAATGACCTTAAACATCTGCCTAAATGATTCTATGATTTTAAGTTTTCTAAGTCCACTGACCATTTTTATGAATAATGACATTTGTCACTCTAGAGCTGGCTGGCTTACCCTGCATAGCCAGGATGTAACAGATAGGATGTCCTGTTCTTGGTACTCTGGACATCCCTCTTTTTTAGAGAGATTCCATCCACATCCTAGACCAAATGTCATGCAAACCAGTGAAATCTCATTAGTATGTGATACCAATTAACTGCTTTTCTTAATAAGCCAACATTTTCTTCTTCACATATCCTGATTTCTTACTAACCTGGAACTGAGTCACATTCAGAAACCCTTATTGATGACTCAGATTCAGACAAAAGTCAGTAAAGAGAACGATGTTGCCCAGAGCATCCTTTCAGCTTTAGTTTCTGCTTTGGTTTATGGGTCATTTGCAAATCTGTTCTGACAGGAATATTAGGCTGCTATACAGCTCTAGCAGAAAATTCACCAGAGATTTAAACTCCAGTGAATGTTCACATTCCCATGGGCTGTGAATGAGAGAGTTTTTATATCAGGATTCAGTTCTGAAACATCAGCCAGCTTTTCTCACCCATTAAAATGAATTTTAAGAACCTTTATAAAGAAAGCCCAATTTGTGTGCTAATCAGCTCTCTAGGAAGTTTGCTATCTGATTACATACCCTCTCTCAAACAAATATTTAAGTTATAAACATTTGTTCAGCAGTCGTGAGCATGTAGATTCCCCCCTATTTCCAGAGCACTTGCACAGAGAAATGCAAAGCTTATAGCTTCCCAGATTTGCAATCCTATAGAAACGTTTGCAATTTATTTGTAGGCATGTATCTGAGCTAATTGAGTAAATTTTTCACCTGAAAAGTGAAACAGATATCAGATGACTAAATTCATTAATTCAGGTGCCGATTTGGCACAGCTTTCCCCCTGTTATTATACTCAGATCTGCCTTGTCCATGTTCTCCTGCATAATAAAGTCACCAGGACAATTTAGATAGTGAATAAAATGGCATAACTCCAGAAAACGCATTGATTTCAACCTTCTTATACTTTGCAAACAACCTTCTTGTACTCTGAGAAGTATAGCATATGCTTCTATACTTTGAGAAGAGCCAGAGCAAAATCCAAGCATGATAATAGTGCCAGTTTTCATATTTAGTTGTACATTTTCTAAGAGGCACTGGAAAACTGTGCTGAACTCTGTGAATGGAGTCACTAGACATGTTCTTCTCTTCAGGAGAGAGAGAGTTTCAGGGAGTTGGCAGAGGGCTAATTAAGAAGACTACAGCTCAGTCTGTTCTGTCCGTATTGACATACTCCTGCCCAAGCCCCCTCACAGCACTGACATCAAGTAACAAGACAAAACATCTAACAAGACAAAACATCTAACAAGACAGGTATGGAAGAAGAATAAAGAATTTTGAATTCTGAGTTTATTATGGCTTCATCGCCTGTTTCTCAGATGGGAGATGATGGAGAGAAGAGCAGTTACATTGCTTCACATCAGATATCTCATACATACAGCTCTGGACCCTCTGGACTAGCAGAGAGAAACAAGGATTTTTAGATACTGCTTCAGAAGATCTAGTGACACAGCAAGAACTAGGGTCACAGGTGTTGAGATCCTCCTGTCTCCTTCACTTCTAGCCGCAGATTTTCTTGCACTTCTTGTGTTATCATTGGCACTCATTCAACTCAATCTGCCAACTGGCTTAATTACCTGACCATTGCAGAGTCACACAGCCCTAATTCATTCGGAAAACACAACTACAGAGTAGGGTGTGAAGGAGGACATGGGGCTTTGCACAAACCCTGACACAGACTAGTGGAGATTGCAGTGGAACCTTTCGTTTGATTGTTGGACTCTTCTGACAAGTCTGTGGTCTTGATGACAAGAGCAAGTCAAGAAAGATAACCTCATAGCTTTGAAATCTTAATAACAGGCCTGCACAAAACAAGGTGAACACTCTTTATAAGATTGCTTCAGCCCTTATTTGAAAGGTTAATGGCTGGCTTGATTTATATCAGAATTGGGTTTTATTCGGAAGCAAATCATCACACCAGGTTATGTCAATACTGCTTAATCTCCCAAAATTCTTTTTCAGACCCAGAAGAATTAGCGCTTCTGCAGATCAGAATTAGGGGCTTTAAAATCTAACCTTGTTCCCTTCCCACTCTAAGTCTTACTCTTTACACCAAAGAGGAGAGTCTTTAATATCAGAAAGCCCTAGACATTAAGTTCCTGAACAGTGTCAAAAAAGAGCTGATCAAATGGCTAGTGGCAGACATGGGACTTGATACCTCAAAGGGCATCCAGCCTACAAGTGCATTCTATATCTTCGAAAACATGGAATTCTCTGCTTTCCAATCAGAGCACTATTTATACAGCCTCAGAGGCACTGTAGTTACAAACAAAATGAGAGGTATTTTTCCCAGAGAACTTAAATTATTTCTACAATGAGAGATGACAACAAAGAGACCAATGCTGTTATGCAAGAGTCAAGATTACAGAACTGAGAAACTGTCAGATACTCTCTTACATACTCTCAATATTATATTCAGGCCTCTTGCTTGCTGTTTCTCATTCAGCTTCAGTTCCCACCCCACCCTCTACAAATCATGGGATATTAGATCCTAAAAGTCTCTGACCCTGAAACAGGAAAATTTTATATTCTGCCTCATTTTAGTGATTCATTCTCAAGGATAACCAGTCATACTAAAAATCAATACTTCTCAAAGCCTAGTCACATTTTCATGTTTTGGTTTTTTTTTTAAGAATCATCACCCAGTCTTGGTCTTGGTTACACTAGGGAAAGTCAGAAGTAAATCTCCAGACTTGAAGACAATCCGTCTCAGTTTAACAACTTACTGTGTGTTACCTGAGGCATTGACCTTTCTATCACCATACTTTTATACCTAATATATTAGACTTCGTTTAAGCATGTATTGCTTTGACCTAAATTTAGAACTGCCACTTTACGCTGCCAAGCTAAGAGCACATACATGGATGTTGATGCTAATTGATCCATTAGCACCTATCAGCCTGGTAAACTCTTTTTTTATAACTGTGTGCCTGACACTGCAACTCCATACTGTCACTCAAAGATTAAATCAGTGTAAAGAAGTGTAAGGGCAGCATGTAAGGGGGAGGCACAGGTTACAAGCATAGTTAAAGTTATTTCATAGTATCTGTGATCATCTACCAGAAGCTGATGATCTGGCCTCACGTTTCTCTTTCTAGAATACATTTTATGAGTTTTCCTAACTGAAAACATTGCTGGAGGAAGCCATGCTGACCTCATTTCCTAATAATCCTTTTCAAAAAGTTAAAATATTTTTTACCTTTTTCACGTAATCATTACTCCCATATTTAGCAGCACACGTGTGTGTAAATATGCACATAAACATTTGTGTGCAAACCTATCATTTTAAGAAAAAAATGTTTATGTAAGATGTTCTAACTTGCTAGGCTCTAAGTAAATTTCCAACCAGTATAAGTAGTTTCAAGGTATATGCACTTTTTCTCATTTTTCTTTATGCTTTCACCTTTTATTTTTCAAGTGGGAAAAATACATGATTTTCAATGTTAATAAAAAGAAACCATCCAAAAGCAGGAACTATTTACAGCACCAAGACATGCCTCCAAGCATTCAGCTACTGAAGAAAGAGTTAATAGTTATAAGCAGTATTCAAAGACATTAAATGTAATTCTTCTGAGAAATTCCTCCAACACTACCTAAAAATGAACAAAATCAGCATTATACAGATCTTTGCATGACCAAGCTGTGTTTTAGAAGTTGACTTAAATTTATTTTCTCTCCAATACACCTTCATCAGATTTCATCTGCATCCTCAGACAAATGCTACACACCCTGTACTGGTTTGGAAACCCATGTCCAGACATATTAATGAACCAGTAAACAGAATATATTGCCTATATCCCTAAATAGACTGGAATTAGGAAGAGCAGGTGCAGGACTAGCAGAGAATCCAGAGTAGTGAAAGTATTACACAGACAGGATTTGAAAGACCCAGTAATAATCAGCTCTTGGAGAGAATTTAGAGCTGCTTTGAATTAGCAGATAATGTTTCAGAAGGTTTTCCCTGGAGTTCTTTTAAAGAACATCTGAGGGAGTTGCAAGTTTTGTTTGTATTTCCTTTTCTTGTCTTTGCCCCCAAAAATAGTTGAATGTGGATGAAACCAATACAGATATATAAGAGATGAGAGGCTGAGAGTGCACAAAACTCCTGAGACAAGAAAAACTCTGTGTCACCTGGCAAGATGAACCAGATATGGGCCTTCATTTAGAGCAGAGCCCTGACTGTTCCTACAGATAAACACAGGTATACAAGCAAGAACAAGAAGAGCAGTTGCAAAACAAACAAAAAAAAATTATCAAATACAACAGTGATAAGAGCAATATCATTCAGACTGGCCTCCTGATTTACTAGTTATTTAGTAAATTCCCTATTCTCCTTACTGTAAAAATTGCTGATAAAACAGGCACAATGCCTTGTATCTAAATAAAAACAGGAAAAACACAGGTGAAAGAACAGATTCTCAAAAAGCCACATACAGAACACAATTTGTTCAGAACAACCAAGGAAAAGCCCACATCTCATGACTACGTTGACTGATAAACAGTTCTGGTTTCTAACAAGCAGAAATATATATTTTTGTTCCAAATATTTTGTGTGTTTTAAAAACCTGAAGTTTCAGGAGAACCACTGTAAAGTCACATATCCCAGAAATCTCAAAAAAACTAGTTCAACCTGAAACCTCTTCAGGAAAAGAAAAAAAAAAAAAGAAAAATCATCAGGAAACCCTAAATGTTTTATCTACTTCAAAATGAATGTTTAAAAATGTGTAACAAAACATTGATTTGTTGTGTAAATGTAATCAATTTAATAAAAATTAATTATAAAATGTTTGATTCTCAACAGAACTGATATCCAGAAGGAATTGAAACAATTTTTTTGGCTCTAAGTTATGTTTTCTCCATCTCTTATTTAAAAAAATGAAAAATCAATTTTCTGTAAATAAAATAAAAAGATAACAAAGTTCTAACTATACAGAAGGATACATATTTCAGTCCTAATTAGGTGTGCAACTCCCAACACAGTCAAAAGAAGAAAAGAGTTGGTACTAAGCCTCCATGTAGACCTGGCTCTAAATTCTTTAGAGAATTTAATCCCCCTCCAACAGAGGATTGTTCAGAACCGTAAGTCTAAGCTGGAGGGCCTGGGTATGTTATGCAAATGGTTCAGTGCACTGTGTGCCCATCAAACACAGAAAATAATCAACTTGATTTGCAAGAACCCCCTACCTGTGATTCTGTAAAGCCCCTCTTGTTAATCCTCTCAATCCCTCCCCCACCTTGACTCCATCCTTTCTTTTCTTTTATCCTCTGATTCCATCTCTGTTATTTTTTCTCTCATTGTTGTTACAGCACACAGGTGACTGCCTGTTCCCTCTCTGGTTCATTCCTTTATACATCCCTTTCCAACTACTTCATTAATTATTACTCGTGTAAGCATCTCAGCAGTCCAATCACAGTACAGGTGTCTGCTGCTCCAATTAACATACAAATATCAACAAAACTGTGGGTTTTGCTGTGGAGAACTACAAAGTAAAGTACTTGCAGTGGACGTTTCTTAGAAAGCCTCTTCCATGCAAGGTGGGCAAACTGAGAAACCCTATGAAGGTACTCAATTGAAAAGGCTGCAAGCAGAAGTGGAGCCTGGAATCACAGGTTAATGAGAGGCAGCAGCTGACCTCCTAATAAGCAAAGAGGTATGGCAAAGATAGCAAAATCTGGAAAGCAAAGACCAGCAGCTCAACTTTTAGTGCAATAAGCTGGGGAGTGTACTGAAAGGATGTGTCCTGTGGCTGCAGCAGAAATCTAGGTGTCTGATTTCTGCAGCTGCATTCTGTGTGAATGGCCATGCCACATTTCTCAGGGACCTTGCAATAACTGAGATATGAGGTGCTGAAAACCCTGCAGTCAGCTAGGAAAGGCAGCATGTTTGAAACAGGAATGCAAAAAGAATTAGCCAGGCTTTGACACAACCTGCATAGAAAACCTGGCCTCATATAAACCAGCTTTAATGGCTCCCTACAGCTGGAGCCATAGGATGGATGGAGCTGTTTCACCTTTCTAATGATCATCACCTACAGAGGCAGTCATCTGGATCAAAGAGAAGGTTGCCATGCTGCCCTTCAGCAGTCCTCTTAATCCACAGAAACACACTAAAAGAGCAAATAACATCTTTAAGGCAGCTCAGGAAGATATCTCCTCCTCCTCCTCCTCTTCTCTAGAATTAACATTTCAAAGGCAAATAAGTCCTGATTCACAGAAAAGGACTCAGTGTCCCCACAGACTGGCTCATGCAGTGACTTCTTTGGAAAAGAGCAAGACAGACACTGAGTTTTGCTGGTTCAGAACATCAGGGATGTGGTTCATTCCACAGCAATGAAGGGGAAGCTAGAAGGGAGCAGGATCCAGTACATACCTAAGAGTGGGTGAGCACAGGCAAATCACTACTAAATTAATAGTAAAGAACACAGCTATATCTATAAATAAATCTATTCAATACAGCAGTATCTGAGTAACTACTATAGCTGTAGCACATAGTGTCTAGCTATACTTAGCAACATGACTCTGATAAGAAAAGCTACAGTTCCCAGACCTTGACAAGAGATAAGAAATGAGGAGACCATCAGAGCATCTACCATCTGTGTCTCCCCACCTGTCAGAAATTTAGGCCGGCAGATTTTCACCCACCTTGAAAAGGAAAGAAGGATCCCACCTCCTGTTTAACTCATGTGAAGCCAGACGTGTATAAACCTTCACAGATCCTGCCATCAGCAGCTTCAGAAGTGCCCAGATGAAGTCTATGATAAAGTAAAACAGTAGCAAGCAGGATCATACAGTTGGATCTCTTCATCTGCAGGCTGGAATATCACCCAGTAGACACCTGTGATATCTGAACAGTGGCAAGCAATTCAACTGCAAGAAACTCAATGGCATGCAGCCAAAAATGATGATATACTGCTTCATGGTCCAGTGGGAAGACTAGACCCTGACTAGAAGAAAATAGGCAAGCAGAGACTTTTCTAAAAACATATCTATGCTGTTACAGAGCCTGTCAGCTCTATCTTGCAATGACTGGGAGCCATCACCAAACTCACAACTGTAAAACCATGTCAGAGCTTCCCTCTCCTCTATTCTGTAATGTCTGTGGGATGACCACTCCAAGGGGTGGGATAGCTGATCTACAAGTTCACCCTCTCTGCTTCGGTCCATCTCTATCGATAATACGTATGATTCCACACATGTGTGTGGTTTTCATCAGTGTCACACTTCATTTACATTTCTAGAATGTACTGGGTAAATTATTTATGTTAAAAACTCATATCACCATTGTTGCAAGTCATGACATTAACTATTTAAAGATGTCATCCACAAATACTCACTCCAACTGAGCTTGATAAAAAATAATTTATCATTTTTAATTAATGAAAAATTAAGCACAAGGAATCATAGTCATATGTGATTTAACTTTATCACAAGTGATGCTCTCCTTAGTTTGGCCCCCATAAATTTTTTATATGCCACTGACCTTCCACTGATTTAGCAAATGTACATGTTCTCAGCAGCACTTTAACTGAGTTGGAATCCTTCTGAGGAAAAAACTACAGTCAAATTCACAGGACAAAAGCTTAGGATTTACACTGGGATTCAAATTCCCTTTGCACCAGTGGACATACAGATGTAGACAAATTATTTAATGTTTTCAGACCTTTCTGGTTTCTTGTCAGTTGTCTGGTCTTAACTATTCAGAGATGGATGTTTAGGGCAGAAGAGACCACAGTATCTCTCTTATCTTATACATAACACTGGATGCAGAAGACAACATCAACTTTGAACTGAAAGTAGTCAGAATAACTGTAACAGGTTTCTTTCAGATGTAAAAGAAATTCTAAATACACATAGAAAATTAGATACTGCAATGCACAAACAAGCCAGTGAAAGGTACCTGAATGTGTGAATGGGCTCACAGGTAAACAGAATAACATATTGGCTCCTCAGATCTGGTTGCTGGGTTGCCCAGCATTTTTAAAGCTCTTATTTCAGATGTTACTGGTATATTCTTTTGGGCATCAGTGTATAGATTACTGTGTAAGACATAATAAATCCTTTTTGCAAATGGTTACTCGACTAAGTTTTATGGTGGGTGTCAGGTGTCTAAGAACAACCTAGGAATTATATACTGTTCCTGATTGTAGTACTGGTTTTCCAATATGTACATAGCTGTCTACAAAACTACCAGTAAGACTGCATAACTATTTCATTTATTTTTTTAATACAGTAGAACTTTACAGTATACGTAGGGAAAACTTAATGACATCTGAGTAGCATATGAAACCAAAAAATATTAAATATGTGTACTTACATATGGAGCTTGAGTACAAATATTTATGAAATATAAAAAAATATTTTTATTAGGGTAACCTCTGAAACACCCCCAAGGTTTACAGGTTCTGACACCTACTGAAATGACACATTATAGGATCTGAAGTCCAGTATGTCACCTGTGAGCCCAGGCTTATCAAGAAAATTTTACCTTCTTGCCAAATATTTTACTGTCTCTGCTTTTCCATGCTGCAATGGCAGGATACTGCAAAAGGAAGCTCTTCTGACATGCTAAGAAGAATAATTTAATTTTGCACTGAAAGTAAGTCTTTTTATTGACTTCAGTGGATTTTGGATCAAGATCTGAGACTAGTAAAATGAATGTTAACCAAGTGAAAGCCTGTGTGGATGATTTTCGAACAGTGGAATACCGATTAAAAATGAGATCCGTGACTTACAAAAAGCTTTGATAAATTTGCATTTAAAAGCTTGTAAACCATTCCCAGGACAGGCTTGGATTCTTTTTTTCCCAACTTTTCTTTATCATTCACTTAGTATTCTTCTCTGTATATCTGTATTTTTAATTTATAATGGACCTCGTTCTTATTTTCACCAAAGACCACAATAATGTACTGCAATTTAAGAAGGGTAAAAAGGTCTTGTTTAACGTGATAATCAAACAATTATTTTTCAAATTACTCCAGCTATAATCACAATTAAAATCAGAGCAAAGCATATTATTCTGATCATTACTCAGCTGAAAAAGGTTACAGTCTAATAATCAGATTTTATTGCATAGAAAACTTGCGCATTTCTTATTCTTTTCTGCCTTTCTTTACTATCATTTATTGTAGGTTTTTTAACTTACATTATTATATGACCTCACTATACAGCACAGGGACATATCAGAGCCATATAGCAAAAAGGTTTTAAATTGGCATATTCTTAACACTGCAAGAAACAAGGTCACCTCAAGGTGATGGGCTAGCAGAGATGAAACCTCCCTTTCCTTCATGTTCTTGAATCTAGAACACTGGTGGCCATATTAAAGTAGTTTCTCTCACATATGCAAAGTCCTATCTAAATGCAGCTTTTAAGAGTCAATAAATGCTTTTACTAAATGAATACTGAAGTGTAAGCAAATTTCCCTTTAAATGACCATAAAATATACTTATCCTTCCCAAATATCCTTGCCGTGGATTACACATTTATGACTAATATTAACACAAGTTAAGAATCCTCTTGAAAAAGTACCTCTAATTTTGTTGTAGTTATTGGATCTGATTGGTTGGGGTTTGCTTGTTGAGGTTTTTTACTGCAGGCCTCCAGACTACACTTAAAACTACTGTGCTGATCACTCGCATTTATTAAAGTTCTCAAAACACGGTGCAGGAATGATGTTGGCAATTTCTGTTCTCCCAGGCATTTTTTAGGTTGGCTAATTACATTCTCTCTGCCTAAATTTCCCCTGCAGCTTCAGAAAGAGATGATTTCCTCCTTCTTTTCCACACAAATAGTTTTGCAGTTTCACCACATGCTGTTAGAGAGACCAAATACATTCTGACCTAGAAGAAGATATATTTCAGGTAAAAGAAAGAAAGGAAATTGAGACTTTTTGTTTGTTTATTTCACTACTTCTTAGAAATGTTCATGATAAAAAAAATTATTTTCTTAATCAGAAGGAAATTTCTGAAATCCTTCACATTTTTTTTCTAGGTTTATCACTGAATACATCTACACTGTATAAAATCCATAATGCATGCACTTCAAAAACCTTGATCTGACAGTCTTTCTTCCCTTAGGATTATTTTTCCTACTGGATCCATCTATTTTTCTCTACTTTTTATTACTATTTCTACTCTGCATTGAAGTTCTCTTTCCTGAAGATTATGGCATGCTTGGAAAAGCTGTATTTTTCATCTTCCATGCCTTCCCTCTTCTTGAGAAAAACTCAGAAAGTCTTCTAGAAATACTGATCAAATCTAATTTCAGGGACAGATGAAGTAGTCCTTTAACATACAGATTTAGATAATCAGTTGATGAAACATTTTGCACTGGTACCTTACACCAGCTGAGACAGGCTACCGGGTGTTTTCCAACCTGCTTGTACATATTTGTGTCTGTTTATTTGCATGGCCCTTCCACATATTCAAAGAGGGGGAAAACTTATCTTTCCTGCTCTCCACAAACCAGTGAGGTGGAATATTTTTCCTGGATTGGAACACATTAAGAAGGAGGTTTGCATTTAAAGAGTACTCACTGAAGGTACTGGCTGAGAGCTGGGTACCTGCCTGACCCTCTGTGAAAATCACTCCTTCCATCACACATTCATCACCATTAACACTCTGTGATCACAGCCTCCCTGTCCCTGGAGAACCCCAGGAAAGAACCCACCTGGGATGAAAGCCTGACCCAGAAGGAAGAAACATGTGGACTAATTTCACTTTAGATTAAACTCAAGCTGGACCACAGCAGCCTTCAGTGTCAATGATTTGACAGATTACTGAGTAATATTTTATGACATTTAGGGAGGGATTTTTCAAAAGGATGAGGTGTTTATTTCTTCTGAGGTTTTGCATTTTAAGGAGAGAACAGCCCTTCCGCTGACTGGATTTTGAAAGCAGGCAAACTTAGAGAAACTAGTTTCATTTTTATTTTTAAACTCTCCTTCTCCCCAACAAAAATAATGTTGCTTTCTTTTGATGAATCTGCTTCAATTATCCACAATTTCATTAAATATTAGTGCAGCAAGCCTAGGAAATATCTTTTCACTGAAAGACAGGGTTTTTTTCCATCTCAAGTGGTAGAGACCATATCTCTCTCACATAGGAAGAATATACAGGAGTGTATATACAATGTAGCACCTATTCATATAATTCCAAACAGAACATATACACACAGCTTTAGTGTGGCTGTAATATAGATATATTGAACAATACTAACCTTCTTTATAGTGGGAACATACTTTTTATTATGCACATGAATTGACTATTAATAAAAACTGTTTGCACTTACATAGTACTTCACCCAAAAAAACTCAGTGGGGCTTTCTCAGTGAAATAATTTCTGGTTTGTAGAGATCAGGAGCTATCACTTCCAAGTGCAAAATTTCAGTGCAGCTTTTTCAACGTGGCAAACTGGGAAGTGGGTCAAGAAATAAACACTTAAATCATAGATTTTTAAAAATTGTTGCATTTATTAATATCACCTCTTCACTTTGGAGAAGTAAGACTCCTACACACACGAATATAATTCAGTTAACTTGAGTATTGAGTACTGACATCTGTGGAGATGCAGTGACACAGGTTGTAGGCAAACAAGGAAAGCACTCCAAGTTCCTGACAGGCTATTGTAACCTATATTGAAGCCTGTGCCCCTTTTGATGGTAGCTGAATCAGCTGTAGAAGTCAGCTACACCACAGACATACTCCAAGCCTAATCTTTATTTATGTTGGGATCCTCCTCACCAACCCACAGGTTGGTTTTGTCACAGAGGTGCCCTAGCAAGATATAACTACATACAGATTTGGCTGTATCTCCAATGCTTCAGGGACCTAGATAAAGAAAGCATCTAAACCTCTATGCCTCCTGACTTAGCTCCACAAGGCTACATTGCTGAATATGCAAACTTGTTACGACACATCTGTTGTCCAAATGGTGGGAAAACCAGCTAAACTCACACTGTCTGCAGATCCTGCCTGGTTGCAAACACCATCAACACCCTCAAAGAGCCACTTCATGGCTGACTTTTCTAATCCACATCAACCATTTGGTGAGCATCAATCACATACTATTAGCTTAGAATATCCTCACTGAAAGCAAGGGAATCCCAAGGCCCAAAGAAGTGTGGGAGTTTTTCCTCACCGAATTTCCTTTTAGCACAGACTTGGCATGTTTGCAAATCCCACCTTTAGGGTAGGCTTAGATTCACTCTTGAAAGAGCAGCAGCTGTGTGTAGCGTGATTTTAGTGGTTCTAACATCACAGAAGCAGACTGAGCAATGGACAAATGCTGGAATCTGGAACACTTCCAGAAAGGACCTAGCCTTAGACATTTTTAACTCAGGACTGCTGGTGCTTTGCAGTGGGGTTTTCTTTTGCTTTTACTGCATCTGTAAGCACAGCCTCGACCTGAACAGCTAAAGGCATGATCCTAATTATAGGGTCAAGTAAACAGGTAGCTTGACACATCTTAAAAATAATACATACAGCTTTTTTTATTTCTCTGCTTCTGAGCTTGTGGGTCTCTGATGTGACAAGCATAGCACTTACTGTTAGCCAGTTAAGATACACTGCTTGATCATTATGAACCACCAGGAGAGAAAAATGCTTTTATCAGGATTATTTTACAGTTTATTTAGAGATGTGAGTGCAGAGATACTCTAGGAAGAACAGTGCACCTATCCAGTGTATTGTCATACAAGAAAAGACAGGCCTTGAGGCTCAAGAGAGTTGTCAAGTACACAGCTCTTGCTCCCCTCAACTTTCAGAGCACACTATTTTTACAAGCAAGGCTCACGGCATGTTTGCCATTCAATTGCTGGAAAATCTTTTCTGTAGAATAATTGGGGCACAGTAGCTGAAGGAAGAAAACAAAAAGAGGAAGGAAGCAAGCCATGCCATCATGTGAAACATATCTATTATTTCACTTGGATATTTCTTATACACCTGATGACAAGTAAAAGAGAGATTAAATTAAAAATATCATTAAGTTATATTGTTGTCCCCAAGGTATATACGTATATGTTTTGGGTTTTCCCTCTTGCCATCTTTAGCAAAGTTTCAGTAATAATGAAAAGGAGATGAAAACCCAACAAGTTCTACCAGGCAAAGTGCCAGAGCTCCAATTACAGCAAGTATGATGGGAAATAAAGTAATAGATTTTAATTGGTGCTCAAGGGGGAAGGTCAGCCTCTTTGGAACAATGGGAGTCTTGGCTGGTAATTGATGAATGCTCCTGTGAGAGCTTGCAAATGGCAGTAACACACTTGAAACAGTAGCAAAAGGAAAGGTTTGGCATCCTGGAACACATGGAGAATTTTGCTGGTAGAGGTGGTATAGAAAGAGAACAGTGAAACAATTCAAAAAGGAACGTGACTTGCAAGATAGCTCTCAGCTCCAAGGTTTGGAATGTCAGATATTTCTGTTGGAGACATTTATTTATTTTCAAGTTTAAAAAGGAAGATTGCCATGCACACTGGTGTTAGGCATACAGGGATCTGGGGCAGAAGATAATTTGTGAACTTTGCCCACTGCTACACTGAATCACGGAATGAACTGAATTAAGCTGTGTCTATCGCTCCATAAGAACCTAGTGCTATTCTCCCAAACAGGCTTTGAATGATGTTTCATGCTTTCCTTTCTTCACTTTTTTTTTTTTTGTGAATAGGTTTTTTTATATACAGGTTGCTTGCAGTTTGCGATTCCCTCTCAGAAAGAAATGGTATAAAAGGAGACCAGATCTTCCACAATCACAAGAATTAGGAGGAAAGATGATTTTGCAGCTATGGTTTCAACCAAAATCCTGTATTCAGTTTCTGTTTGCAGCTGATCAGATTCTGACCTTAGCAGAACATTCATTTGATCTCATTCATAAACAAGGACTGACAATATTTCTTCTCAAGTACGTATTAACAAAAAACCTATAAATGACCAAAGGTCTCAAGTAGAAGCAGATAAACTGTCACGCTTTCTTCCCCAGTTGATACTGTCTGGCTGGCTTAGTTTATCTGCAGTTGTTCTTTCCTTTCTGGAAGCTGAGTAACATGACATTAGGGAGGGCATATGGATGTGTTTGCATTTCTACCTTAATCGCCAAAAGCTAAGCATAAATTGTTGTCATTCAGATTTGCTAAGCTATTACATTGATTATTTACCATTAGTAATTGTAATAAATGGGAGACAAGTTGTGCACCAGAATCCAAAGGAACAGATGCCATTCAAACATGGAGGAAAAAATATCTTCCTACAAATTCTTAACTTATAAATAGGACAGAAGAATCTTGGTCTTGACGCAGAAGGGTGAGTCACAATAATATCATTTTATGTTCTCAGGGCTGCATAATGTCCAGGAACAGCTGTAAGCCCATTGCCATGCTTATTATTAAGGAATTACTTCTAATGAATTGTCTTTACCAGAAAACTACATCCAGGGCTCAACATGCTCAAGAGTAGAGTTCACAGAAATTGCTGAACCTATGAAGAAACAGAGACCAGCAACCAGACCACATACACATAAATCCTCTAAAATATATTCTGTCTGAAAAAACAACACAGCAAAATAATATTCAAACTCTGTGCTACGTGCTGTGCAATGGAGCCCTAAAACAGGGAAAGGTGATTTTTTTTTTTTACCGTATCTGATGAGGATACACCTCTTAATTTTACATTAAGATTAGGCATCACAAATTGAGATTCTGTTGATAACATGCAGTTGTATGGAGAACATATTCCACAGCTTTCTCTTTATGGTTTGTGTGGAAAAATATATTGATACAAACACATAACCATCTCATCATTCTGCAGGAGAGACAAAACCCTGAGAAATGCCTGCACATAGAGAATTGGTAATCCAAGGACCAGATCACAGTTCCTCTCTAATTCTCCTTATTACCTCTAATAAAGAAATTACATATATGGGATTGGAGACTGAAGAGATTTTGTGTTTAAACAGAAACCTAAATGCATATGTGTAATGGAGAATTCAATGTTTTCCTGCACTGAAACTGTTCAAGGCAGACTTTTAACAACAACAGAATCACCAAAGTGATTAAGAATGTAAGTACGATTACCATGTCCCACCGTTTTCAGCAGAATTTATCTTGGTAAATCTCTAAAGAACTTTAAAAGAAAACATTTCAAAAAAAATAGTTTTAGCTTTTTGCACCCAAAAATTGTTATTTTAATATCAATCTCTTGAAGACAGAAAAGTCTTAGATGACTTCAGCAGGAAAAAAAGTCATTTTTTGACTAGGAGTAAATGCTTTCAATCAACATGATTTTTTTTCTTTCTCTAGATAACAAAATCCATTATTTGTAATATTTGATATGCAATAGAAAACTTTGCGATTTTGATTCTTACTTGTCAAATTGTGCTAAGTTAAATGTTTCTTATCATTTGAAAATATTTCACCAGCTTCTTAACTGTACTGTCAGTTTCAAAAAAAGCAACAAAAGTGTACTGGCTCACAAATTTATGGTAAGAGTTGGCCACAATCTAAATTTACTACCATATATTTCCCACAAATCTTCACATGTTCTTCTTAGCAAATGTGCACATAAATACTGTGAAGGTACAAATGTGCCCTGAACATTCACCATGGTCTGATTTCACTCCCTTATCTGTGAAAAAATGCTTAGGAAACAGTGGTCTAGGGCTTAATCCATTGTATCAGAATACTTAGCAAGAACTCCTCTGAGAGTTCTTCATTAACATATTTTGATCTACCTGATTAATGTCAATCTCTACACCACCCTCAGCACTGGCTCCAATGACTGCCATTATCATTGCTAGGCTTCCTCAACAGCTTTCTCTCCTTTGTGCTCACTTATCCCTAAAACATTTACCTTTACAGAAACCAAAGTTCAGTACTTCTGAACACAGTAGAAGAAATTCCTCCACAGAAAAACTGAGTTTGTGCAAATTTGTGAGAGGCCTGTGCCCATCTGAAAGCCACATCATGGTAAACAGAAAGGTAATGAATTCTGTGTGTTCCCACCCACAGCCTCCCTATGCCATTAATCTCAAAGCTGTGGTAAGCATTGTATTTTCCTTGCTCCCCAAGTTATATGCTCTTCCTAAATGCTTTAATTCCTTTTTTGCCTACTGAAAAAGAGGTGGAGAGATAGGAATCAAAAGACAAAATAGAAAAGACACAGACTACAGTGCCTTATTTTCAGTAAGTTCTGACCCTTGAATTCTCTTCTTTGTCTAAAATTTGACTCTTTTTTAAATTATTATTATTCTGGCTCTGGGAAACCTCTCTTTGTCCCTGCAATAAAAAACCTAAGCCTTTCACTAAAAGGGAAAGGTCATTTATGGTTTTTGCAATATCTTTTTCATACCAGACACTGAGTTATTCCCATTTTCTCCAAGAAGCCTGGCTGCTTCCTTAAGGACCTCTTACTCTCAGTATGTTATATAAGTCATCACTTATCGGTCTCTGATTCTCGCACTATTTGCATACAAGTCAAATTCCACATTTTCTTAGCAGTAGATGACTTTCTAATTATATTCATTAATCTTTGCCATGACTCCACTCTCTCTGCATTTACTAGCACTTATCAATCAGAAATTTCATAATCAAGAATATTTTTCTTGTTTATTTTCTTCACTTTCTTCTCCCTGTATTCCAAGTACAGCTAGACAGAAGGCAAAACCCCCAAGTACCCTGTCCTTTCATCATTCATTTCTTCATAACAACATATCTAGACTACAGAAGGAGTGAGCAGTTGCAATCTGCTGGTAAGTATGCCCTACAGATTACACTATCTGCTAATCAAGAGAGAGTACTTTGCTGCAGGCCTAGCAAGGGAGGGTTGAATTCAGAGCTTCCATGGCCAATATTCATACAACATTTGTTATTTTTTACATTATCATTTCCAACGTGCAACAAAATTGAATGGCCATTGAATGGTTATGTCCCAGTATCATGTCCTTTTTCCCTTTAAGGTGAACTTCTGTAAGTGTATAGTATGAAGACAACTCTCACAGCTCATGACCAACAAACTATGCTCCTACCACAGCACAACACGGAAAGGAGATAAAACAGAGACTTAGTTATGTGTCTTTAACAGCTCAAAATCCAGAAGGTTCCTGAAAACTACCCTGCTGTACATATTTTTAGCCCAACTTTATGGGACACTGAACAAACTCATTTTCAACTGCTCGGGACCAGTTTTTCATAGGAATAAAATATCAATATTATGGCAACTGGCTTTCTTCCTGGTTTAAACAGCCTGTCTTACTTACAGAAATGGATGGAGCTACAAATTTGAAAGTAAGACAGGTCTGTCCTTGCACTACCATCAATCCCAGCTGCCTGTATATGGTTTGCAACTAACAACATATTTCTCCTCTGCTCTCTAAGCTGCTGGTATATATCTCTCCTTGCCAAAAGGGATATCATCTGTTCCAGAGTATTTGGTAAATCATGGAGGAATTAAAAAGGGATAAAAGAATTGAAGGACATCCAACAAGATATTATCTTGCATAAATTTTAACTCTCCAGTTTGCAGAAAACAGGGAACAGAGTCAGAATGGAAAGAACACTTTTGAAACTCTAAAGTTGATTCCATGGCTTATACCTTCCTGTCATTAGTTTCAACATTCAGTGTGCCCTTGGAGACTTCTGTGAGATACAGTGGCATGCTGTAGTGCTACTCTGAGTGGGAAAATGTCAAAACTGCCACTATTTTTGATAGGCTTACAAGAGCAAAAGTGGAATAGTGGGTTTGATTTCACCTCATATTCAAGAAGAGATATGGATATAGAGTAATGGCAAGGGATTTTTGTGTAATGGCTATTGTGAGAGCTGTCATATACTCCAGCCATGAATCAGACAATTTGGTAGTAAATGCAGACAGACATTCTGTCTGCATTCCAAATTATTCCAAATTATTCACTTGGAAAGATGAGGCTCTGTTTTCAGTTTGCTAACATGGAATAATTGTTAATTATGGGTGTCCCCATAAAGTCAGTATCAAAGACTAACAATACAGCACTAGCTCTACAATCACTCCACTTCATACATCTTCACTGACTCCAGAGAAACTACCAAACTGCTAGATCATATGCAAAAGATGTGAGGAACAATCCATCTTTTTAAACTAATACAAATTTTGTCTTTATCCTCATTTTCGTATGAGATGGGAAGCAGAAGAGAGAGTCTTCTGAAATGGAAATCAAGCCTATACTTGTTTATCTGTTTCACAGGTAGAATTACTCTTGAATCTAAAGATATTAAAAGCTGAAGTGAAAACAGTAATTACATTAACCCAAGGACATCCCAAGATTACCAGATTTTTCAGTTACTGTCACCAGAGGTTTGTGATAGCAGTCTGCTTAATTCATCATTATTGCTGAACTGCAGAAAATTAAAGACTTAATTCTTAGTGTGAGACATCCCTCTTCTCATGGGTAGTAAACTGTTTGTGTGTGTACAGTGTTATCAGAAGTCCACTGAACCGCCCCTGCAGTCCAAGATAATGCTCTTGTAGGTTTGGGATTTCAGTCTTCTTCTGATGATCTGAAATCTTAAGATCAAACTGCTGAATGAAACAGAGTTGGGCCACTGTATTTAGAGAAAAGATAGAAGTGAAAAGAACCCCTGTCTACTCCCACTGGAAGACCACTGGAGTAAAGAAATGTGTAGTACTATCTAAGCCAAACTGCCTATCAGATAAGTAAAAACACCAGTTTAATCCCACACCACCTTCTCTCAACTTCCTCCCTCCAAAACATTCTCTCTGAAGCAAATGATGAGGCTACAAAGAATCATTACTTGGGGTCATAGATAGGAAACATGTTGTTTACCATCCTGTGCTAGACAGTGTTTAATCCTAACAGAAGCTTTAATTTGAACAAATTTATGTTTCAAAACTCTGCAGCACAAGGTGGTTCCTCCCTTTAGAAAGGTACAAAAACACTCTTAGTAAACATCTCCTTGAAACCTCCTGTCCACTAGAACATTGAAGAAAAAAAAAGCGTAAACAAAAAAACACCAACCACAAAACCCCAAACAATACCAGCCATTCACATATGCTTTTTTGGACCCTTATGACTCTCTTTGAAGGCTGCACTCACAGCCTACAGCTAACGAGGACCTTTCCTTCCAAATGAAAAGAGGAGAGCAAGAAAATAGTTTATTTTATCTCAGCAAGAGTGGACTGCAATTGCACATCATGTTATTGGCATGACTGACAGAGCCTGGTTTCCCACTGTGCCTAATTTGCTAAGGATGCCATCCCTTGAATGCCATGGGGCTGACTCAGTCTACAGAGAGGTGTGCTCAGAGCTCTGCTGAGCTCTAACCTCTGCAATATAAACTGAGAGCCTTCACACTAGATTTATAGAGGCTACAAGGAGGACACCAGTGGAAATTACTGGTTTTTCCTTCACTGAAAAAATCAAGACCTGCCATCACATCAGGGTTCTGAAAGCCTCCATGGTGAGGCAGGTCAGAGAGGATTTTTAGAAGTGTTCCCAATCTGATTTTAGCAAGTGAGGGATTTTAGCAGACCTTTGGGAAGCAGCAATGCCAGGTGGAACTGTTCACCTGTGTGAACATTTTCCCTGACTCTCAGAACAGTGGGTACAAAGGCAAGTGGAAAGCACATGGGTTTGGGTCTTACCCTTTCTATAGGTGGGGAGTTTACATTTCAAAACCAGAACTTCCCCAAAGCGAATAAACTCACCTAACACCACAGGATAGAAAGTAGCACTCAATCAGCCATTTCAGCTAATGAGGGTAAATTTTCTACTGTCTCAACTAATAGAAACTTCTGCCAACTATTCTGTGCAGCACCACCAGTCAATGCTAGAAAGAACAGAAGGTTAGGCTACCATTCCTTTAATTTCCTTTCATTTAAAACTCATTAATAGAGATAATTTTGAAGTAGTTGGGGATCTAGCCAGCATTGAAACCCATGCAATTATATTTACAATAAATATCTGCTATCTTGGTGCTGCACACACAACAGGACAATACTTAACACACTGTGATAAAGGTGATAAACACAAGCACTAAACATAAAGGAAGAGGAAGGCATCTGTAACCAACTGATCTTTAAAGAGAGAAAAAAAAAGGCAACACTGTTCCACACAGCAATTAAAATGTGAACAGTTGGAGGAATAAAGCAAAAAATCAAGGCAGACCTGTGGAAAGGGAGAAAAAAATAAAACAAACAAACAAAACCCTACCACAAAAATTCAAACCCAAAGGAAATATCTGATGCACCAGTTCTATTAATAGCATAAAAGTCACTGGCAGATACTATTACTCAGCATTTATTAATTACATGAAAATACACAGATACAAGGGGTTTGAAAGTGCAAAGTACGAATGGGCTGCACAAACTGGCTCTTTGCAGAGAACACAGGGTGCTTCCTACGAAGATGCAGCATCTAAATTAGCCAGCAGCACTTTCTGAGTCAAAGAAAACCTCTGGTTAAATAAATTCTAGAGTCCCCACCATGACCCATTCACTTCTTATGTGTGTAAGCTTATGATTTTCCATGCAATGGATAAAAACAACTATCTGAAAGGTTTTTATAAAGAAAGACTGTAAAGCTTTGTGCATGTGAGTTTCTAGGAAAATGAACAACACACTGCTGTGAAAACGGAATTTCAAGGTATCAACTTGGATTTCTATTTCAGTTAGTAACCCATCAGCATTATTCCCAAACAGAATTTTTTAATGTAGAATCATTCAAATAATTTTATTTCTCATCAAAAAAGGCTCCATGAACCTAGCAAATAAACCAATGTTGACATATGTAAGTCTAGGGATTTACTGCACATTGCACATATCTCTTCTGGAGACTTGTTGACAAATACTCAAACAGGCTCTGTGTCTTCAGCAAGATCCATGTGGGACATTTTTTTCCCTGTGATCTGTGCCATCAGTCATACGACCAGGTAGCACAGTAAATTCAGTAAAAGAAAGAATACTAAAAAATGCTTCCACTTCTGTTTGCCTAGACTTATATATCACTATGTTAGTCACCACTTTCTGTCATTTCCTTCAGAAAATATTGTAATTCAGAAAAATACTAAGCAGCAGCCATAGGTTGTCAGTTTGAATTGTAAATAATGGTTGACTTTGTTCTAATTTTTGTTTTCCAAGCACCCTTTTGCAATATGACATTGCCTGCAATGTCTGGCTAAAGGATTTAATTTTTTTCAATAGAGAGACAAGAACTGAAGTCAAAAGCTTTTAGAAATAAATTGGCATTCATGGGCAGTGGGAAGCTCTGCAAATACTGGGTATTTATAGCCACATTTTTTCTTCTAGATGGAGAAGAGCAAATAAATTACAATTTATTCAACACATGTTGTTGTTTGTTCGTTTCCAGAATGTGAAAATAATCAGAAATTCACGAGCAAATATATCAATTATTTCAATAAATCAAATTACACACATTCTACATTTCAGTGTTCTAACTGCTGTGCTTTGCCAACAGACAAGACATACATAGATGGTACACTTGTTTTTTCTCATTAGAAGCAACCAGTCCTGAGTCAGCTAAGTTCAAAATTTACCTTCTGTTTCAATGGAACTACTCCTAAAAGTTAAATACATGCTAAAAGAATTTTTTTTTTTTCCAAAACAAGGCAGCTTCAGTAAGTTAAGCACATACTGACCCCCCTTATGGATCACTGCTGCAGCAAGGTCTCTCATCCAATAACTTCAAGATGAAAAATGCACCATTTCTTTTCCACTAGTGAAGAAACCTTTTCTCTCTGATAAGGAAGGCCTTGTGGAACAAATGACATTGAGGGCAGCAGGTGGAGTCAGAAAAATCACCACATATAACTAATATTTAGAGAAAACACACCGTTTGCATATGCCCTGCATTAACTGTATAAACCCTTCACATGAGTATGAGTGTTATAAAATTCACAGAGTTTAGAGTAGTTAAGTCCTACCTTTAAAAAATATTTCTTTAAAAAAATAATTGGGGATTACGCACCCAACCCACGTTGGTGAAAAAAAGATGCAACTTTCAAAGCAACTAGAGTTTCTGAAATTGTTATCAGAATTTCAGAGGAAGAGAGGGGATGGAGTCTCAGGATGCACAGATTTTTGCTGAACATGCCTTCAGCTTTTCATTCCACACCAGGTATAATAAAGACCTTGAGTTTCAGTATTTTGAGTGTGGAAACATAAGATAGCTCTACACTTTCTTCCACATGCTCTCTTAACCTCAGGGAACTATTTGGGTGCCTAAAATTAAATGTTTATTGAAGGAATGGCCTGATATTCTACAGAAACAGAGAGCATAAGCAGGGCCTCCAGAAGTTCTCCCTGCAAGCCTAACTCTGCTCCTGCTGGAATAAATTTTGAGAAATTCAATCTTAGACCATTACACAGGTCCTCTCATCCCAGGTGTTGCAGTTTTCCTCTGGCACTGTCCCATATTGACTATAGGCCAACTTTAGAGCAGTCTACTGCCAGGAAAAAAACAAAGTGCCTGTTCCACACTTCTGCCTGAAAGTTTTTTTCCTTTTATCAGTGTAGTTTTTGAGCTGGAAAGGGATTAGTTTTCAGGCAGGCCAGTCCTGGATCCAGCTCACCAGATGGTTACACAAACAAGGGTAGCAGAGAAAGGGAGGGAGTGGGAAGGTGCAGCCAGAGGTGATGAAGGCTTTTCAGAGTCAGCCTGCACTTCAGTTGCTTAAGAAGCTTGCTGAAGGACATGTAAGTAATCTGATAATTTCATTATTTAGCTCCTAGAGAAGAGTTTCATATCCTCTTAAGGGTCAGCTGCAATGAGATGACATCTCTCCACTAATTTGGGGCCATTTAATTGCAATTTAATCTGCTAAGCATTGTCCTGTCTGGTTAGGACAGCTCACTCTTCCTTCCATAGTCTGTCTTAAAGAACACATAATTGTTTCAGTATAGTGAGAACAGCATAATAATGACCTCAGCTCCCCAAACACACACAGATTCCTTTAGAGGTGAGTCTTTACTAACATTTTCTGCTGATGCAATTCAGTAGCAACTCGAACTGTGCACAAGGACAGAAAACAAGGAGTAGAAAACAAAAAATTTGTCAAAAATGTATCTCAAAGAAGGTCTCCAGATTCCTTTCATGAATATGTCAGCGTTATAAATTCATAGTAAATTGTTAGTTAGTAGGGTGTCTGGATGATTAAAACCTTCTGGGCTTCAGAAGGCATTTTCTCTGCAGGAATTTGTCAAATCCTGTTCAGTTCACTATTGGGAGTACTTAAAAGACAAATGATGTTACATACAATCTGGTCACTGTAGATGCATTTCCGCCATTTTAACAAGTCTCTCTCCCTTTCAGACAACAAAATCATCACCATCCACAAGATAAGTAAACAATTACATGCATGGTACCCATGATGCCTATCCATTTAATAGTCATCTTTCCCTCAAGTATTACTGGTAGCTAGTATAGGTGGTACAATTTGGTTTATATTTTAGTAAAGATACACATTTGCTCAAGGCAAGAGAGGCAGAAAGATTCCTGACATTTAAATAGTCACGGATACTGAGGAAATTTGAAGAGATCGCCAGGACAGAAATAGCATCACAAAGCCAAAATGTGCCAACCACATCATCACCTACCTTACGTTTGTTTGTTGGACAAACATACAAGTAGCTCAAAATAGTCTTCAGACCAACTTTATCATTCAGTTTCTCATAGGTTGTCCCATAATCTGTTGACCTACAATTCAAGAGAGATTCTTGTAAGTACAAACACTTAATCACAAAACCACAAGTCACTTGGCAGCTTTTCAATATAAGTCATGCTTTAAATAGCAGAATGGCTCTCTAGAGCTTTTTCAATGATTCATGTAGTATATAATGATACTTAATTATATACACACAGCATCATGTGAGTGTTTATAATTTGCATTTAAATTAGATAAGGAAAAATTAAACCAGCATCTTCCCAAAGCATCTTAAACATGTACAATAAGAAACACTAATTTCTGCATATAGATGATGATAATGACTGTCAGAAATGCTAAATAGAAGACAGCAAGACACTAAGGTTATCATATATTCCAAGCTTAGACTAATTTTGTTAAGATGTCTTATCTCAGTGTATTCCAAGGAAGCTTCTCTCACATCGACTAGAAGAGAGAATGGACACGTGCTTCATTCTTGCTTTAAAAGCCACCAGTCAGTAGAGAAAACAAAATACTTCTGAAATGCCATAAAAACACTGACTACATGACTTGGGAAAGAACAAAAGAAGTGAACAAATGAAACTTTCCAGTGTTCCTGTAAAGACACTCTTAACATGGAACTGGAACCAAGATCAGTCATCAGCAGAAGTTTTGTTCATTATGCTGCTCATGTTTGCCTGAATTCTGTCCCAGTATCCTGGGGATTTAGATAATCAGCCCAAAACAGTAGAGTTGGTGTCCATAAAGTGCAGAAAGGGACATGTATCTGGGTAAGAGACATTTAAAAACGTAACACATACCTGTGCATCATCTGTAACATGCACAAATGGGTCCATATAGAACTTCACTTGCAAGCAGTAACATGAATTTTCCCTTCTGCTAAGCAATCCAAACCCACACATTCTAAAGTAAAATCTTGACACTCATTGTTTGCAGGTTCCCTCTAATCAGGGTTAACAGTGGCTAAATTCACAAAGGCTTTAAAGACATTTGATGCGGACCTTTTTTTTTTCCCTGTGGAATATGGAAGGTGTTAAATTTCTGAATCAGGTACCATACCTACATTCATATCACAGCTTCTGGGATTTCAGATTTTGCAATCAGTACATGAATAAAACAAAGCAGCAGCTTAGGGATTTACCCATGAAAGATGAATTGCACTAAAACGTGAATCTGCATTAAAGTTGAATCTTCCTATTTAGAAACTTTGTAGAAGCCTTTGCACATATCTGCCTGCTCATGTAACAATCAACCTATGATTTACATTCATAGATTTCTTCTTTCCCCCAATAAACACACGCCCTCCTGTGTGCATATATGACCTTTGGTGTTTAGAACATTAACATCAAATTCTCATCAGCTGACTGATTTTCCCCTTTATAAGGTCTTCTCTCTCAGGAGCACATATAAACTAACTGAGCTATTTCCTTGCTGGACTGAGGACTAGGATACTGTTATGATTATTACTGTTACTGAATATTTCAGAGATGCTCCAGCATCCAGGTGAGGGGATCCACAGCAGGATGCTGAACACAGCCTTGCCAAGGACCGAGGCTTCACTTTGTTACCTCATCCCACCTTACCACCCAGTCTTCTCAGAAATAATTATTTCTGCTGCTCTCTGCCTAAACCCCAAAACCTACCCTTTGTGAAGCTCGAGCAACAAAGACATGTAAAGACTGTAAGGACTAAATCTGACCTGCTGAGTTAGAAAAAATATATTAATGAATTAATGTAGTTTTTTCTTATACCAGTGACAGTGAATTTAAAATGGGATCTTTCAAAACGCGACAGAAGCAAAGAAAATCTGAGACATAAAACTTGCTTTGAAATTGTTCAGGAAAAGCAGCCAGTACCCCTGCCACAACACAGCAAACTTATGTCAACAGCCTATTGCAAAAGGTAATCTCAGAATTGCCAGCCACTTCTTATTTGAAATCTCTAGGCAATTGTTTTGCATTCATAGCTTTATTTACAGGTAATACTATACAGATGGAAGCGTGTGCTTCTGTCAACATCTATAAAAGAAAATGAAAGATTTAAAAGCTTAGAGAAACATCATTTCTTTTCAGATGAACACATTCACAAGCAATTGAAGGAGCTACTATTAGAACTTACGCTCATTATCATATTCTGAACTGACAATAACCAGTTCTTCTACCTCCCCAGTTACCAGTTTTTCTTCTTGCACCCCTTTACAATTACCCTTAATTTTAACAGGGAGACAAATGTTATATACACAACAGCAGACAGGCATCCATTAGTGCTTTTACACAAAGAAATGGCAATATATACATTCACAGAGCAGTGAAAAAAACGAATTACATCAAAGGAAACACTACACATGTGTGAAGCCACTGTTGGGATCTAACCCAGAGGTATCACCAACCTGCGTTCTTCTTATTCCTATTATATACAAGTACACAAGCAGGCATTGATTAGCAGCTTAGATAACGAGCTCTTTGTCTTATTAAATGGGTGTTATAAAGCAGCATGAGACTCCTAATCCATGAAAACATATCAACTATTGGATAGATGGGGAAGCCAGCCTAACCTGGAAGTGCTGCAAAAGACAGATGCACCTCAGCAGGGTGTAGGCACTAATGACAGTGTAGGATCAACAAATTCAATCCCAGTTATCTGAAGGGGAAAGGATACCAGCATCTCCCAGATTTTGTGTGTGTAGAAGGCTGCTTCTCTGAAGCTCTGCAGAGAGAACTCAGTTTTAGTCCATCTTTATAATATAAATGGAACGCCTGGATAAATCATCAGAAAGGACAAAACCCAGGACCTGTAGAGCTGAAAACACAAAAATTAAACTCTGCTTTCTAAACAGCTACAGTTACTGAAATAACTATATGCAAATGAGGGAACAGTAAGCCCTATTTTATTGTCTCTTGGGTGGACGTGTTGCAATGGTTTCTCAAATTGTTGGTTGGGGCAGAAGTGGGACGTGAGTGTTACATTGCAGAAGTTACCAAAATGCAGATGTCAGTAGAAAAATAATATTCAGAAAATAAAAGTAGACTCAGTTTTGAACTTCACACCTGCCCCACCACATTAATTGTAATTGCCATCATTAAATCCCAAATGTTACCAGTAACAGTTTAAAATCTGACTCCCTATTTTTTCAGTAAAGCAGAAAATGCAAGAAGACAAACATTTTCATTATTACTAGCTCATTTCACAATATAAAAAAATACCAAAATTGTGGGACTGAAGCTCTGACTTCCCTAGTAATAAATTAAAACAAAACTAGAAACATCTAGAATAATTTCTATTTTGCAAACTATTTGCAAGAAAGTTGACATTTAAATAACTTCATTATTATTCATTGACAGGGCTTTTCCCTCTCCTCCTGTCAGGGTAAATGACATTTCTATTACAGTATTATAATAAACTCCTGCACATTTTAAATAAAGTCGCTGAATTCCACTAGTCCACTTACTGTCACGAATATATCTCAATCCATTCCTACCAATATTTCACAATTATAATAGGCATTCTGAATCAACCAGTAAAATGAACCCAATGGAAATTTTCTTCTTTCTCAACAAGCACAGACTGACATCCAGAGGACTGTCAATATGAATATATAGATTAAATAAATTCCTGAGCAAGTCGCGGTTTATTCTCCTTTGTTACAAATTTAAGGCTGCCTGTAATTATTTTACATATGCTGCTGAAGGCTTGAAGAATCATACAGTTGATCATTGGGTCAGGGTTTTCTTTTGCATCACAATCTTCTGGAACACTCCATGAGAAAAAAGGAAAAACGTTACTTGCAGACTTTAAGCTGTTTCATGTCTCCTGCTTATTGGAGTACAGCTTTCTGCCCAGGTTAACAGATTAAGTTACTTGTTATAACACACATCATTAAGAAGCAATCACTTTAATTGGCACTACTTATTTTTTTTTCTTTTCCCACCAGCTACACCTTGTTTTAACTTGACTGTTTCCCCCACCTCTACCACGAGGAAACTGTGTTTCAAGTCCTCACCCTCTTTCCTCTACAGTTTAACCTGCTGCTCTGACCGTGGTCTGAGTGGCAGCCAGCCAGCCCTGGGAGGCAGGACCAGAAGCTGCTAGAAACCTGTAATGTGGTCAGTGAGCAGCAGGGCAGGGCATGGTGTGGTGACCAGCAGTATGAGGAGATAGGCTCTGGCCTGTTTCTCCTTCTGCACATGAATTTACTCCTGGCAGAAATCAGCCGGCTCTGGCCTGTTTCTCCTTCTGCACATGAATTTACTCCTGGCAGAAATCAGCCGGCTCTGGCCTGTTTCTCCTTCTGCACATGAATTTAGCCCTGGCAGAAATCAACCATTTTAAGTAAGAAACAGCAATGGCTATTAGATCATGTGTTCCAACCCCCTGCATAACTCAGTTTGCCACCTGGTTTGCCTCCAGAGGCAATGGCCAGGTGAGCACAAGATTTGCCAGTTGCTATCATACTAATCTCTACAAGAGTAGATTTTTGGCAAGAAGCCTTTCAGAAGGCAGAACTGTGGAGCCACATGCTGCACTTACAAAAGGCTTTCAACCAAACAAGTTTTTGAATAAAAGAATAATTGAGACATTAAAAATGATCTTTCATGTCTTAATGTAAAAAATACTGGAGCGGGTGATTCTAAAGCAAACTCGTATTCCTGTATGCAATGTTTTAAGACTGTCAAGTCTGGTTCAGAAATGTTGACTACACTCTTTTTTCTGGGGATACTTCGAGGCTGAGGTGCTATTCCTTCATTCCTTAAATTGAAACTCTTTACTTTGGTTTCATAGCCAGGTAGTAAAGTTTGCCATTGATTTTTCCCCATACCACCATGTTTCACAAAAGCTAGTAATGTCAAAGTCTTCTTCAACAGCTAGCCATTTATGTTCACATGTTCCTCCTGTTAAGCCTTTCACAAGGCACTGATAGATATCACTTTTGGTCTACTGCCTCTCTTGATTTAATTCCTTCATGTGTAACTCTGGTACTTTTTCCAGAAAGTAACAATGCCTTATCTCAGTTTCTCTCTCAGGGTGAACCATTTTCTTTTTTAATCCCATTCTTTATTTTCATAGAAAGTTACTCTTCGACTCTTGTTTTGCAAATTACCTTTCTTTACCTGGACACTTTTTACCACGGTCTGTCTTTTTAATTCACTGTATAAATAACTCCCCAAGGCTTTGCCCATTTCTAATGGAATCTGTTTGCTTAGCTCATGGAGACTGACACATTTTGAATGGAGTTTTACAACTCCACCTTGAAGAGCAATTGCAAGATGTAAACACAGCGAATCCTGTGTCCTTGGACAGATTTTTTCATGTAGCAGAGTTCCATAAGACAGCCATCAGAGTTTGGTTCAAGAGGGCAGTGGTTAGTGGTCTGACAGCAGTGACAAGCCTAAAAGTTGGTTAGCATTTCTTTAAATATCTGTAAAAGCACCACACATGTCACAACATTAAAACACCTCAAATTTATCCAGGTGGGTTGAAATTAAATTTATAGGCATCTCCAGGGTAAAGAAAAATAAGATATTTCATAACTCAAGGGACCCACATGTCTCACTTCCTAAGTGAACACATTTCTAATTACTTTTTTCTCATGAGGCCCTCAGCAGGCTGGCAAATAGTACAATTCCCACTTTCTAGGTGGGGAAATGGATGGAAAGACTAGATAACTAATCCTACATGTGAAGGAAGTCTGTGACAGAGCCAAATTCAAGTCCCCTCAGGCTCCACAATCTTCCCATTCCATCCTGACAGTTTTAAATTTTCTGGGGTTTTGTGTGTATAAATAAGGATTGAAAAGAGCCTTGCTATCAATGGCAATGGCAATTTAAATCAAAATTTAAAGACAGTTTAATTACGCATTTTAAAACAGATTAAAATCTCCATTTTGAAAACATTTCGCCTTCAGTTTGAGTTGTGACTGTAGATTTTACTAGAAATTAAGTCACAAATCTCTACAAGTTTACTGAAATATTTTTTTCCCTCATGGGAAGACTTTTCTCATCTCAAAATAAAGTTTCCCACCTGCAGAAGCCGCCATAAAGACTTGGTGAGGGAGTAAAAAATTACAAAGAAACAATAGGAAACTATTAAATTGACATTTCTCTGCATAATCAATTAAAGTAATTCCATTTTCTTCTTTTCATTTTCAATCAACTTTTATTTGGAGTAATCTAAATGAAAAACCTACACACTCAAATTTCTTGTAATTTCTGGCTTAATATAGTTCAGCTGATTATTGCTATAAATAATTTAAAGATGTGACAAGTAGGAGAAATAGCTCCTATTTTATCATCCAATCCCTAGTTTATATACTGCATTGGATAATATTTCAAAATATTACATAAATCAGAAAGAAAGAAAATAGGGGAGTGAGCGGGCCATGAGATATCAACTGTAGGTGACACAGATGACCTGCTTGTTTCTCCTTCAAATAATGGTTGAAGAAAAATAAATTTGGCTAAGTTGCCTTCCATGGTGTTTCAGTTGAGAGTTAACTCAGGCTACCAACCTATGTAAGCAGAGAATACTTGTTCCTCTGTCAAGGTAAACTAGAATTTGGTCAATTGCTTCAGAAGTCATGGGATGATGGTGGTGGGAATACTCCATCAGGAGAGAAGACAGGTTGTATGTGATAAAAGAAAACTATGCAATCAGAGTGAGGTTATTTCTGACTCTTATCTATATCAGATGAAAGGTGAAGGGAATGGTCAATTATGATGAACATGCAAGTGTTCCCAGTTGAACAAGATAGAAGAGCAAATCCATTCATTCCATAATGCACAGCATTAGGCAGCAGCAAGACTTATGACTGTTAAATACAAGGACAAGGAAACGAATAATCAGGATAGCACATGAAGGCAAACCATTATCCTTATTTTGGCTGGGATGGAGTTCATTTTTAATTAGTAGCTGGTACAGTGTTCTGTTTTGTATTCACTAGGAGAATAATGTTGATAACACATGAACATTTTGGTTGTTGCTCAGTGGTGCTTACCCTAAGTCAAAGACTTTTTAGTGTCACTGAGGAACTGCACAAAAAACTGGGAGGAAGCACAGCCAGGACAGCTGACCATCCAAAGGGATATTCCAACCATCATGCCAGGTTTATATAAACTGGGGAGTTACCTGGAAGAGGGGCCAATCACACTTTGGGAAGAGTTTGGTGTCTGTTAGCAGGTAGTGAGCAATTGTATTGTGCATCACTTTTTTTTCCTGAATTTTACCTCTCTCTCTCTCTTCCCCTCTTCTCCTTCTTTAAAATTTTAAAATTTTATTTTAAAATAAAATAATGATTTTATTTTACTTTGTTTAAATTATTAAACTGTTCTTATCTCAATTAATGTGTCTGGTTTGGGGTTTTTTTCTGATTCTCCTCCCTATCCTACCAGGGTGGGGGTAAGTGGGCAAGCAGCTGCACGGTGCCTCACTCCCATCTGAGGTTAAGCCACACCACCAGGCTGGCAGGACTGAAAGCTGACAAAGTCTCTCCAGTTGCCCTAACATGAGGCTCTAATGTCTTGTAAATGCTTTTTCACCACCTGAAAGCTTGGATAAATAGTCCTGAACAGGCTTACTACTCTTGTCCTGAAATCAGAATGATCCACCCAAATTGATCTACACTGCCCTTGCCACAATGCAAACCTTGTCTCTCTGAACTGCTAAAGAGTGGCTCATACCTATTCTACTAAAGCATAGTATTCTTTGCAGAGATCAATCATACCTGTCCAAGCCATGGTAAACAACCCTTAGAACAAACTAGTCCGTGTTGCTCACCCAGCTTCTTCTTGGAGACACCTGGTAAATTCACTGGAAAATAAAACCTACAGAGAAGATAGTCCATGGCATAGGTAATAGCGAAGAATCAAAAATAAAATAAGGTAAAGCTAAAAACATCAATGTGGATGTATCTGTTTCAGCTCTGGAGAGGTGTATTCCATTGCATAATTCCTCTTCGGAGCCTGCTATCTCACCAAACTAGCCATGGAACAGCAAAATTCAGAACAAACTTTCATGTGTAAAAATTGACATTTTGTGCTTGCAAGGTGTCATTAAACAATTTTTAAAATACCAGTTTCTGATGCCACTGCCTTTTTTAGCAGAAGTAATATTCCACTGTATTGTGGAGATGGGCTTTTTATCTTCAGGCTTCAGAGACATTGCTGCATAAAGGTTGGATACCCAAAGGAAAGAGCAACATCAAATACTTCAGTAGGAAAAAAGATCAAATTTGGATTAGAGGGGAATGATGCACTTTTCCCCTTCTCCCTTTTCCTTCTCTAATTTTAGATGTTTGTCCCATCTTGTTTGACCAATAATCCCCTTTTACTGTACAGTGCAATGGTTTCTCATGTCAGCAAGCTAAGAACAGAAGATTGTGGCGGTAGAAAAAAATCCATAGCCAGATACCCCACTCCTCTGCCTGCTGATCAGAGATCAGATCCTGATCATACTCTCATGTAAATCCACACTATTTATTATGAAAATGCACTGCCATAAACATGATAGTGGATAGCTTCAATGATCAATTTGCCCTTGCTTGGAAGCAACTGTTTCCAGAAAATCAGAAGGAACTTTGCTTCAGAATGCAAGACATGAAGATTTTTCTTTCAAGTGTACAATTCCCAAGTTTTTGTGTGAAAAATAAAGCACTGAGATTTGACTGGATTCTATTCTGGAGTGTTTTCAGGACACTGTTTTGCAGGATTGGACTGTAAATCCAGGGTTTTGCTGTGGACAATCCCATTTTGGGCATCACAGCTACATTCTGGAACCCCTCTCTGCTGTGCTAGATGACCACTTGCAGGATTAGCTGTGGGGTATAAGATAGGATGTCTAGGGCAGAGGACTGTGGAAAAATAACTGTGGATTTACCACCTATTTTGCCTGGCTAACAGACTCCCAGCAAGGCTGGCATTTGCTACTGAGGACAAAGGGGAAGGAACTGGGTCTTTCCTCCCCATTGCCTGAGCAGCAGAGAAAGGTCACTCTCCATAACTTTCCCCCTCCAATCTCCCTTTCACCTCCTCATCTCCTTGTAGCCTCAAGGACTCATCTCCAGGCCCTGTCTGACAGAAGCAACAGAAGTCAAGAGCAGCATAGGGAGGCTGGCAATCACAACCCCTTTAGCTGTTCTAATCCAATGCTGGGTGAAAGCCAGCAGTGAGAAACAAAGGAATGGCCATCAAAGCAAAACGTCCACTTGACCCTCTCAGTGAAAGGTTCGAGAGGCTGGCACTGGTGGTGTTCTGGCTGAAACATTAGTGCCATGTCTCCTGCTCTTTCTGAGTCATTTTGTGCCACAGCATCTGGATGCATGGGGAAAGGGCCAATAACTCCAGCAGGACCACTGATTTTTGGGAGTTAATTAATATACACCAAAAGCTGACAAGTTATTGATGCTCATACATAAATATACATCAGTATATCTGCTCCAAGCATTTTCTCTGTTCCTAAGTCCATAGGAACTATAGGAACTAAGTCCATGTTTTTCAATACTTTTCCATTTGCCATGACAACATTATTTTCAGTGAAAGACCCTGAGGAAAAGAATGAAAGTTTACTGGCAAGAGGCTTTTTCCTTGCTACCTTAGGGAAATTTGCGGGGACAGGTGGAACATAAGCAGAAGAGCACCAGTCTGGAAGATCTCCTTGTTCACCTGATTTGTTTGTCAAAACGAACAAGCAGGGATAGGATGCACATTTCTGCCCTTCCTTCATCAGGGTGGTGAACACCCTGCAGCACTGCAATTCAGAATGCAGCCATTCCCACAGGCCCAGCCTCATTCAAGGCTTATGCCCATCAACAAAACAAATCTCAGCTAAACTGTGATGGATATTAAAGTTGTTTTTCCATGTGTTTAAATCAAAAGTTGCCTTTTAAATTAGAGAATTGAGAATGACTAATGATTCTTCTTGCCATATGTTTACAGGGCATACTGACATCACCACACCCTTAATGCCAAATTCTTGCTCATTAAGTGGTTCCTTGAGTGTTGATTCTTCCCATTTTCACCCCAGTCTGGTGTAAATCACACAAATAGCTAGGACTGGAGCCCAGCAATCATCACACTATTAACTTCCTAATTGATGGTAATGGCCAGAATAAATTTCAGGCACCCCAAGGGGCGGTTAATGGATTTTGTAGCTTGAGGGCAGAGCAACAGGAAGCTTTTCCATTAATCAGGGAGATGAGACAACCATACATGTCCTACACTTCCCACCCCATCATAACACTGATGTCATTGCAGCTTTGCTAAAACAACCCTCACAGCAGGCTGAGCTCAGTTAGAAAGTTTGATACACTCATTCAGCAGAGTTGCCTGAGCATTCATAGTCACATTATACATCCAGAAAGCTGCTTTAGCCCATCTCCAATTAAGACTAAGGAGAAGTTTTAATGTGTCATAAATACATTGCAGGTCTTCTGCAGGATATGCACTAAAAGCCAGTGAAAAGATTTTCTGGCTAGCACCATCCAAGCATTTGCAACACAATATACAATCTTCATTCTATCCTGCCAGTGCAAATCAACAGCTAGAAAGCTTAAAAGATCCAAACAGCCCAAGCCATTATTTTCAAAATCACTGTCCGAACCCCTTAGTTGTTACAATGGAGTAACTCCCAAGGACCAGTGGAATTTTAAAACCAGCTAAAAATGTGCTTCATGCATTAATTCATACTAAAGTTACGTGGAAGAAGCAATTCTCATCCCTTAGGCAATGCTAACAATTTTTTTTTTTTTTGCCTTGCTTTAGAACACCATTATTCCCAAAATCTGGATGGAGTAAGAATACAGGAGGGAAAGAGATTAAATTTAAAAAAAAAAATAGTAATTCAGAGTGTTTCATTTCACTTGTACCAGTGTTATCATTATCCATTCAATTTAATATTTTATAACACAGTCAGGCTGTCACCCTACAGGAAAAAAGCTCCAATGAAACAAGGAGAAAAATCAAAATGAAACACTTTTGGTTTCAAATTATTCCTACATTTTCTGTCAAAATTTCATTTTTAAAATATTGCAGAAGATTTATCTGACTAATGCTGCATTTCCCAGAAGAAAATTGTTCTTCTGGAAAGGTCTTGAATTCATTCTCTGAGTCCAGGCAGTGAAGACACAGTAAGCCGTTAGCTCGACTGTTACCACACCCCAGTACCGAAGAAAGAATTTGTTGTTGCTGGATGCAGAAGCTGTGCTACTGGACTACTGGACCCAAGAATCAATAATTAATGCTTTAAAGCAGACAAATACAATGAGTGTTACTTTTTTTTTCCTTTTAAAGCAATTTGAGTGCTGCAGCTCTACCATTTGTGTCAGCTTCAAATAACATACATCACCCAGAGCCACGCAGCTTTATTTTTTCCTCTTGGTTGGTAGAAGCATATTTATCACTATGTATCTCAAAGATCAGTAGGGTTATAAAGCTTGCTATTTATAGCTACTTGGGGTATCGAGCAAGTGACAGTAATTTGTTCCTCTGACATCTAACCTTAGGTCAACTCCAGTAGCAGAAGATGGATTTTTACAGGAAATGAAATGAAAGTACACAGCAGAAGATTAATACTGTTTTCCAGGGCTGCGGAGAATGTGCGCTCCCCATCACTCTGCAGAAAAAATGGTCAGGAACACATGCTGTGTGTTAAGAATAGAGCAAGGTGTGGTCAAGGTGAGGTGTTCAAACAGTCTATTAGCAAACTGATACACTGGCATTTGTGTATAGAGGAATTGCAGGCTGACAGTCTAGAAATGAGCTCAGCTCTTCTGGTTCTTTGATTCTGAAAGGCATGTTTAAGTCAGCACCAGCTACAGATAAAATGGGATTTGCTTTTTTGTTACTGGTAAAAGATAAAAGTAAGCTAAAGGATAAAAGTAAGTTAAAGCTTGGCTATAAATTCCATATAAGAAACATCTTGCACAAGATCAGGTTACTATTTTGCCCTGCATTACATCTTATTTAATTATCTTTTCTGTTTGTGAGAGAATGAAAACTGAAGATTGAAACATCTTTAAAAGATTCCTTGATACTAAAATCCTTACTGATGGATCATATTGGTTCACTACTCACAACTTCCATTCAAGTCCCTTAAAAAAAAATTGACCAGAAGACTTATTTTCCCCGCCAGCCATCTGCTTTTAATTTGTTTGGAATTAAAATTATAAGGAAGGTCTTTCCAAAGATGTGGGTTTATAAAGACAATAATTATACAATCTAGGCATTAAAATAATGCTACCAACAGGAACTCAGCCAAGAACCTGAAAATTCCTTCTACTTTCTTATAACAGACCTGCCAGCCACCATCGATGCCCTTATTAAAGGTGTGTCTTCTAACAAAAAAAATTGGCAAATTTCAGCTTTGCCAACCAAATTTCACACTTGACCACAAAAGCCATATAAACTCCCAGTGTCCCCAAAACAGCTGGAAAAAGCCATGCTAATTTCACCTGTGTGAAAGCCAAGTCTGATAGAACAAGGGTTATTAATTACAAAAGGTTCAAATTTGCACTTGGAATGACAAAGGTCACACAGCTACATAAAGATAAGACCCTTGAAAAGGACCTTCATAAGTCCCTGGACATTCCTCTAGGAGATGCTTGCCAAGTTCTGTCCTGCTATGTGATGGAAAGTCACTGTATGGAAAATGACTGATGGAAATGACTGTAAGTGGAAGGCCTTCAACTCAGTTTTGATTTATTAGTGCCCAATTAAAACAGACACTTTAAGTAACAGTTCTTACAACAGCCAAACACTGGAGCTGTCATTCTGGGTGGTAGGGAAGGGAAGGAGGCAAGAAGAAATGCAAAGTTTGAAGTATGCAGTTCAACTGTGGAGAAGACATTTATGCATCACAGGTATGTCCCAAACCCCGCTTTCAGCACTATTTAAACACACACACACCTTCATCCTCTATCAGGCTGACAGAAATCTGGTAATTTATTGCTTAAAGGTCCAGTTTCATGTGAAATAAGACCAGACAACTGGCCAATTCTACATCTACACAGATCAAATTCCTGCCAAAAATGCTCTGAATTCCCCTTTTCAATACATGAGGATTGGACCAATGTAAATTCACCAAAAAATAAAAGTAGTTGGTGAGTTCTCATTTCTTCAGTTAGGGGAACTAGAATAAAGTTCCCTGTATAGCTCATCTAATTTTTGGGTGAATAAGGCACCTTAACCTTCACATCATGTATAGTTTTTTCTGTCCCCATTCTCCTCTCCCTGTTTTAAAATTTATGGTTACCATTTAGGCTGATT
This sequence comes from Climacteris rufus, assembly GCA_013398175.1. NCBI lineage: Eukaryota > Metazoa > Chordata > Aves > Passeriformes > Climacteridae > Climacteris > Climacteris rufus. Next base: position 531,225 of record VZRZ01003369.1, on the reverse strand, counting down.
TCAATTTCCATTAATAATATGTGCAACTGATGTATATTTAAGTGATTTTAATCATGTTGCAGTGACAGGTTTAGCTTAAAGCAGAGCTTCACTTAGAACTATCAAGTAAATTTCTCTTGAAAAGGTCAGTTTAACATTTAACAGGAGGGCCCATTCCAGACTAATTAGAATTTGCTCCACTTGCTTCAAGTGTAAACGCTTTTCAAGCGGGCTTCAATAGACAGATGTCAGTCAAAAGAGAAAAGTGTCAGGCACCCAAAAGGGAAGGTTCACTGATGCCTCTCCACACAGCCAGCCCAAGGGCTGCTCAGACACATGGGCAAAACTGACATATTCCTGCCCCATTGTTCAAGGACTGGAGCCAGACCACCCCACAGAAAGTAGGGAAGGCAGAGCTGGGGGAATTTAGGCAAGCCCCTGACAATTCAGACTTATTTCTAATTGCTGCAGCAACAGGAATGCCATGGGAACAACCTTGTGTACTGGAGAGGGGTTATTGTGCCTGCTTCCCACGAGGATTTATTATTGCTCCTGTGCCTGTAGGAGGCATTTGGGCTTTCCAGGACAGCAGCACAATAAGCAGGGAGGCAATACCTGTGCTGTCTCAGTGGCCCTCTCAGCAGCAGCCCAATTCCATGCACCTGGCAGCTGATGACAGCTGGCATAATCACAAATAAAACTCAAGAAATAAGCTGCAGCACTTGAATCCTTGAACCAAAACATTTAGAGAACACAGTGACATGAGATCTTCTGGTACCTCCACATTGTTGATGAGCCTTTCACTGTTGACAGTCAAGGAGAACCTGTAACCTCCTGTTACTATGCCAACCATACAAGAATGTAATGAGTCCTAGTAGATCTTTTTCATTGAAAATAAAGTTTTCCCTAAGAATGTTCTCCATCAGGTGACAGTTTCTGGATAAAATCAATACATCCTCCAGGGACCTGTCCAGCCTTCCTAGCAGCTGGCTGAATGACATCATCCATTTAGTGACAGGTTTCACAGTCTTTTTTACTATCATGTTTTTATTACAGTTTCAGAAATGCAAAATTCCTCATCAAATAGAAATTCTGTTTGTCCAGACAGCTAAGTAAGTTCATCATGGTGCAAATTTCCCCTGACAACTCCCAAGATCTCCAGGAGTCCTGGAGAAGCCTCAAAGAGTGTTTTTGACATTTTTTTCTGTCACACTGCCTAAACAATCTTCTTTAGTTTACAGTTTTGTGCTTCTGCCTAGAAAGAGTGGTTGGGAAAAACCAAAAACAAAATAACAAAAAGAACAAAACCAAAACCACAACAAAACAAAAAGCAAAACCACACACACATAAACAGATTAAAAGTTCAGGGATAAAACTGAAATTTAATTCAGGGTTCCCTTGGAAATGCTTCAGACCGGTTTCCACTTTAGAAAATACCAATCTGCCAAAGTAAAACTTCTCAGAAAAGCTCCTGACCAGAATTTCCTTATACAATATCAGAAGGAGCAGATCTGAGATGTGAAAGGTCCAGGTTTTGTTGGGAAGAGAGGACAGCACACAGCAGAACAGCCAGCTAAGGTACTGATGGATCCATAGCTGTCTAAGTATTAAACAACAGCTGGGGCTGTTACTGCAGCAACCACCAACACACTGAAATTAGTTTCAAGCAAATCTTCACAGAAGGCAAGAACTGAGATGCAGTCATTTTTAAAAGATGCAAAACTTGAATTCAGGAGCATCCTCCATCTGAAGAGAAATCTCTCAGCCACTCTACTGCTAATTATTGTGGGGTGGTGCTCTCCTTCAGCCCTTTGAACTCTGCTTGTGTGTAGGACAGAGGAAGATGTTTAATAATACAACCACATTCATGCTTATGGAGTAGAGTAATAGATTCAGCAGCAATTTGACTAATCAAGCTGACAAAGTTATTGGGTTCAAAAAGGGAAGGACTCTCCCAGCAGCAGTTCATTAAAATCAAAATGAAATTCTGCATATTTCCAGCACAACAAAACTGACTGGTTCAAAAAAGGAAAGGAAAAGGAATAGCCTGGATAATCTTAACTATCAGCAAGAAACAGATAATAAAAATCAGGTCGAGGGTGCAGCTAAGACTTGACTGATTCTTCTGACTTCATTACAGACAATCAGCAAGCAAAATCTGCCAAGAAGAGGTTGTGCAAAGAAAGCCCTTCTACCTAGAGAACCAGGTAGGTCAGGTGATTGTAAACAGTAGTTGAACATGACAGGTTTTCTCATGGCAATGGAGACAACTGTGGCTCGGAGGGAGGACCATGAGAAGCCTCAAAAAGTAAGCTAGCTTTTGTATGAGAAATGTGTGGCTGCAAGAAAAAAAAATAAAGCTACTTTGAAAATGGAAAGCTGACTCGTCCACACACAGCACAGCGGTGGTCCCATGAAGTTATCAACACTGTCTGAGGTTGCTGAGAATCAAGAAACTCAGCCTGGGTGGCAGTGAAAAATATTAAAATAAGTGTCTTTTTCTAGGAATGTTTTATTTATAAGGGTAGAACTGAACTGTTGGAGAGAATGAAATAAAACTCCTTTTATTTTATTTATCATTTTACTTCATGCTAAGACTTAATGGGAAAAATTCTGAAGTTATTAACAGTTAAAAAACTGCATGTTTTCGTGGATTCCAGAGCAGCTAACAGTTTTTATATAGGACATTTCAAAATGGTGTAAAAGATGTGATAGATGGGAGAAGCTGCTCCTGAGAGAATGGAAGAAACAAGAAAAGATGGCTCTTAAATGACCCTTAAGGACCATTAAGAGACACTGACAGAATCAGGTAGAGGAAGGGATTTGACCTGAGGGTAAAGAAGCAATTCTGTCTAAGGGAGAAATGTGTTACCATCCATACTAGTTTAAACCACCAAAAAAATCCATCCATCAGGCATCCAAGTTGGACAAACAATTCCAAACCCTGTAAACGGTAGCCAAAAGAGAAGGTATCCCAGGATGGGCTTTATGGCTTGGCCACTGATGCAGGACAGTAGAAGAGGGAACCTGAGGATGAGAGAAATTGCACACTCCGAAATTCCTCATGGCGATACCAGATACAGAACTCCTCGCTACTAAAAAGAAAAAAAAAAAAAAATATAAAAATTGCTCTGAACTCTTCTACCTTTGCATTCACCAGGTACACTTTCATCATGCAGAGATTTACAGTACACTTTCTAAACCTCTCCTTTTAACTGTTTCAACAAAAAGCTCTTCATTTTCAGGAAGCTTATCTTTGTATTCACCAGTGGTTTACAGACACCAAAAGTAAGGAACTAATGTTACCACATCCCTTCAGCCCTGTTGAAAAGCATGGAAGAATACCAACTGTATTTAGGCCACGACTCAGAAATATAACCAAATTCTTCAGAACAGATATAGCCACCAATGCTGGGAGTTCTATTGGCCGGAAGTGTGAATAAGGCTAGTCTTGGCACGGTGAAACATTTATAGTCCCACTTTCACATGCCAGACATTTACAGTGCTTTGGGAAATTGCTGTGGATTAGTCCCAATTCTGCTTTACTGAGTTTCAATTCACAGGGAAGGAGATATTTAACTGAAGCCACCATTCCTAAATATGATATTGCTCAACTGTCAAAAGGAAAATGGGCAGCCAAGGTAAAATGCATCTTTGTGTTCGAGCATGAAGCTCTTTGAGCTCAAATGTATCTTCTGAAGCCTTGAAAGGGTGAGCAGGTAAAGAAATCTTATTCTATAGGGAAACAAAAAGGGACAAATAGACAACTCTGGTGATTGTACTGTCACTTCTGAAGCCCCTTTTGCCTCCATTAATTAAGGCTGTTGAGCTAGATCAGAGGCTGATCAATCTTCAACCACTGGACTCATTCACAAGGATTAACTCCTAGCTCACCTAAATAAAACCTTGAAACAACATCTCCTTAGGGTACTGAGAGAGGGAGAAACCAGCTCAGCTAATTAGACAGTTATCACAGCATCTCATCAGCACACCTACATTCATCACAGTGACTGGTACCAGCTGGAGAATTATTTCAAAATTAACCAGGGAGATTTTGAAACCCCACCTTTGGGACCTGCTGGAATAGAAGTCTTTGGCTGACAGAGCCAAAAAGATGCAGGAGATGAAGCAGCATCCAAGAGCAAAGTTTGGTTTAGAAAATTAGGAGCAAAGATAGGCAAGACACAAGAAGTGATTCTTGTGGAAATTGATAGATCACCTGATCTGCAGTGCTGGTGGGCAACTGAGCAGTAGTCTACTTAAGGGGAAGCAGCAGTAAGAAAGCATAATAAATTAATCCCAGACAGTCAGCCTAGAGTACAGCAAATGACAGCACTGAAACACAAACAGTAAGTAAATCACATCTACCTCTGCCTGGGGACTGAGTCTAGATCTCTGTTCTCTACCTCCAGACAAACCCAGTCCTAGTCTATTATTTCAATAAATGGAACAGTCTTTTTATGCTGAATTAAGACATTATTACTTGTCTACTCTATAGCTCTGACAGAAAGGCAACACTAACAGTGGATTTTCCTTGTGTACCACTGGGCATTAACTCAGCTGACAGTGCTGACAAGTTCTGTCCGATTTAGAGGCTGGTAAGTTCAGCTCCTTGGGTACAACTACCTACTTTTTTCAGGACTGTGTCAGTACAAGAGTTATGCTGCCAGCCCTCTTCTTTCAAAGAATCTAGACCTCTTGGCAGTTTGGTTTTTTTTTTTTTTCTGGCATTTAGACACTACAGAATTATATTTAAGATGTAACTAAGGTTCTGAACATTGTCCTGTGAGCTCTGCAAATCAGGAGCAGCAAGCTTGGGCCTTCCAGCAGGACTATCGCCAGCTCCTGATCTGAGCAGATGACATTTGCCTGCCACAGGTCTCTGCCACAGCAGTGTCACAGCCACACACTGGGCACAGCTGGTGCCTAAAAACCAGGGCAACCACCTGCACCCACTACACAGAACCACCCAGCAAGAGAGAGGCTGTGGCACCCTGCTGTAGAGAAGGATCACAGGAAACTCAGCTGGAACAGTTGTAGTGCAAGGACTATATTCACAGGAGGTACTTTACTGGTTGATGCCCACACAAATAGAAAGGAGATTACTTTTTAACAAATATTAACTCAAAAGAACTTTGTGTTCTTCTGGATGGTAGAGAAAAGACGTAACAAATCAGAAAATAAAAATTCTGTCTTTTTGGATAGGTAATGAGCCTGACCCAAAGCTACTGAACAACCCTTTCCACAGACTTAATGACAGTTTACAGGAGAGTCTGTGTAATTACCCTATATAATTACATAAAAGCCTGTTAAGAGATTTAGTGATTGAGAAGGCAAATGTTTATGATGACTTATCTGTACTCAGGAAATTTCTGGGTTCTTGTGTGATGTTCCAGAAGAAAATATAAATGTATTATTTAGCTTTCAGAACAAGACTTAAAACTTCTTGAAACTAACAAAACAAGATGTCAGAAGCAGGGAAGCCAGAGAAGCCACATTTTAGAAAGGAAAGAAAGGGCCAAACCTATGTGGGAGGACAGGATGACAATGCCCAGTGGGATATTAAGGCATGCACATGATGACTGTCAAGTGCAGGCCAAATACACATGCAAATTAAGGCTCTAAGGCATCTGAGATGTTGCTGATTCACTCAGCATCCCCTACCCCTTCCTGGATGAATTTGAGCTCATTAGGTGCAGCTGGAAGATACCAGTTCCTATGAGAAATAAAACAGGTGCCAAAATGAGTGGAATTATGCAGCCTAATTTAAACCACCCAACTTGTGTACTTTTCCTATGTGCCAGACTAAGCTAGGGCCTCTTGGTGTTTCCCAAATTAAGAAAAACTCACCATCAAAAAGAGATTGTTAAACTACTAACACAGGTGTGAATGCTTAATCTTTTAGAGAGAGGGGGAATTTCTTCTTCAGGACAGACAGACACAGTGGGTGTTGGTACAATCCCCATTCAAGACATTACCTGCAGCCACTGAGATCCACACTGGCAGTAACTGCATGATCCCCCTTTTCCCAGCTTTCCACCAGTGAAAAGCTATTTTCCAGACAGGGGAGGCTGACTCATCCTATCAGATGGTGAACTTCCAGACCTCACAGAAGCTAATGCTGCCTTTCAGGTTTCATTCTCAGAACAGAGAAGACACAGCTTGCTAGAATTTTAATTCTCTGCTTTATCCTTTCTGACCAAGATTTCGACAGGTACTTTTGGAGCATTGCTTTGTCACAGGAAGTAAAGATCTATCAAACAGGGAAGGAGAAGATAGATTCAATTCTCTACATCATGTTCAAAAGGCAGGGAAGCCACCACATTCTTTCAGAAAATTCAATTAACAAGCCAATAGTTCCCCCATTGTAGGTTAAGGCCCACAAATTACATAGGAGTAACTGATGTCTTGAATCGCATGTCCCAAAAAAGTAGGTCTTAAGAGTCAAGGTTGTTATCACTTCTCTGAAGAGAAAAATATTTCTGAGGTGGCAGAAACAATCTGGCTAGCCTGCAAGCAATAGAGAGGTGAAGATCATCCAAAACCATCACTACTTTAGTCTTCCATATTTCTATTTTCTAGTAAGCAGCATGGTACAAGTGTACACAGCACAAGTTTACCAAAGAGACAGAATTCTTCTTAACTACTTAATGGAGCTTTCCAAAGTTCCCCTTTTTACTTTCTCCATTCATTAAAAGGATAAGGCAATGCTTACAGAGCAATCAATAGAACTCAAGAACACTCTGTTCTCCAGATGCTATATGAAGCTCCTTGCCCTAAAGGCTACACACAAGTGAAATTTTATGTCATTTACTGTGTTTTCACTTTTGCTATCCAACATGCCGAGTGGCCAGTTCATTCAGAAGATAAAGAGCTGGGCGAGTTTGCCTTCATCACACAGTAGGACTTCAAAAATATAAAAAGCTGTAGGAAAAAGAAAGTGGATGGCTAAAGGCACAGAAAAACATTTTCCTTCTCAAGCACTAATTCAGCTCTCTGCAGCTGACAGAGGCCAACAACCACCTGGTGCTTTTCAACTGTCCACCATTCTAGATGCCAAAAATTTGTATTGGTTCAAATCATGGATACATTCTGAGCCAAAAATTAACCCACACAAACACACCCAGCAAGGGCTAATAAATATCCCCACTAAATGCTTCTGCTGTTTTAAAAAGTTGTGGAGTCAGAACCCAGTGTTAGCCGAAAGATTACACAAAAAAAATGACACACATGGCTTGGCCTTGTTCCCACACCCTTGTTGTTTTTATCTGCTGCAGGTTCACAGTGAAGATATTGGGCCAAGTGGATCTTTGGTTCAATCCAAAATAGCCCTCTGTATGACTGCAGTGGACCTCCCTAAGTCAGTGATCCATTCTTACTCAATTAACAGAACTACTTAAAATAAAAAAAGGCCAGAGTGCTCGTTATTATAACAAGGGTAAATAGCCTCACACATTCCCTCAGTTAAATGAGGCACACTTGGATTATGGATTTGGTTTGGGGATAAGTTGCAATGCACAGTTCCTCTGCATAATAATTCTAGATCTTTCATTTTCTTCAACACCAAGCTTATAACCACAGTTTTTTCCCTTTTTTTTTTAGAGCACTGATTAGCATTTCAGGTCTTACCGGGCATCAGAGATAATCCACACACAAATGAGGCTATTATATCTCTATACATGTTTTTTTCATGCAATTTCAACAGAAATTCTGCCAATTAACAAGCCTAGTTTACTGTGAGAGCTTTATTACATCTTCTTTCTAAACCAATTGACTCAGCATGTTTCTTCTGAAACAAAAAATATAATCTGAAGTAGGAGAAGCCAGCTGCCAAGCCCAGTGCTTTCATAATTGCATTAACAGAGGCCCTGAACCATGCATTTATACTTATTACAATACTGACCATTATTTTCTAATGGGACATAGATTGAATAGATTTTATAGCTACACTAACTGTATTTTCAGCCACCTTTCCTGTTTACTTTGCATTTTGATGATGCTAAAAAGCTAAGCAGTAATAGTAGCCATCAAAACAATATCAATAGTAGGAAGAAAAGCCTAAAAAGAAGGGTGATGCTGCTTTTATATCAGTGGCCAGAAGTAATTTCTGGAGCTTGTAGAAAGTGGTGCTGTTTGACTCAGGTCAGTGAATTAATACCAGTTTCTACAAGCAGGAGGGCTGACTCTTCATGCAACCCTTCTCACCTTAACCATGTCTAATCTTTGCTCCAAAAATCAGATTTCCTCTCCCATCTCTCATCAGTGTTTGTCATCCTTTACCTAGCCTGAGCAATCGTTTGCACACCTTATTTCACCATTCATATTTTCATGCCTCTGTTGTACCTCCCAAGTCACTATTCTAACAGATAGACACCAAACTCGGTCACTTGCAATTTTAAGCATTTGCTATACCTGTGACCTTAGGGGGATGTTTATGATCTGTTTAATTTTATGCCTATTCGTTAATTCAAATCAGTATTTCTCTTTAGTTTCTGCCCAGAAATCCCATCTTGGGAAGAGTTTTATTGAAAATTGAATTGTCTGGAAAAGCCCTACATGCCAAGTCAGTATCTTAAACTTTTCAAGGTTCTAATTTCTTTAAAAATTTAACTTCTGACTCCTTAGCTTAACATAGTCATTGATCCATGCATTTTGGTGTTTTCACAATGGGACATAAAGTCCAGTTCATTGCCTACACCAGCTCCTACACACTGTCCCATCACAACCCTTTCTCCATGCTGTAAGTAGATATTACACAGTTCAGCCTTCAGCTCTTGTCCTACTATTATACTTTGCTGAACTAAAACACATTTTTTCAAGTGAGCTCAGCTTACTAAGTCATCCATTTGCCCATTGTGACTACCTCAGGTCCCATTTTGATTCACTACTGTACCTGTCTCAAAACTTGGAAATTATACCAGATTTATTACCAGGCTAATGGCAAAAAGGCCCTACATCACTGCACCTAGAATTAACCTTCCTGAATGTCATTAGAAATACCTTGCTGGGAGCAGATTCCTTGCAGATGACTTTTGGTTCACGTGAATTTGCTGATTCTTGATTATGCCTAGCCAAATATTTCCCTATCAAACAGCCACAAACACAAATCTCCAAACCCCAGCCAGTATCCTGCTCTCTGAATCATGCAGCTCTCTCATATCACAGTAAGTTCATTCATACTCCTGCTCACTCAGATCACAAACTGGGCTGATTAACGCACAAAGAACACTAAATAAAAAGTAGAATCCCTGTTCTGAATCCGGGGCCCTTTTGCTCCAATCAAACAAATTACTGTGTTGAGGAAGAAAAGTTAGGAGACTGAAAATAACTCCTCCAACTCTCTCCTAAGGCAGCATTTGGCTTCCAAATGCTGTTGTGCATTATCTTAATAAAGCACTTAAGGAAATAAATCATAGGCTATTAAAACACTTGTGACATCACAGTTGCTTCTTTGAGTAACATCCACATCTTGAATTTACAATACATAAGTGCTGAGTAGCTGGTGGACTGTAAAGAAAAAATAAAAAGTGTATTGGCTTGTCCTTCTTTGGCTCCTTTACCAGAGATAAAGTCGACTGGGATTGTAATGTGCTTTTCTTACAAAAGAGTTAGCATTGTGAAAGCTGTTAACATACAGGGAGAGATTACAAAGAATAAGACCATTTACCTTTGAAAAGAGAACACTTAGAAGGAAAATTTACTGAGGTCTTTGAGTTTCTTTCTTACTACCTTCATCGTGACTAGCCTCTAAATTTTATGCTGCCTCATAACAAGAGTGCACATCGTCACTCCAGCATTGGCAGGGAAGTGAAGAGAAATTATATTTCCACAATGCCTGTAGTCAGTGCACACTGCTCACAGCCAAAGGAGCTCAGAGTCCTGCAAGCCACAGATGCGCTAACTGGAAAGGGCCAACAGTCTATAACCGATGTAACTTACATTTTTAACCAGATATTAATGTCATATGGCAAGTTATCAAAACTCATGTTTGGGGCATAAGCTGATTTCTGTATCAGGGCAAGAAAGAAAAATTATCCCAAAGGCAATTGGAATAATTCTGGTAGGTTTCTTATTGGAAGTTTAATACTGATAAAAGCTGTCATTTATTTGGCACTGTTGGAGGCAGGCTAGGAAAAAGAGCAGATCCCCTCTTGAAAACTCTAGCAAGAAAAACACATTTTGAGGAAGAACTGTGCAAAAACTTTACATTTTTACCTACTCCATAGTGTGGTGCTGCTTACACTTAGGCAGTCCTCCCACAGAGTAAGAAAAAGGGGCTCTTGTTCTGTCTCCCTCACCTCACAGAAAACACAAGAGCAGAGGAGCTGAGAAGTTACAAACACAATTAGGAAAAAAATTTTGGTTCATATCTTCATAAAGAAAATCAAAATTTCATGTTGCTGCTATCTCTAGTGCTTCTCCCATCTAGCAGTTTTTCCCAGCAGCAGCACACAGTCCATGGTCATAAAATATCTTCTGTGTTGATTTTCCTACCTTAGAAAGGGTACAAAAGAAATGGTTCTAGTTCTCATTTCTTACTCTTTTGCAAGAATTAGTCTCTGGTTCAGGTACAATCCAAACTAATGGCATCATACCTCGACCCACAGATGACAATCCACCCTGCCTGCAAAGGCATCAGAGTTTCTCATGGTTCTGTTAGATATTGGAAAAGAATATATCAGACATTTGTCTTGATAAAGCATACATTAAATCTCTGTTAGGCTTCAGCCATGGATGGAGACTGCAGACTGATGCAGCTGTTTTTCCACTCTCACTCTTCCAAGACTGGACTTTATTAGCCAGTTTAATCCAAAACTCTCAGCTCATTTACTGCAGATGGACAGGTAAATAACTCCATTACCCACACAGGCAGCGGTGAAGAAGCTTGACTAAAGCTGCATGTAGGAAGGCAGGACTCATAGCTGTCTTTCTCATGCCACAGCTCTAAACAGAAGATATGTTGCTCCTATAAGCAAGGACAGAAATAAAGGACACTAAAAATGTGTGTCTTTCAGCCGTCTAGTATTGATCTTTTGGAGCTGACAATGTAAACACAGGAACTATCAGTGAGAAAACAGTGATGTGTTGGTAAAACACAATGGGAGCTTAAACTTACATACAGATTTCTTTTACCTTGCTGTATTACAGAAGGGTAATTAAACAGACAGTTGTTCTGACCTCCTATTTTCCTTTCAGGTTATTTGAAAAAGGTTTTCTATTCAAATATAAAAAGGTAATGTTGGCCTGCTTTTGACGGCATCCCTTTTTCCCCAGAGGTTACAGGGCCCATAAGACTGGCGGCTGAGTGCTGTGCAAAAAAAATCTCTCAGCAGCTCAAGACATGCAGTCAGGGCCAGCTGGGGAAGACTGGCAGCTTTTAATAAGTGACAAGGAACCTGACATCTCTTCAAACTGCCTTCCAGTGTCTGTGTCCTTTCCACCCAGCTTTGTTTCTCCCTAATATATGGGAAATACTTAGTTCCCACTTAACTCTGAGGGGATGTCTCCTTTGTCCCTGTTCTGCCATAGAAGAGAGAGCATCTTTGTAGCATTACTACTATGAAAGAGAAAAACCCTCCAATTACAACAAAAATAAAAATTAACAGAAGTTCACTAACAAGAACAAAGATTGATTGTTTGTTTGAATGCTGGACAGTGTAATCATATAAGCCAATGGGCAACATTCAGCTGGTTTTCAGGAAAACCAGTCTCAAGATTCTGCTTGGCCTGTCCAGAGCTGTGATCCAAACCTTTAGTGTGGCAGCCTTTGGTAGCTTTTGGTGTGGCAAAGAGGCATCGACATGCTCAGTCCATGGAGGAACCCACCTCTTTCTTATTCCCCTTCCATCCTATCCTGATTTGTCTTCACAGCTAAGACACTTTAAGCAATTTAAAAAAAGCTCTCAGGAACCAAGTGTGAAGAATCTCTGTTTGGGCTTTCCCACCTGTACAGCAATTGAAGCCATTCAATTCTCTCTTCACTGTGTGAAAACCAGGAAGTGGGGCTTTCTCCTACCAGAGAAAAGGTGAGATTCTCAGCAACCATCTAACTCCAGCAGCTCAGGCTTGAAGAAAAACCAGCAGAAAATTAATGAAAACACCTACATAGATATGTACGTAGTCATAAAATATAGCAGTAAAAGTACATTAGTAGAATGAACAACACTTTCTGCAAGCAATTTGCCTTGGAGGGAGATCAGATATCAGCCTCTATCTCCTCATGAAGTCATTTAATGCACAATACACGTGGTGATTCTGAATTTCTATTCCTTTTCAGCTCAGCGTCTTTCATAGATACACCATCTATCTACGCTGCAATATCATTGAAAAGAGATTTTATCTTCACACCCAACTACACAGCACATGCTAAAATGCATGCTAGGGAAATTCATACAGCTTCCTTTCAGAAGAAGCTTATTTGGGGGATAGGGGAAAATAATGGGTGAAAGGGAAGGATGGCTTTTTTTTCCCACTGGCAAAGCATGGGATCGTTTAGAGCACATTACCACTGATGTTCATAATCAAGAGCACAGTTCTTCCTCTGCCACTTAGTGCATCTCACCAGTGAAATTGCTTGATGCAACAGCAGCAGGAAGCTGCCAGCCAGGAGAGAAAAGTTTCTGAATTCCCCCCCATGCTTCCTCCTATATAAAGGGAAGTCAAGCTGCAAATCAATTATTTGCTCACCAGGAATCAAGTCTCCTTCAGGCTGTCCCTGTCATACAGGCACAAACTCAGTGCTCAGTACACAGAGACCCTCAATGGCACATCCTAATGACAGGAGGCAAAATGAACATTCCTTGCCCCAGCTGTTCCAGAGACCTGCACACTATTCACGAACACTTCTGTGCACGGATCTGCACAGAATAGTAGCCCTCAGCCTTCCTAAAGGACTCTGTGCCTTCCTAATGAACAGCTCATGCCTTTATGTTCTACTTTACACACACACATCTCCACAGGCACAGGAGCCACTGGCACAATCACATTCAAAAGCTGGCTTTGTTATCATTATTGAAGAAAAAAGTTGATTAAATGTGAGCTTTATTTCTCCTTTTCCATTTTGCCCAATTATTATTTGGTAGGTTGGAGAAATCAGATTTTAAAAAAGGACACTTCCAAGCAAGCCACTATGTTTTGGTGTAAATGGTAGGCAGTTTATGCTGCACAAAAAACATATCACTGATACATATTTAAAAATGTATTTTTACAACACATCTTTTCCAGGTGCTTCCCTAAGTCCTTCAGGAAAGACCTAATGACATATGCCTGGCTCTTTCTCCAGTAACAATAAATTTTCGATGTTTGCCTGGATAGTTCACTAGGTGTAGATGCACAAATATTTGGGACCTGGATCAGAAGACCTTAGAGTTCAGCTCACAAGCCACTATACTACACTCAACTGAAGCAGCTTTTTATTAAATCAAGCTCAGGCCCAGATACACTCTTTCTTTTTGGTGATTAGTAGTGGATATAAGCCTCTGAAGAGATCAATACAATTTCACCCAGCTCTGCAAAAGGACAAATGACTGCATAGCTGTGAAAGGAACGGAAATATCAGAACATAAAGGGTGTTTTGCTTTCTGTTTATGAACTGCTAAGTATTTTGTGGCTTGTCTTTCCCCTTAGACATCATCGCCAGCCTAGCTTGTCTGCAGTTATTACACAGCCGCAGCAGACGGATGAACCCCGTGGATCAGAACCAGAGATAGTTCTGTTAGGTTTTACCAACATAATTTGAGTAATCAGCTACAAGCCTAGGAAACAGACATGAAAGTTCATCATCTAATTTGCAGAGTAAGAATGACAAACTGCACTGAAACACTGTATGCCTATAAAGTGATATGAACATGGTGCATTTGTTATTTACAGTATATTGCTAATATATGTCAGTATTAATATTCATTATCTTGATTTACATGTTTCTTTCATGCAGAAAATGGATTTGGATTCTTTCTGATTTACTTGATAACACTCCTACATTTCATGACTGGCTGCAACAGAGAACACATTTTTAATAGGCTTAATAAATTCACATCATCATTAGTGCTGAATATTTTATCTACACAGAACAGGGAATGAGAAGCACATCACTAAATCCTCAACCAAATCTGATCCTTCATAATATCAGGTTATGATTCTTCAAGCTATGTGAAGGCAAAACTTACATGGGATTGTTTAAACAAATACACAAGATATGCCACAAAAATGCAAATGTTTTACTAGCCTTTATTCTTTAGGGGAAACTGTGGTAAAATGCAATAAAATTTAAATTTCCTGCTAAAGTAGGATCTATTTAAGCACCTGCTGTAGGTTGTTTACTAGGTGGATCTTGCTTGGTTTTTCCGAGTGCACTTTTTGCTTGATTAGTTGGCAGTTCCCCTTCCCCACCTTTCCTATTTATTGGAGCTGGTTTTAGTGACAGAAAAAACATTCCAAGAAACTTTGACAACCAAGTGGAAGAGTTGATTGTGTTAGAAGTTTTTATTACTGTCACCAGGGCAAAATGAGCCCTCTCAGGTACAAAAATTGATCACTGTAGAAGCTGTTAGGTCCCCAGGGGTCTCGATGGCTGAACAGTGTCCCCCCACACAGGAAAAAGGCTACATTGAGCTCCACACACAGGGCATAAAAATGCAGGTTCTAAGCCCACTTGCAGTGCAAGCAGATCTCCCACTGTGATCAAACCATAAAAAGATACTGCTTCCGACGCAAAGAGCTGAGTGTGCAAACCCATTCTTCCCTTCCCCCAAACACCCTCCAGCATCCATACACAGACCAGCCAGAGGTTCCTATGTTTGCAGGAGAGAAAAGGAGAAAAGGATTATACCAAAAGACACAAGGAAAATGTCACTGTTACAATTTCACTAAAGGCCCATAGGAGATAACGTAGCAACATTTATCAAGTTCTGATACTCATTTAAGAAAAGTGACTTACACTGAGCAACTGGAACACCATATTTATAGATAAAAGCATTTCAAATAGTCCTTTTCAAGTTTCTTTTTCCCCACAAAACTGCAGGCTAAAATGTACTTAATGAGACTTTCCTTCCCCTCACTTTTTCAGTTCCTCTCATATGGATTTGCTTCTCCTAGCTACTTCAGCTCAAAGACCTTAATCTGCTGTTGCAGAGCACACTGTGTCACTAAGCCACACATTATGACCTTATTAGTGTGGCTCAGCAAGTAGAAGATAAATGTGAGTTGAAAACAGTCAATCTGCAAAACATAAGTAAAGAACCAGCATAAAAGGAGAACAATTAATACAATAACAGACATAACCTAGAAATTCCCCTTAAAGGAAGTAAGCAAATATGGACAAAGTTCCAAGTCTCCTGTTGCAATAACTCTCTAGTCCAGAGAAGAAAATGAAT